>OY744614.1:32173700-32494171 GCA_963556255.1 Allolobophora icterica
TACTGATTTGTAATCATACTGCGTTGTTGTCAGTTTGAAGATATTAAACGAAGATTATTATTATTATTATTTATTTTAACTGCTGGCCTGTTTCCTTGTAATACATTTCTCGGAAAATGGAGCCAATGTATAATTATAAGCCGTATAATTATGTTGGCATTCGATAATTAACTCAAAATAGCCTTTTCACATGTCACATTGAGGGGCTATTAAGAGAAATGTTAATTTACACTTACTGATTATATTCTCACTTTTCCAGAATGGAATGAATGCACTGCACTTGGCAGCGAAGGAAGGTCATGTGGAGGTCGTCTCAGAACTTATTAACCAACAGGCTAACGTCAGCGCTGCTACTAAGGTAACACCTTTTGAGCAACTTCTGATTTAACCATTTCATGAAGAAATATGCAAAAGAATAACGGCTTTCAAAATATGATTAGTGTTGATATTATTATTAGTTAGAACTATCGTTTTATCTGGAGGAAGAAATGATTTCTCAGGAAATAAAAATGCTTAGATATTATAGAAAGATTATTATGAGAAAGCCTGTCATTATTAGCATTATTAAATTAGTTGTTCTTGTTATTAATACCCTACTTTATTAAGCACCCATGTGTGGTTTATTATTATAGTGATATTAATTTTTACCATATTATATTATTATTATTTTGATTATATTCTTTCATTGTCACTGTCACTATTACCATAACAACTGAAATATCGATATTTCTAGAATCCTTTATACTGAACTGCTGAATGTGCTGATGCAGTTCTCTTGTGGCTTTCATCCGTTTAAAAAAGATGTTTGCTTAAGACTTTGGTTATCAACTTTTTCCAGCATTCGTCTATAGATATTCTGTGAACATTTAAGACAGTTGTTTGGGACCAGGTCATCAGCAGACTCAATCCATTTCTGTCATGTTGATTTCATGAATTATTGATTGTTGTATATTTGGACTGCTGCTGTGACCGAGTCTTCTGCACTTTGAGATAGTTTTTGTTTTAGCAAAGGATTTCTTGTGCTTTGTGGGGAGGGGAATAGATGAATGGTAACACTCTTGCTCGTAGAACATAAGATCTTGGGGGAGGGCAGCTGTAACATGAGCAGGCGCCAAGCAGGCTGCCAAGACGTGTGTTCTATAAAATCTTGATAATTGTACTGTCATATGTTTCAACATTACTTACTGCGGTTTGTCAGTGAGCTTGTCAATAAACACGAATATATATATATATATATATATATATATATATATATATATATATATATATATATATATATATATATATATATTGCATATTACGTTTGCTGTAGTGGGTCCCACGATCTGGAATGACCTTCCCCTCTGCTCAGGGCCAAACTAATGACTGGATTTTCCTCATCTGTCTCACGTTCCCTAAAGGCATTTCTATTTCCCCTGCGCTTCTGTGCTGAGAGCGCCTCTGGATAGTTATTGTGCGAGAGGTGCTATATAAATTTATACAAACAATACACTACAATACAATACTATGTCAATGTACATCAAGAGTGACTGTTGCATGATCATCAGTTTATCTAGTCCAATTGTAAATGAGGACTATTTCCTACCCGGACAATATCGACCTTCAGATCTTTGCTTGCCTTCTGCAACCAGGAAATCTTAGATTCGGTGAAAGTTGTGTATCTGGATTCGTGTTGGTCATCAATGATGGCGAGGTTCTACGTACAGAGTCTGTCCGATTGGCAGGATTTCAATGAATGCCTGCCTTGCACAGTTCTCCATCTTTGAGAGGTACCTGGATGCTGCGTCTTCTTCCCTCATAGTCAATGAGGCACCTGTTTGCCCTTGGTGGCAGATCACATAGCCTGTCATCATTCCTCAGCTTCAGTACCACATGGTCCAGAAATTCTGCGTATACTGTGTCAGCTATTACTCTGTACATGCAGTTCCTGTCACCAGTGATTTCTTAGTTTGTTAGTGAACTGTCTCATCATATAGACAAGCATTAAGAGCCCTTCTGGCGCTATAAAAATTTCTGATTACAGGAGGTACAATTCCAGTTGAAAATTTTGAGAGTCCTCTGTACACATCGTTTCCTTCCACACTGACCTTCGATCTCTCTGTGTCTTGAGACAATATAAACGTTGAAACATGTTCTTTAATATTGTTTGTTTATGTGATATTTTAGAAAGGTAATACTGCCCTTCACATTGCATCTCTTGCTGGTCATGAAGAAGTGGTTGAAGTTCTTGTGCTGAATGGTGCCAAGGTCAATGTCCAATCGCAGGTCAGTAGGTCATTGAGGTCATTAGATGAGTTGTTTGCAGCAGTGTGTAGTATTGCTTTGGTTGTAAGTAAGTAAGTCATTTTTATTGACAGAGCATCAACACCGTAATATCACAATAACAGCAGTGAGTACAAACTCCAAATCTTCCAGTAAACAATGCAAAAGTCGAAGGGTCGATCCAGAAGGGTCGTATTGACCCACTGAGGCTGGATTGGCCCTTCTTCTGGATAACATTTGGCAGTAGTAACAGTGAAGAAATGAAATGTAATGCATTACTATACCTAACTACTACAGTTTAGTAATTGTTGCTGTAACTAAATATTTTTTAAAACAGAAGCACACAGTAGTAATAGATTACTTTTATGAGATAGCAGTAATGCAGAAATTACTCTTCAACTTAGAATCCATTGTTTATCAGATTCAGTCATCTCTTGAATTTTTTTAATGATTTTTCAGAATGGCTTCAGTCCTTTGTACATGGCAGCGCAAGAGAACCACGTCTCTGTCGTCAAGTTCCTACTGACTAATGGTGCCAGTCCATCGCTTGCGACGGAGGTCAGTCTATCGAGTTTACTGGAGCAGATTGAAATCCAGGCTAGAAGCTTCAATATCTGGCCTTCTTGTTTTCTTTGAGGGTAGGGTTCAACAAACTGAGGTGGAGGCTGGTACTGCTTGGATCTGAGATTTTATAAAAATAGTTCTGGATTTTGCAGAGCTTGTCCTGGATTAACATCCAGGACACCCAGGATTTGTTGAAAGTTGTCTTCATGGTGTTGACCAATTTTCTCTTCATTTAACAAAACTGTCTGAAACTTAATTAAATCTAGATTTGATCCAATCAATGGCAGTTTGAGCAGAATTTGATCGAACTGATTCAACCTCTTTAGATAGGTTGAATAGTTTTATATGCACTTACTAAACCAAACCCAGATTATCAGTTTCACCCTACAGTTTGCGAAAGCTGTCATGATTTTGACCAAATTAGATCTTCCTTTGACAAATTTGCTTGAATATGACCAACTGGATCCCTGATTTGACCCCATCATCTGCAGATATTGACCCGATTTTGATAAAATTGATGAATGGGTTTGGCTTTTCTTGTCACTTCATTTAGCTGCAACTGTGGATTGACACTGCGGATATTAAAGTGGCTCAACAAATGTTTTGCCGTTATATTTTGTGCACTGTTAAGCATACATTAAGGATTCTGTGACAAAGGAAGGTAAAATATTGTATCTCAGGTGTTCCTGCTGTGGCCAAACTTCCAACGGCCCTCAAACTATGTTAATTATCTTTGTCTCTGTACAAAGTTGTAGAACTTTCATAAAAGTTTACTACATAAAGTAGATAGCTCTTAACAATGGTCAAAATACAATAGGAGCACGAGGTCATCGATAGTTAACAATTTCTAAGGTTGGTAACACAGCCATGCCGTTACAAGGGCACCGAGACTGTGTTAGATTAAACCCTTAATGCTTACTAACCAAGAGTTAATGAGATGTTGGACAAACTTGTGTTTATGTAATTCGCTCTACTGTGAATCAATATTTACAGTACTTACCAATATATATATATATATATATATATATATATATATATAATGATTTTTCTTATTTCTTAGCTCATATAAATATATATATATATATATATATATATGTATATATATATATATATATATATATATATATATATGAGCTAAGAAATAAGAAAAATCATTTTGGAAATGGTCTGTCATTGGTGCTATATAATTCATATATATATATACAGTACTGATACAGTACTGATATATATATATATATATATATTGGTAAGTACTGTAAATATTGATTATATATATATATGTATATATATATATATATATATATGAATTATATAGCACCAACGACAGACCATTTCCAAAATGATTTTTCTTATTTCTTAGCTCATCATCTTCTGGACTGACTTACTTGCATTTGTTTTTCATATTCAGTGGAGTGTTGTACATCAGATGTCATGTCTGTTTGACGTACGACCATTCACAATGTCATTATCGCAGATAGGTTCCGCCACCGCCGTACGTAGGTGCTGACGTGAATTCTGAATATTGCAGGACGGCTTCACTCCACTTGCGGTCGCCCTTCAACAGGGCCATGACAAAGTGGTCGCCATTCTCCTGGAAAATGACACGCGCGGAAAAGTCCATCTTCCAGCGCTCCACATTGCTGCAAAAAAGGACGACGTGAAGGCAGCAGCCCTGCTCCTACAGAACGAGCACAATATTGATTACCTGTCAAAGGTCTGTCATTCCTGTGCTTCGCCAGATAGAAGCTCGCTCGCTCGCTCGCCTTCGTAACCGCAGTGACGGCGAGTAATCGCTGTGGCTCTACGACGTGTTTGGATGGATTGCATTGCTCAATGTCGCTCGCTCGCTCGGGAATGGTTTCAGTGGCTGGCGAATGCATTACTGGGATAGATAAAGGGATAAAGCAGGGTGTTTATTTCAAACCGGTCTCTCATTAGGCAACATGGATAGAAATGTTGCATGTATATACGTGATATTTGTCGTTGGGAGGGGGTGAAATTGAGTGGATGGCAGAGGAGTAGTGGTGGTCATATGCATGAGATGGTTCTGGGTAGTGATAGTGATGGATTTATTCTGGCAGTGGAGTTAGTGTAGTGATGGATGATGCCAGTAGCTATGGTAGTCATTGTGGGGGTGGTGGTGATTATGACAGTGACTACAATGGATGATGATGAGTAGAAGAAGAAGAAAGAGAGTAATAATAAAGGATCTTGGGGTGCTGCAATTATTGTGATGATGACGATGACGATGACGATGACGATGACGATGACGATGACGATGACGATGATGATGATGATGATGATGGCCACAATCGGTGATGATGATTAGGAGGAGAAGGAATAGGAGGAGGAGGAGGAGGAGGAGGAGGAGGATGAGGAGGAGGAGGAGGAGGAGGAGGAGGAGGAGGAGGAGGAGGAAAGTGGGAAACAGTGAAGGACAGATGATATTAGTTTCAGTTTCAGGTGCTACATTGACCATCAAATGTGCAAAATACTTGATGCTAAGATTCAGATGGGAGTTAAAAGTCAGAAACCAATAGCAAACATTTAAGTTTTCCACTAACAGTGTCACTCAGATTTCTGCATGTATTACATTGTTCCTCTTGAAATTGCATGGTTGTCATTTGATGGACCACCGTAATTAAATTTATGTTGTTTTTGTATTTTACTTTAGTCTGGCACTTTAGTCAATGATACAACCAAGGTAAGTGAGTCTCTAACATCTTTACTTCTGTCTTATTTACATATTGCAGTTGATCTTTCTTGCAGCACGTCATCATACTCGGAAATGATAATCATAAGATCACAGTGGTTGACTTTGGTGCACTTGATATTGGGAGGCATTGGCTTATTTCAGAGATTTGAATCTCAGGCTAGCGCTTTCCTTTATGGGGACCTTAAATGGCATGGCACCCATTTGAATGAGGGACAGTGCTGGTGATGGATCACACCTCATCAGTTCAGTAAAAAACCAGGAAGGTCGAGGACATATGGTTGTTATAGGAAAACATGTGCAATTACATCTTAAGTAAGGCTTTTAAAGCTAGATGATCCATCCCATGGTCGAAGTGCAAGCAAGATGTATGTCTTGCTAAATGATTTCTTGATAACAGTGCATCATATTGTTCTTAAACAGGTCTTAGACTATCTTCAGCAGCTGCTGAGCTGCTCGTGTTTTGTGTAAATTTCAAATAGAAAATCTATTCTCAAACCAGTTCAGTTTTCGACATTTTATAATACAGGACAGCTGAATGGAATTCTATTGCTGGTGAAAACATTACATTTCTGTTTTAGATATGTTGACTTCTTACTCTTATGCAAGGTTTACCCCCAGTGAAATAAAATGGGCTTCATTTGACAGTTTTGGTTTTAAGGCATGCTCCCTTCAATAGGAGACGTGTTTTAGGTGGGTTTATCATACGGTTTGGGGATGCTCGACAGTGTAATGGTTAGTGTGGTCTGGGGTTCAAATCCTTGCCAGGGCAGAAATTTGGTTCGCGATTTCTGCCCCTCTCCAACTCGTCTATAATGAGTACTCTGACCATACACTGTCGGTGGGCAGATGAGATAGCAAGGGAGAGGCCTGGAAAATGAAGTTGCAAAAACTTCATGCCCATGGCTGCATCAGGGCTAGTTTAAGGGACTGCTTTTCTTCTTTTCTTCTTCTCCTCCTTCTTTCTTTTTCTTATATCATACGGTTTAGGATATGATGTACATTTTGTAGTTCCTGGGTGTTTACACATGGTTAGACTTAGACTCAACTGAAGCATGCTGAGGTGTGACACTGGCACTTAAACAAGAAAAATGACTTAAAAAGCCTGCAAAACATATTGCATATCTGTGTCTAAGTAGTGCTGTGTACTTTACAGAGTGGATTCACGCCACTGCACATTGCAGCTCATTACGGCAATATCAATGTGGCTCAACTTCTGATCGAAAAAGGAGCCGACATTGGTTACAAGGCCAGAGTCAGTTGCTTTATATGCATCGTGGTTGTCTGTAACTTTAGATAGGTAACACGATGTGGTCAGAATTGTTTCCTGTCCTTCCTACTCTCTTACCTACCCTCGAGAGGTATAGTGTAATTTTAATTAGTAACTTCTACTGTGCCGATGTCTAATGCACAAGGCATCAACCGATGGCACAACAAAATCAAGCCGCCGTAATCAAGTAACGTGTTTGGATGACGAAATCTATTTAAAATGTTGCATATTAAACCCTTCTTAATGGTATGCGAGTGCTGGTATCACCATGTCTGCCAGTTGGTAACAGAGTGACTGGCTTTTTTTCTGTTGGATTGCTGATGTGATGTTCTAGCCATATGAATATTTGATATTGATATTCAGCAGAGTGCCTCTGGGCGAAAAAATCATTTAACCCCCAACACCCTACTACATCTGAGGATATAAATTGTAGAACTCCCATATGAGGTGAAGTAATTTAGGGTCCATTTATAATGATATCCATGGGCGACACTGTGTAAGAGAAATATAGCCATATATTTTTTCCAGATTAAATGCTCACACAGTTTATATATATATATATATATATATATATATACATATGTACATATATATATGTTTGTATTTTGATATGGCCCAGACAGGTACTTGAGGGTTGAGCATCATCAAGCGTGGTTAGCAGTTGGTAACTCTCCCTGATTTACTATTCCTTCTGGTGCCCACGCAGCAATCCACTTCCTGTCAGGGTTCGTACATGAGTACCGACTTGGGTTGGAAAGCTGAAAGGTTCCCTCTTGTTGAATGCATTGTTTGCACATCAGCTGATGGCAGATCCTTCAGCCTCTGCTCCTTAAGAGTTTTTGCTGATACAGGTATACCATTGTCTCACCTGTACACGTGCATAAAAGAAAACACCTTGTATGGGTCACATAATAAGTAAGTAAGTAAGTATATCCTTTATTAAAAACTAACTGCTGACCGCACTTTGGTGTACATAGTCCATCAAATTAATTTAAGCATATAACATGCGAACTACAAAGGTTTTACGGGCCAGGGAGTCAGCATTAGGTATAATTCTATTCTGTGCCCTGGGATGCAATGAGTTTTTCTGGAGGTAACAACTGATGCAGAACATGTGTTGGGTTGATTATGATGGCTGAGATAAGGTTAGTGTCACCTTTCTGGCAGAGTTCTCGAAAGTAAGGTTGAATTCCGGTAAATATCGAGACCGAGTATAAGTTTACAACGTGATTATTCTTCTATTGCTTTTCAGTAATGCAGAAGAATGACTTAAATATGATTAAATAAGGTAAAGAACTCTGCCAAGATCCTTCTGACATTGTTTAGTGTATAATTGTGCATAGAGTGTTGATTTGTAATTGTAGAATTCCATTACACCTCTCCATGTCGCCGCAAAATGGGGTCGAAGTAACATGGTAACGTTGCTTCTGGACCATAATGCGAATATTGACTCCAGGACAAGGGTAAGTCCATACAAGGACTATCACAGTTGTCCCTCTTCATTGCATGTCCCATTTTTATATACTATGCTGATTGTGTAACAATAATTAAACGTTTAGTTTGAGCGCCAAGCTTTTAATGTGGAGTATGCTGGCTTGAGCATCTTCTGTGAGTCCCACATAGTTCTGGTGCAAGGTACAAAATAGTTGCTTGTATAAGGGGTGAGCAAGGAGCAGAAACAGGTTGGCTGATATAAGAGTAACACCTTGTGGACAGTACTTGATAGAAGGTTGCTCTTGGTTTGTTAGTGTGCTTTTCATTTGATTATTTCTGTGGTTGTTCAGCCCATTGTTTAATGACAGAGCATCAGCTGATGGTTATTAGCAGTTGCACATGAGTGACTTGCTTAGGGTTCCTGCACAGTGAATGTGTCAGAGGTGGAGGCTTGAACACTCACTGAAGGCAGATTAATATAAGTTCTTATTACTTTCATATAGGCAACATGATTTCGTGTTTAGAATGGTTCAGAAAGAATTAAAATTACTAAGTCACTGTACAACTTATTCCTCAATTGAGCTTTTCATGTAGGAAAAGGGCATTTAACTTGAATGAGGAGTATTTAACTGAAATGAAGAGTATTTAACTTAGTGAAGGGTATTTAACTAATCATACTAAAGAATGGTATTTAACTGAAATGAAGGGTATTTACCCGGTAACTTAAAAGAAGTGCCAGTTAATTGAAACTCATCGACAGCACATATTTTGTGTTATCAGCATGGGAATGCAACATATTTTTTCTTTACTGGTGCCATTTAAATGTCTGCTAATATCGATTCACTGTTGCAATTTCACGATATAATTAGTGTGAATGCACAGGATGGCTTGACCCCACTGCATTGTGCTGCAAGGAGTGGCCATGATCAGGCAGTTGATCTACTGCTGGAGAGGGGTGCTCAGGTCTTGGCGAAAACGAAAAACGGTCTTGGTCCACTGCACATGTCAGTCCAGGGGGACCACGTTGACTGCTCTCGCTTACTTTTATATCACAAGGCACCCATTGATGATGTCACCGTGGTGAGTTTTCCATTTCCTCTGCATTTATTTATTTCATCTCCGATGAAATCCAATTATATTACTATTTCTTAGACACATACTGTATCATGCCTATCACACTGCATTCATGTTGTAACAGTAGACTTTGATGTCAAAGGGCAAACCCTTATGGAACGAAATATCCTTGTCTTCTGGTGTCATGCGGAGTCAACCAATTCCAGGGAGATCACAGCAACAATATCATTTCATCAAGGGATTGACTTAAGTGAATTGCAGATGGCAATGGTACATAGTGTGGATGCGCTGTGTAACCATCCTACATCTGCTGTAGTGTGCAGTGCGAAATGATTGCAAAAACAATGCAAGAACATAAGTAATTGATTAATAATTTTGTGTAATTGGCAAAGCAATATTTTGCAGTGTTTATAAAAGCTTAACTTTCTTCTCTGGCGTGGTTTAATAAAACGGTTAACATTGTTGAACTGAAATTCTTTGTTTTTGACTGGCACTGTTATTAAAGGAATGTAATAAATGAGCAATTACCTTACATTACCTTACCTCTGCTTACATTGCCATCATGCCTTACCTTTGCTAATACTGCCTTCTTGCCTTACCTTTGCTTACAATGCCTTCTTGCCATACCTTTGCTTACATTGCCTTCTTCCCTTACCTTTGCTAACACTGCCTTCTTGCCTTATCTTTGCTTATATTGCCTTCTTGCCTTGCCTTGCTTTACATTGCCTTATCTTACCGAAGTAGCAGTAACTTATGAAAGTACCTTACCGAAGTACCTTACTTGTGTATGTACCTTTACCTAAGTATCTTCTCATAGTAGCTCACCTAACCTTACCTTTGCCTCACTCTACCCGTGCAACAAAACGTTGTAGGATTACCTGACGCCGTTACACGTTGCGGCTCACTGTGGCAACTTAAAGACGGCCAAACTGTTGCTGGACAGGAAATGCGAAGTGAATGCAAGAGCTTTAGTAAGTACTTTGCATCACATTAAGTCACTTGCATCACTTTGCATCACATTAAGTCACTTGCATCACTTTGCATCACATTTAGTCACTTGCATCACTATGCATCACATTAAGTCACCTGCATCACTTTGGATCACATTAAGTCACTTGCATCACTTTGCATCACATTAAGTCACTTGCATCACTATGCATCACATTAAGTCACCTGCATCACTTTGGATCACATTAAGTCACTTGCATCACTTTGCATCACATTAAGTCACTTGCATCACTTTGCATCACGTTAAGTCACTTGTTATTGCATCACGTTTCAAAGCAGTGAATATTTTATTTATCTGGTCCAAAATATCGTACATGTGTAATCGCATCACTTCTGGAGAAGTTGCTTCTTGGAATGGACTTCACTTGCACATATCCATCCATCCATCTATTCATGTATACATCCAGCCATTGATCCATCCATGTATCCATCCATCCATATATCCATCCATATATCCATCCATTCATCCATCCATTCGTCCATTCATTCCGTCCATTGATCCATCCATGTGTCCATTCATCCATCCATCATGTATCCAGCCATCCATCCACCCATCCATCCAAACACATATACATACATGCATATATACATTATACATACATACGTACATGTACCTACATGCATAAGTAGCTTTGAAGATTCTTATGTCTGTAAATAATATCCCTAAGAAATGATGACTTTGTTTTCTAGAATGGTTTTACTCCGTTACACATTGCCTGTAAGAAGAATCGAATCAAGTTTGTTGAACTTCTGATAAAGTATGGTGCCTCGATTGAAGCAACAACTGAGGTGAGCTGATGAGATCATCCGTCCATCTTCAGACATTTAGCGATTAGCAACGTCTGTCTCGGATGATAGAGTTTGGCTATTGGAGATGGGGATAATGGTTGCTGATGGTCTTTGTCTGAAACATTGTATGAAACACCTATTCAGCAGTGTTTTGTAGAATCTGGAAATGATCTGGAAACGTTCTAGGATCTCTATTTACTAAGCTGACTTTCTGATATTGCTCCAAGTCCATATTGGATAACTTTGCCACTGTCTGTACTGTTTTTAAGACCAGAAGGCCAAGTAATGCCAGACCCAAGCCTGGAAAAAGGAGGAGCACGATGTTGATTACCTGGCAGCCATAAGATGTCATTAAACACTGGAAGCTCTACTCCATATTGTGTAGGGGTCCACCGGAAAGACATTTTCCACCGGAAACCGAATCCGAGTATTTGGATGTACTATTTGCCGGATCCGGAAACGAACCGGAAACGAACCGGGTACCATTTGTTCCATATGCGAAGCTTCACATTTTCATGTAATAAGAAATTATCGACATAAATTTGTGTACTTGTAATAAGTGACTAATACAATTTGAATTGTAGTCATTTCTGTGCAGTTGTGAAGTTTTCTGTGTAATTGTTTTAAGGTTCAACATTTATAATTTTATATATGTTTTAAGGTTCAACATTTATAATTTTATATACATAAGTTTATTGAATACGTTTTTAAAGAGAAAAAAATTTTTTAAAGAAAAATCTTTTGCAACTATTTGCATCTACAATAATTGCCGAGGCGAATACTTCCGGAAACGGGATTTCCGGCCGAGGCAACTGTCCAAGGCGGTTTCCGATGGACCCCTAATATTGTGTCCCATGTGGCATTCCCTTTGCTGAATTGTTGATTCTAAATTGTACCATTCCATTTCATTTTAATTTCCTGTCTGTCAAATTTACTGTCGCTGGAATATTTTGAGCCCTGGATCCGCAAAAATGATGTGACTGAATAAGCAAGCACCCCACTGACCAGAAACATGGAGGAAAATATAAAACAGCATAGATATAGGCTGACTACAGAATGGGGGAAGCTCGTTTGTGGATATGACTTCTTAGTATTGATGGCATGCTGAGAGGGTAACTGGGAGAGCTGATCATTCGCTTTGTACTAAGTAAATATTTTGTTTAAGAAAATTGATCTTCTTCTTTTAGGGTCTTCTACACTTTAATGTTTTTCTTCTTGCCTTGAAAGCATTTGTATGAGCTGTTGGAGAGGCATTTATAAATTTTCTTCCTATTGTTTTATAACAGTAATGTAATGAAAAGCAATTTAATTGAATGTAGTGTAATAGCTATGTAAGGTAACCTTTATTGAGTGAGGTACTTTAAATGCGCTATATACAGTGTCTTTATACATACATACATACATACATACATACATGCATGCATACATACATACATACATACATACACGCATGCATGCATATATATATACATCCATAGATACATATGTGCATACAGACATACACACATACTATTATACATACATACACGCATACATACAGGCGTGCATGCATACGTACATAAGTAAATACATGCATACAGCATTCAGATAAGAGTTTCCCGGAGGTGCTGTGAAATGTATGGCTTGACCTCGGTGTCCACGTAGAATCTCTAATTCGTTCATGATTAAGTTATGCTGCAGAAGATTGGATATGACCATGGATGTGCAGCTCGACTTAGCAAACCTCTCCGTGGTTCATATCAGTTGCATTAAACTGAAGGTTTAGACTGTAACCGTTGATGCTATTCTTCATGACTGTTACATTCTGTTACTATTAGGCATATATGGAGAGAGATTTTAAACACATCAAATGCACGAACCATTTCCTAACCTTTTATGCTTTGGCATAACCCTGTAACGACGGCGTGTACTAAAATGCATGGAAAACTAATCCTTCTCATCGTTAGAGGATTAAACGACTTTCACTTCTTAGAGACAACCAAGAATTTCTTAAAGTGGCATTACATATTGCCAAGTTTTTCCAAGTAGATATCCTGAAGAGGTGCTATATAAATATCCAGAATGAGTTAACGAATTAATACATTACAATTACATTTTTCGATTGATTGGTCACCTGGTCCAGGTGACCTGGACCAGGTGTAATATTTCAATGTCCCACGATCTGCAATGATCCTCCCCCTCTGCTCAGGGCCAAACTATTGGCTTGATTTTCCTCATCAGTCTCACGTTCCCTAAAGGCATTTCTGTTTCCCTGGGGCTTCTGTGCTGAGAGCGCCTCTGAATAGTTATTCTGCGAGAGGCGGTTTATAAATCTCTAGATACAATACAATACAATTGTCTGTTTCTGTTGGCTTTGTTCTGAAACGGTGTAGTCTGGTCTGACGAGTCTGCACGTGGTTTCGTTCATGGGCCACATGAACATTGCCATCCTACTTATTCAACACGGGGGCAATCCAAATACGACGACCGTCAGAGGGGAGACCGCCCTTCATCTGGCCGCCAGGGCCAACCAGACGGACATCATCCGAATTCTGCTGAGAAATGGAGCCGAGGTTGACGCCAGAGCTAGAGTAGGTCATCGTCTGCTTCATAAATGTAATCGTAAAGTAGTTTATAAGTCTCCGTTATCTTAGCACCCCAGCCTCTAGTTTAATTTTATTATGTAACAGAGCACTTGTAAGGAATCATTGCTGTCAATGTTTAAGTTGCCGAGTTAAGGGAACCAGTCTTTTTTAGGAACTCAAAACAAGTCAAGGGAACCAGTCTTTCTTCAGGCACTCAAAACATGTCAAGGGAACCAGTCTTTCTTCAGGCACTCAAAACATGTCAAGGGAACCAGTCTTTCTTCAGGCACTCAAAACAAGTCAAGGGAACCAGTCTTTCTTCAGGCACTCAAAACAAGTCAAGGGAACCAGTCTTTCTTCAGGCACTCAAAACAAGTCAAGGGAACCAGTCTTTCTTCAGGCACTCAAAACATGTCAAGGGAACCAGTCTTTCTTCAGGCACTCAAAACATGTCAAGGGAACCAGTCTTTCTTCAGGCACTCAAAACAAGTCAAGGGAACCAGTCTTTCTTCAGGCACTCAAAACAAGTCAAGGGAACCAGTCTTTCTTCAGGCACTCAAAACAAGTCAAGGGAACCAGTCTTTCTTCAGGCACTCAAAACATGTCAAGGGAACCAGACTTTCTTCAGGCACTTAAAAACAAGTAAAGGGAACCAGTCTTTCCAGTATTTCTTTAGGTATTCAAAACAAGTCAAGGGAACCAGTCTTCTTCAGGCACTTAAGACGAATCTTTAATACCGTGATGGACAGTTCGTGAACAAGAGATCCATAGCGCAGGCCTGAGGATGCATATTAATTAAACATCATAGGTGTGGCTTTGTTCTTTGTTCTTTCTGTCTACCATAAGCTAGCTCTTGCCAGACTCACCTTGAATGGACTGCATTATTTATAGCATCAATTGATTATTTAATGGCTGTAATACATGTTTTGAGATTGGTTGGATTACATCTTTGAAATGGCTACCTTTCCATGAAGACAATGACTGCTTCCACTGCTACGTTTATTCTTTTGTCAGAGTCAGGTCAAAACAGAAATTGCTGAAGCCCTGAATGAAAAGTTTCACGTTCTCATTAAATAAAGGAAGGCACAATTTTCATAGAACTGTTTCCGAAGTAGAAAGTAAAGTCCTAAGGCCCCATTGTTCTTGATTCTCTCAAGTAAAATGTTAACAGTGCCATAAAGCCAGCAGTGTAGATAAGTACTAGCTTTAAATTATGCAGTTGCAGTTAAAGACGTGCTTTTAAAATCTGACTTATGGGCATTATACAGTACTTTCAAGTTTTTGAAGTGGTGCTATATAAATTACAATTTCAATTGTAATCATAGTCAGTGTCATTCATTTTGTATTATATGGTATTGTATATGGGCATTTATAAAGCGCCTCTCACGGTATAGACCATTCAGAGGCGCTCCCAGTGCGCGAGACCCCGAGAGAAAAAGCAGGATTTAAGGTGAGAAAAGGAAGAAGCAACGCTACAGAGAGAATGGTGTTGCGGACAGAAGGAGGAAGTCGGTTCCAAAGTGAGGGCCTATGCAGGCAAAGGATCTGGATTGAGCCATTGAGTCATTTGACATATATTACATTACAGAATGCTACATGAACTAAGCACTGCAATTGTCAGGTAACTGATTGTGTACCTGCACATTTGTATTTCATTGTCTTAATTTATTGCAACATCTGACTAAACAAACAGGAACAACAGACGCCTTTGCATGTTGCATCACGTCTGGGCAACGTGGACAACGTCGCTCTCCTTCTGCAACACGGAGCTGTACCGGATGCAGTCACCCGCGACCTCTACACGCCTTTGCACCTCGCGGCCAGAGAAGGTCACATGGAGGTTGTGCAGCTGTTGCTGGAAAATGGTGCCAACCAGATGGCATCAACGAAGGCAAGCCACACTAACTTTCTTATTGCCTGAGACTACTCTAGGCAAGTTAATGGAAATAACAACAACATTTTTTAGCTCGGATCGTAACAGGAAGTCTCTGATGCAAACTGTTTACCCACGTAGTTGTTCATCTCCTTTTGTCTAGTAGTATTTTATGTCTACATGTCCTTTTGATGTCAAATGATTTGATAGCGGAAGTAGCCAATAATTAGCAGTCTTTGATGGTTTCTGACAAACATGGAGGGACTTTATTACCAGGATGGTGATTGTTTGGGCTGACTGCATCAGCGCAGGGTGTAACAGCCTTCTCTGATTACTCGCCTTCCCCAAGCTCTGCTTCCTTCCCAAGGCATCTCCTCCTTCCTATCCCTGCTTTATCTTCCTCCGCTTCCGTCTTCACCCCTCCTCCTTCCCCGCGTCTTCTTGTTCCCTGATGTATTTCCAGGTTATTTGCAGTGCTAATGGGTTTCCTTGATGTGGACGTTGTTGTTGTTGTGCGGTGGTCATTTTGCGGTTCTTTTTACCTGCCTTTCCGTTAATTAAGCATTGTCTGTCTAAGTAATAGGCCTAATGTGTGTGTGTGTATGTGCGTATGTGTGTATTTTGTACGAATGAATGAATGAACGAACGAACGAATTTATGTATGTATTTATGTATGTATGTATGTATGTATGTATGTATGTATGTATGTATGTATGTATGTATGTATGTATGTATCTGTACATTTATATACCAATTGTAGAGCTTTCTTGAAAAGCACTACTTACTCTTTTAAGTGGAATTGGAATGATTGTAGAATTTTGAAGCATTTCCTGGGCATGTACCTTGCTTATCATGTTGCACTGTGAAAAGGCACTCTACAAATTTCTGGTTGCAATGCACCTTTGCTGCAAAAAAAATAGATTATCAAACAAACACCTTTAATCCTTTAACGATGAGAAGGATTAGTTTTCCATGCATTTCAGTACATGCTCGTTGTTAAAGGGTTAAGACGCTAACTACTTCTTCTGTGATTATCTCTTCAATAAACTTCTCTTTAACATATTGTCTTCTCTTTAACATATTGTCAACTCTTAGTGATGCTTGCTGCAGTAAAGATTCCAGCGACACCAGAGTACGTAACTTTGTGGTGTATAATTTTTTCCAGAAGGGTCTGAGCGTCTTGCACGTTGCGGCCAAGCATGGTCACGTGAGCGTCGTGCAGTTGTTGCTGCAGAAGGAAGCAGATCCGAATGCAGAGGGAAAGAATGGGTTGGTGCCTCTGCACGTTGCCACGCATTACAATCAGGTGGATGTGATGGTCCTGCTGCTCAAGAGCGGTGCTTCCCCGCAACAAATGGCAAAGGTCGGTCAGTTGGCTCACCTCTTGGACTCTTCTGATTTATCGCGTTTCACCTGGGCTTATCCGATGGATCATGCTTTTATCTACAATTTCATTTGAAGTAACTTTCAATGTGATGCATTATCATGACTGTGAGAGTTTTGAAGCACTTTCAGAGATCATGTTTATTTGGTGCTGTTTTGTTTGTACTTATGTCACCAGGTTGTGCTTTGGTGGTGTGATTATAGTTTGATTATGGTGATGTGAGTATGTTGTAATCTTGTTGATGTGAATATGTTGATATGATTATACTTCGATCACATGATGTTGATATATTATAAATACTGAGTTTTGACTGTGTTGATTGTATGGGTATTCATGCCTCTTATACTTAATGTGATTGAACGATGTTTTGTTGTTTTCTACAGAATGGTTACACTCCATTGCACATAGCAGCCAAGAAAAAGTTTGTGGAGGCAACAACTGTGTTGCTTGAACACAATGCCTATCCAAATGCAGAATCCAGAGTAAGTACTTACTTTTCTCAAGATATTTAATTTGCTTTCTTCTGTCTTTAGTCTTTTCGTTGTTTAACACTTTAACAATGAGAGCGTACTAAAAGTGACTGTTAAATGCACACGACTGTTGAGAGAGACTCTTTAGTGTTGAAGTTTTATGAAGTTTTAACGCTTGTTTCTTATCAGTTTGCCATTGCTTTTGATGAGTCACAAAATCCATTGTGTGACTGATACTTGAACTTGCTGCTAAAATCTTCTGGTCCAGTGTTTCCCAAACTTTTTTTGGCTCTTGAATGAACCCTTTTGATCTGGACATTTTTTATGGAACCGACCCTAAACAAAACATATTCTGGTATAATGTTTAAAAAAGTTATTGGGCAGCATACAGTGTTATCCACAAATGTTAGATTTTAAATGATTTTAAACGAAACTTTCCCGCTGAACTATTGTCTTTACCTCAGAGTCTGATTTATAATCTAATAACACATTCAAACAACACTTATCCAATTTCCTCACAGAACTCGTATCATACCCTCACGAAACCACTGTCTTCCCCTAATGGAACCCAAGGCCAAGGGTTCCACGGAACACACTTTGGGAAACCCTGTTCTAGTCCAATTCACGCTGATGGTTTTCACCTGAATTATTTTGACAGAATGGCTATACACCACTGCACCTGGCATCAATGGCCGGCAGTGTGGAAACGGTTACGCTTCTGTTGGAAAATGGTGCCGACCCGAACTGCCAGGCAAAGAATGGCTTAGCACCAATGCATCTTGCTGCTCAGGAAGACCAAGTGGCAGTGGCTAAGGTCCTTGTCAAACACGGATGCCATGTCGATGTCAAGACCAAGGTTACTGCAAATCGGCTGATGTTCTTTACCAAATGGAAATGTATTGTTATTGATTGTTCATATAGCACTACTCAAAGGAAATCTATGGTTGTTGTCATCACCTTATAGTCGCAGGATTAGATGTGGAACTAACAAGTGAAAAGAATAGTTGGGTATCATCAGTGTACAAGTGGTAGTCAAGAGAGCTATGGGTAAGTAGTGAATCAATTGGAGTGGTGTAAGATGTATACAGAAGTGGGCTCAGTAAAGCAATTCTAGGCAGTGGGCACGGTAGTGAGTAGATTTATATGAATTGATTGAGTGTGATGGTGTAGGTAAGATGTGAACCAAGTGAGAGTGGAACCAGTTAGACGGAACTGGTATTCGAAGTGGTGTTGATGACGATGACGTCGACGATGATAATGATGATGATGATGATAATTATAATAATAACATTAATTATTAATATAATAGTATAATAATAAGTATCTCTTGAAGTTACTGTTTGCATTCACTGGTGTGTTGTTGCATGGATTTTAGGCAGGATATACGCCACTTCACATTGCCTGTCATTTTGGGCAGATCAACATGATACGGTTTCTTCTGGAAAGTTCTGCCGCTGTGAATGCCATGACTAAAGTAAGTCATTTTGCCAATGCACTTGCTTTTACAGGAAAAAAGGAGCTGAATGAACATTTTCATCAGTGCAGCAAAGAGAAGAAACTTGTCTTTCTCAATTTGTTAAATTGCTTAATTTATCTTAAGTATTGAATTAAGGAATTAAAGCATGTTTTGTTCAAAAGTTCTGAGTTGGCTGAACAATAATTGCAACATATTTTCTTAGATGTAACTGATCGTTAATCTTTGGGGTAAAATATACTTTTGCCTTAGTGGCTAATTAGTTGGGTGCATGCTTTGTAATGTGGAGAGTGCAAGTTCAAGCTTCTGTTTAATTAATTATAGTGTAAGGACAGTGAGTAATTGTATGTTACAGACTTTAGTGCACAATTACTTTACACCATCACACAGAAGTAGAAAGCATGCCATTTTGTGAATATTTACCATGTTAGTGATCACTGTTTTTTAGTTGTTCACCCTTTTCTGTTATGTTTCTTTGTCATGTTTTGCTTTACAGCTTGGCTATACACCTTTGCACCAGGCAGCTCAGCAGGGCCATCTTGCTGTCATCAACCTGCTGCTGAAATACCAAGCATCACCAAATGCAATCACACATGCAAGTATTCGTAGTGGTTATTGAGTGTTGTCCGTACGGGTTTTCACTGTTGCTGTAGTCATTACGTAGAAATTGTAAAGTTTTGTCAGTTGTTGTTTTGATATCAGATTTTGCTCATGTTTGATTTAAGGCTGATCAGGCCCTTAGCCAGCCACCCATCCACCCGTCCTTTGGACTGGTGAAAATTATTTTGGACGGGCATAAATTGTGCATGATTCTCCTCCAGCACCATCCAGCTTCTTCTCTAGAGCCACTGCCAGCATTCAGATGACAGTTCTGTAAGGAGCAGAGGTTGATATTAGGCTCGGTAAACAGCATAGGGGCACTGCAGTCGGACTCGTACGGCGGAGGACTTCGGGTGGTTGCTACTTCTTACGCTCACGGTGTCGGGTGGTCACGATGTAAAATGTTTGTGAATGGGCAGCTCTGTATTTCTGGCTAGGGGCCTGGAGCTGATCTTGTAACAGGTTCATCCTTCCCTGCGACAGATAGTTGTGTGAGTCCTTGAAGCACAGTTTCTTACTACCTTTGATTCTTACCTTGTGATCAGATAGTGGAATTATATAATCAACATAATAAAAACATAATTAATCTGTTGACAACATTGAAGGACTCTTATCTGCATTTCAGACTGGTCTGACATCGCTGTGCATTGCTCAGCGCCTCGGTTACATTTCTGTCGTTGAGATCCTGAAGAGAATAACAGAGGTCACGGTGTCACCCGTGTCAACGGAAGAAAAGTACAAGGTCATTGCTCCGGAAATGATGCAGGAGGCGACCCTCTCCGACTCCGAGGAAGAGGGTGGAGAAGAAGCTGCGGCCGGTGATCAGTTGTTCCAGTACTTTACGTCAGACGAGATGAAGATATTGCAGGACGACTCCATCAGTCTGATCAAGGTCTGTTTTTTACAGTGATATATTGCCTCTGTTGCAATTATGTAATGTACCGGTAAAAAGATATATATATATATACATGTGTATATATATATATATTTATATCTTGTAGCAGCTGTTACCTGCGCATTTTTTTATCACAGTTTACATTAGATGAAACTAGATTACCGGTAGAATAAAGTTGATGATGAAGACGATCGCATCATATCTAGGGATTTACAAGGCGTCTCTCACACCATAAACTGTTCAGAGGCGCCTTCATTGCAACCCTTGATGACTTTTGACTTTGATTATACTAGTATTGTGAAATGTGATAATAATAAGAATTAGTGTGAAACTTTATGTCATTTAGGACGACCGAGACATATATGCATACGAAAGGTCGAGCGAACATTACAGTCTGGCGTCTTCTGTGCAAGGAACGATCGCGTCATCTCAGCCGGATGATGTTATGAAATGTTCAAAGGATGATCCAGATACAGCAGTTACACAGAGTTTACAAGGCAGCCAGGTGGGATTGTCATTTTGGCTTCATTGTGTTTTTAAGGCAGCCATGTGGGCTTATCAGTTTAGCTTCAGAGTACAATCAAGGCAACCAGGTGGGTTAATGATTCTGGCTTCCTAGGGTAATCAAGGCATCAGGTAGGCTTATCAGTTTGGCTTCATTGTGTTTTTAAGGCAGCCAGGTGGGATTATCAGTTTGGCTTCATTGTGTTTTTAAGGCAACCAGGTGGGCTTATCAGTTTGACCATTGTTTTTTAAGGCAGCCAGGTGGGCTTATCAGTTTGGCTTTGTTGTGTTTTTAATGCAACCAGGTGGGCTTATCAGTTTGGCTTCATTGTGTTTTTAAGGTAGCCAGGTGGGATTATCAGTTTGGCTTCATTGTGTTTTTAAGGTAGCCAGGTGGGCTTATCAGTTTGGCTTCATTGTGTTTTTAAGGTAGCCAGGTGGGATTATCAGTTTAGCTTCATTGTGTTTTTAAGGTCGGCAGGTGGGATTATCAGTTTAGCTTCATTGTGTTTTTAAGGCAATCAGGTGGGATTATCGGTTTGACTTCATTGTTTTTAAGGCAGCCAAGTGGGCTTATCAGTTTGGCTTTGTTGTGTTTTTAATGCAACCAGGTGGGCTTATCAGTTTGGCTTCATTGTGTTTTTAAGGCAGCCAGGTGAGCATATTATTCTTTCTTCAGAGTACAATAAAGGCACCAGGTGGGTTATTGATAATTGATAAGGTTAATCGATGTGCCTTTCAACAATAGTCTTTAGAAGAAGAGGTCCCTGAGTTATCAGATCTTTCAACCAGTATGATAACAGCAATCCAAGTACTGTTTTGTTATCACTTAACTTGCCTCAATGGTGTTTGCTGACTAGGTGGTTGAAAGGGTTCAGATTGAGAGCATTCCACGGATGTTCTCCAGCCTGCCACCTGGCCATGGGATTTCTCCGATCAAGCCAAGTCTGTCGGAAGCAGACTGCCAGCTGTTTGCCCCTCCCTCGTATGCTGGACCTTCTTTTACGAGCGTCTCGGTCGATAACATCATCGTAACAAACCGCCAGAAGTATTCAGGGTGCGTCTCAAATTGCTGTTCTTGTTTTATCACCGTATATCGCCTTCATGTTGCCTGTGTCACATCCTCCAACATATCTGTTTGGTTCAAGGATTTTGGTTCAAGGATTTTGTTAAGTGATCAGAATTATCCGGTATCGCAATGCTTGTTTCACCAGTACCATCGTTTACCCCCAGTTTACCATAGTAACCAGTTACTGTTGTCTGATTTGTATAACACTTTTTTATATCCCTTATCAATCATTATGATTTATTTACTGATATGTACATACAGCATGTAGGCATGTATGAGATATGTGTGTAATATGTGTATTACTCTGTGGAATGCCCTTCCTTCCTCTCTAAGGGTACCTTACTTCTGGAGCTCTTCCTACATCCTTTTCTGTGCTTAAAACCTTTTTCTTCTCTCGGAGCCTTCACACTGGGAGTGCTGCTGAGTGGCCTCAGCTGTGAGTGGCGCTATGCAAATCTCAAAATACGATACTATACGATACGTATGTACGTTTGTGTATGTATGTATGTATACATGTTTGTATGTATGTATGTATGACATGTGTATTATGTATGTATGTATATGTGTATGTGTGTAACTGTGTATGTATGTATGTATGTATGTATATATGTATGTGTGATGATCATGACTATTAAGCTTGTACAAACCTGCTGAGATGGTATGGAAAACATGGTTTTTAGTTTGATTTAATGTAATAGTATTAATAATAATAATAATAACAATAACAATGACATCGACAATAATCTCCATCATTTAGAAGAGCATGTGTTCATGAATATCTTCTACTTATGTAACATCAGAAGCAACTATGACTACACAGTTCTTTAATTTATAAGCCACAATTGTGACATTGACTTAGAAATTCATGAGTTATGGTAAATTATATTACAAATAATTATACGAATATACTACATATATTGTCCAATCTTTTTATGTATTTTCAGTGAGAAATATTTTTCCAATTATATTATTTGGATTGTAATGGCAGCCGCAGATGGCTGCAGAAATCAATGAATTTTGCCAACAGAAATACTCCGTCTGCTCTGACCCAATATCTGCAAACCACTGCATGCTGTAGAAACAGGTGCAACAACTGAAAGCAGTTGTTAAGTCATCACAGCGTTGTCTGTAGCTGCAGTTTTGCTGCAAATCATGTTTTGTTATGGTTGTCTATCATCTGACCTATGAAAACATTTGCCCCGGGTTTGCCGCGTTTTATGAGTTGTGGGAATATTTTGATCGAACCTGTGTGGATTGTGTTCTGTTGCATCATTTAGCATGTTAAGATGGAGAAGGTAAACAATATATGCTAGAAGTCTCTTTAACTATCTGTCTATGCAACCGTGCATGTATGTGTGTCTGTGTGTCTTCTTCTATATGTGTCTGAATTTCTCTATCACGTGATCTGTTAAACAACTTTGGTGCAGCATTCGTTTTGATGTTTCTGTCTTTTTCCAGCTCTAATCTTTTACTTTAGACATTCTCAGAACCAGCGTTTACAGATTGCGAGACTCAAAGCAGTCTGCTTTGGGTTGGCTTAATTTTCACTGAGTGGTGACTTTGACCTTAAAAGTACAGGACCCAATGTACTCAGCCTGCTCCTTCTTTGCGGACCTGGTAAATTTCTCCCTGCAAAAAAGCATAATAGGTACAGTTCAGAACACAAGTCATCTTGAACTTTACTCAGTCCAGTCTTAGTTTTCTACAGAAGCTCTCTTATTTGAAAGCAGGCCCGGATTTAGGCATGTGCACTATGTGCCAGTGCACAGGGGCCCCCACCACATAGGGGCCTCCACCACAAAGGTGCAAGAAATTTTTTGACATGTGATTCATAACTGATTATAAAATATTTCAGTAATGTGCATTGTGCACAGATACAATTTAACACAAATATCTAAAACAAAGAAAGAGTTTAAAGGACAGAAGATGGTTTGTCTCGGGCATGAATTCATGTCAAATTAGCGAAATTTTGCGTGTTTTCTTCTTCGCAAATTCGGTCACCAGATCCTCAAAGTTGATCTCACGCCAAATGTCAGCTTCTATGCTCATCAGAGCCAGGTGGGACAACCGCTCATTCCCCATCGATGTGCGAAGTCTGTTCTTTATTAGATTCATTTTTGAGAATGAACGTTCCGCACTGGAGTTACTGACCATAAGCACCAGTCACCAGATACATGCGAAGTGCTATCTCCACATTAGGAAATGATCCCTGAACTTGTTTCTGGAGTAGGCCTATCAGCCGATACATAAAATTCTAAATTCTGTTCTTTAATTCTGGCATACTACTAGTTCTAGATTCAATGGCTGCCAAAACGTGTGTTTAATCTTGATAACTACTGTCATGTTTCAATGTAATCTTACTGCGTATTTGTATTGGGCGTCCGCAGGAATTTTTCCAGAGGAGCACAAGTTTCTAGGGGGCAAAATTTCTGGGGGGGGCAAAATTTTTGTAGGGGATAAAATGACGTTTTTGGCATGGAATAGCTGACTTATAATTGTGTTTTTTAGCATTGAAAATCGTGTTGGGACTGTTGGAATAATCATAAAATTCTAGATTTTATTTGTTAAATATTTTCAAAATCCAGGGGGAAATGCCCCCTTACCTCCTCCGAACGTCCATGGTCCTATGGGCCTCCACCACGGAGGTGCACTGGGGCCTCCACCCAGGTTAATACGGCCCTGTTTGAAAGTACACCAGACCCTCCTTCTAATTACACCCAGCAAAAGGATGCAAGGACAATATTATGTACTCCAAATTTAATGCAACCACATTATAATAAAAGCTCATTATTAATTGGTAAGTCCTCTTTCATTCGTTTATTCAGAGCATTTATATAGCGCCTCTCCCAGAGGCACTTCCGGCCCAACCTCGGCAGAAAAGAAGTGCTCAGGTGTTTTTAGAAAGTGCATGCAGAATGTAGTAGCTAAGACAAGACGCAGATGCAAAGGGAAACAATTTTAAGTCGTTTGATTCTCAAATATCATTCAGCAAAGGATCGGTGTAGTTACTTTGTTTCAGCTTATTTATGTGTGTGTGAAATTAATTATCAGGTACTTAGTTTCTTTCAGTGGGTTGTTAGTTTTCAAGAAAATAACTGATTTATCTTTTTTGAGTGTGTACAGTTAACTAGTTGGATGTTTTGTTTTGTTATTGATGGAAATGGTGTCAGTTTTATTTTCTCTTTTTCTTACTGTTTACACTTTGCATTTACCATAAGAATATGTCTGTATACATGTGCATGACACTGTACAGACCACTTAACACCATAACCATCTGCAGAACACTGTGGCCAAGGATAGCACTTCAAACAACCAGATGAGCGAATTCATTGTCTCCACTTTCGGTGCCAGCGCCAGCCCCAACTCTTGGCTATTCAGCAGCCGAGCATTGTGACGCGGTGTGGTGTCGAATATCTGGCTTCAGAGACTGACACAGAGCTCCCTTGCTGATTTTTACTTAATTATTTCATTAAAGTGTCACATTCTATAGAAGTCAAACATTTGAATCTTATTGTTGAATATAGTTTATTAATTTATTTATTTATTACATGTATTTATTTAGAAATTAATAAATGAGTTTGTAGTTTATAGTGATCGTAGCTCTGTGAAAATTATTAGAGTAGATATAATAAGGTGTGGCAAAGTAAGATACGGTGCAATATTTTCTCCAACTTTTAAATGCTTTTATCAGTTTAATCTTAAAAATTACCCTCGGGTTTTAGTATCTTTCAGCTGAAGTGCAAAATCACAAATTTTTTTAAAAAGTAACTTACCTAAAAGTATTTACAATACATAGTACTATATATGTCTAATTACATGGCTTACACCTTACCATAATAGACCGTCTACCACCATAGACTGCTGCAATGACCTTCTGGAAACTGATTGGACAATTTCCCTGGTTTTGATACACCATTGTTAATAATTATTCTTAATGATGAGCAACTTATATAGTGCAAGTGTCTAATGCATCAACCGTGATGCTCCAAAACCAAGGTTTAATGAGTTCGATATCCAGAAGATGAGTCCACTGAAACGGTGGATAGGCAAGGACCAAAATTGACTGAGCAGAACAAAGAGATTCAGAGGGGGAATTCCAGATACTGGGTCCAACCACCTGAAAAAGTAACAGTTCTAAGAACAGTTCTAGTCTTTGGTATGACCTCATTGAATAATTAATCAGATGACCTCGTTAAATAATTAATCTGATGACCTCGTTGAATAGTGAAGTGTAGGAATAATAACTGTCTTTAAGTATTGTGGTTGGCCCAAGTTAAATAATTTTGTAAGAAATTCTTTGCTGAACAAGAAGCCATTGCAGATATTTAAGTACTGGGGTTATATGCTCATATTCAGTCTTGTTGTCCTCGAGACCAAGGTCTTGGTCTCGAGTGCACTCGAGTTCGTTTTTAAAAGTCTTGGTCTTGGTCTTGGTCTTGAGACCAAAAGTCTTGGTCTTGGTCTTGAGGTTCAAGGTCTTGGTCTTGGTCTTGAGGTTCAAAGTCTTGGTCTTGGTCTTGCAAGACCAAGACCAAGACCGGCTGTCAATATGAACTGTCATTTAACAGAATTCAAGAATTCTGTATCAAGTCTGCTTGCATCATATGACCAATATCTATGGATGGTTATAAGCCTTGTTGGTCAGGAAAACCCATTGGCAGCAGCAACAGTTATTCTGTATCAGACGGTATGATAAACCATGGGAAGATATCTGTACATTTACATCCAGTGCTTGAAAAGCTACTTTGTGTGTGTCAGCGACTTCAGCACCTGTAGAACGTATTTTTTCACATGGCGGAATTTTTATGAGACCCACAGAAAATTCTGAGCGAATTGGTTTTTATAAAATACAAAAGGCATTTGGTATAAGAGTTAGCATGAAGGACTTTTGAATATAAATTCGGATTTCTCTGCAGTTTGCACTTAAAGTTAATTTGCTTGAATAAAATAAAAGACTCATGTTTTAATTAAAATAGCGAATATTCCAACTTGACAATTTTTAGAAGTCTTGACCTGATTGCGATTTTTTGGGTCTTGGTCTTGGTCTTGGTCTTGAGGTTCAAGGTCTTGGTCTTAGTCTTGGTCTCGAGGTTCAAAGTCTTGGTCTTGGTCTTGAGGTTCAAGGTCTTGGTCTTGGTCTTGGTCTTGAGGTTCAAGGTCTTGGTCTTGGTCTTGGTCTTGAGGTTTAAGGTCTTGACAACAAGACTGCTCATATTCTGATGTTATTAGTTGCAACTCTAGTCAAAGGGTTCTGAACTCTTTGAAGTGTCATCGTGTTTGACCATGTAATGCAATCAAGAATCGAGTTACAACAATCAAGCTGACTTGAGACCAGTGCATATGCCAGAGACATCCATCAGTTGATGCCTTGTGCACTTGACGCTGGTGGTGCCATAGAAGGTGCTGTCTAGTATTAGGTATCTATTATTACTATCACTGTAAGACTCTTTCATACTTTCATAGTGCAATATCAATGCCTCATAAGGAGCAAGTTCCAATTCCTTATCTATGCCGAGCATGACTATATGACATCTTTTCCAATTCCTTCAGCTTTCTGGTCAGCTTCATGGTGGATGCGCGAGGCGGAGCAATGCATGGCTGTCGGCACTCTGGTGTGCGAATAATCATTCCACCTGGAAAAGCTTGTATGCCAACAAGAGTAACGTGCAAGTTGATAAGAATGGAAAAGATATTAAACCCTCCTCCACTCATGGAAGGTGAAGCAATGGCCAGCCGGATACTGGAAATTGGTCCAGTTGGAGCGAAATTCCTTGGGTAAATATTTTACACCTGTTGTTTAACTTAATTAGTGCTAAGAATAATCAATCTAAATGTTGCATTGTGTTTGAGCTTAGTTTGACAAGTAACATTGCAGTAGATACATCTATGTTTAAGGTACCGGTAGTATGTCTTAAATAGAGGAACTGTATTGAATGTAATTATACAATGGATTGCATTACAAAGGGGTTCACCGTAATTTTATTGAGGATGGGCAAATGTGATACTTATTCACAGTGACAGAAGAATAGGACATATTAACCAATATTTATTAAACTTATTAGTTTTACTGATTAATTATTACATGCTGGTACTGTAGCACTATGACAGGAGATGACTATAGAATTGTTGCCTACCGTAATCAGTGCTATTATAGTATGCACTATTCCAGTGCATAAAGTACTAAGAAATGTCAACTGCACACTCTTCCTCAAACTGTCAAACTGTACTTGAACTGTTAAGTCAGATATCAAGTAGAAGAATGAAATCATGTGTAATTGACTTAACTATTAATCTCTCAAAATTGATACTACACATTGCACATTCCAGACAAGTCAACTGCACACTCGACAATGTCAACTGCACACTCGACAATGTCAACTGCACACTCGACAATGTCAACTGCACACTCGACAATGTCAGCTGCACACTTTGTGTCTGAAAACACACTAATTTAAGCCCTGCACTATCCTGTCTCAGTGCATAATGATTTAGAGAGAGTGTGTGGTATAAGAAGGTGATCTGTTATATTTTTATATCAATGGTTTCTGTTATTTTTTCAGTCCCGTTGTGATTGAGGTTCCGCATTTTGCTTCGCTGCGAGGCAGGGAGCGAGAGATCAGCATCCTGAGAAGCGAAAACGGCCAGAGTTGGCGAGAACACACAATGCAGGCAACGGAGGAGGCAGTGCAAGAGGCAATCAATGGATCATTCCAAGGTGAGGAAGGAGAATGTGCCCATTTCTGATCGGAGGTCACTTCACTTTGTGGCACAAGGTAATCTAGCTGTATTGTCTGCCAGGCCGAACTTCTAAAGTCCAGTGTTAAGGCTTTGCTATGATCTGTCCATCTTCTGGAATAGGTTGTCTTTCTCTGCCTCTTTTCCATGAGTACTCATGATCCTTTGTCATTCACGGTCTTGTGTTGCCAGATTTCGAGTGTCCTTTGAAGTAATGCTGTATGAATTCGTGATTACAGTTAAAATCGCAATTGAAAGTTGAGATAAACTTTTTGATGATTACCACAGACATAGACAGCAACGAGGAGCTACAGCAGAAACGGATAACGCGTATCCTTACGATGGACTTCCCACAGTACTTTGCGCTGATGACACGATGTCGACAGGAAACGAGTTTTGTCGGACCTGACGGAGGCATTCTCAGCTCAACTGTAATTCCTCAGGTACAGGCTGTTTTCCCACCAGGTGCTCTCATGAAGAACATCAGAGTCGGCTTACAGGTCAGTTTCCATCAACAGCATAATTTCGGTAGATAAATTTACTTTGATTATGCACACAGGTATGCACTATGTATGCATACCGTATATGTATGTATGCATGTATGTATATATTTATGTATGTATGTATTTATGTATGTATGTGTGTACGTATGTATAAGTGTGTGTTTAAGTATGTATTTATATGTAATTGTTGAAAATGCCATAATGATATCTGTTATAAGAAAATAGGTGACGCAGTTAGCAGGTCTCACCTTGAATCCTATTAATATTTTATATTGAATGACTGTAAAGTCGATTATTATTTGTTGTTCATTTAAAAATAAAAATACCTCTCTCACTGTTTTTACTCTTTTGAGCAGCTGCTTGTGCTTTTTGTTCTAGTAGCTGTATTAGTTGTTTGTTAAGTACTTTCTAGCATCTGCTTAAGTTGTTAAGTACTCTAACACCAACTTTTTCACAGACAGTACCGGTACTGTCCTTTTTGTTTCCAGGCTCAACCGGTCTACCCAGAAGTCATTGCGCGTCTCCTTGGCAACCGCGTAGCTGTAAGTCCCATTGTAACCGTTGAACCGCGCCGACGTAAGTTCCACAAGCCAATCACGCTGACCGTTCCAATTCCGAAGGCGGCACAGAAGGGCATGCTGAATCAGTGCAGTCCAGAATCACCAACGCTGCATCTCTTGTGCAGTATCACTGGTAAGCGTCGTAAGTGGAGCTTCTATTCTACTTACGACTTGAATGTCATAGGCATCACCTGTCACGAGAAAATGATATTCCATATCAAATTCAATGCAACCGAACCATAGGTGAAATTTATAGACAAATTTTTAGTTAGTAGTTATAGTATTTAAAAACACTTTGATGCTGGATTCCTATATCTTATGTAAACTTGAAAATCAAATTTGCTGCCTATACCTTCTAAAATAGAGCTTTTACAAAAATTTCAGTAGATCAGTAAGGTCACTTGAATTATTTAGGAAATTGCTATTTTGAAATTTTGGTTATCGGATCATACTTGCTTTTGGAAAGTTTTAGCACAAGTATTTATTATAAGTTTTTGTTCAGTTGGTTGCAACATGAAGTGATCTGTCGTCTTGTTTAGTACTGTCATCTCTTTAGCACTTATACTTTCCTCTTACCATTGAGTTAGTAGGTGGTGATCATATTCTTTTAAAGTATTGTTGTCATTTTAGTTTCAAGATAGTGGTTTGGCAGATTCATTTGTAATAATAATCTAGACATTATGTTTATTTTATAAAGTGTGATTTTTTTTGATTTTTGTGTTTTGTTTACAGTGTTAATGAGTTCTGACTGGTGTAATTAGATGTGTAGCTTATTATGAATAAACTGTGTGGTCTTGAAGCAAGTGATTGGCTTAGATTCCATTGAATAACCTTTGAAGTTTGAGACGTACAACATCAAAAGTTGTTACCTAGTTTATTGTGTGGCATGCTATTGTTGTTACTGTTTTCATCACCATCATCTCTATTACCTGAAAATTTATTATCACTATGAATGTGACAGACTTCCTGATCACAAAATATATTTCCATCACCATTATCTTCCTATTTATGATTGTCATAGTGCAGTAGGTGGTTAGTATTTTAATCAGTGTTTTTGGGTGAGTTTTGTTTGTGATTCTTGTAACAGTTTTTCGTTTTTAGCTGTTTTGTCGTGCTGTTAGTGATTTGCTTTGATGATTTCTGGTAAGGGAGATCATGTCCTGCTTTCAAAAAAGTTGTTGGCCCGAGTGCAGAGCTAAGACGTCAAGTCCGAAGGATTTTTTCGAAAACAGGTTAAAAACAATTTACTGAGAACGGCTACAAACTGTTGACAATGGTTTCGGTGCATGAAACAGTTTTCTTCATTTCAAGGTTTGCATGTCAAGTGATAAGTTTTTTTTAATCTTCGTTTTATCTGCTTTCTTTTCTACTAGAGAAGGTAGTCAGGCCAATGGGTCTGAGGCCTAGCCTGAAACCAGTTGGCCACACTAAGGCCAGGCCAGGCCAACAGTCTAACAGTGGTTGGCATATTGTTTGGAATCAAGTTGTGTAAAAATTGCTTTAGTTTTTGGATCTATCAGCAAATACACTTTGTAATATTTTAAAATAACAAGAAACTTCTGGTGTTGGTTGAGGAGACCTCAAGCTACAAGTTCAAGGCTAAAAAGTGGAGGCCAAGGTCAGTCACTGTTGCATGACTAGTAATACGGATGACTGGATTTACCGGTTAGGTTTAAGCTTTGTATTGAAAGTTGCATCATATTTGGACTCTTTTGCTTGGCTTGCACAGCAGATTAATCGTTATTCTTTTGCTGGAGTTTGGCTTTTCCATGCGTATTGTCAAAATCTGTGAGGTTGTGGAAAATAAAACAGATGAGGTGAATTCAGCCAAATGTAGCTGTATCCATTCGTGGGAAACAAAGTCATCCTGTTCTGGGCTCTCCTCGATGCATTGTTGAGCCGAGTTTTTTCGAAAATATGCAGCAGTACAATTACATTTGTCAGTCTTGAATCTTGGAAATTAAATTAATTATTTTTTAGGAATTATTTGGCGCTTTCTTAGCTGTAGCACATTTTTGTAGTTTGTTGGATTGCATCACAGAATTTTTCTTTTTACCTATTTCCCATTTTGTTATTGTTAGAAATATACCCTTCACCAAGATTGTGTTGTATATGAAATTTCCCTAATTTCAAAGACGTGTTATATAGGCATGTATGCAGTTATTCGCAAAATTATGTTGTATTTATACCAGAATATAGGCTTGCGTTGAGAAATGTTGGTCTAAATATATATTATATCAAGTCAGTCTTTCTACCTCTCTATGTCTGTCTTTCTATCTCTTTACCTCTGTCTGTCTGTCTTTCTGTCGGACAGTGTGTAACTTGTCCCAGCAGGAAAGTGTTCCTAGGTAGATCGAAACTGCACTCATCGTGGTAAATATGTCACTTAAATTCTTTTTTACAGTTTGTTTCTTGTTGGGGAATCTGTGATTCAGGTTGTAACATGTATGAGTCTGTTATTGTAGGTGGGACATTGCCATCACAGTGGGAGGATATCACGGGAACCACGCCACTGACGTTTATTAATGACTGTGTCACGTTCACAACGTCGGTCTCTGCAAGGTAGTTTAATAGCGTTGGAAAAGATTTCAAGTTGTTTCGTTTGGAGAAAGGAGTTCTTATGCATGTGGAAATGAATCTTTCTACTAGGTAAAAAGTTACTGTCGTAAAACTGAGAAGAAGGCCAGCCATGAGAAAGCATGAAGAGCAGTGATAAGAGATCCATAGATAAGAAGAGTTAGATTCTAGCTGCAGTTACCTGACGCAGTGGTGTGGTGGTATATTCTGTGACTTGTAACCGGCGGGTCAGAGGTTCGAATTTACCTCAAGCCACTGCATAGCAACTTTGGACAAGTTGCTCACCCACAATTGTCTGTGAGAAATGCAATGGGAAACCACGTCACTCATCTGATCCCCGGGTGGCATAAAGCCGATGGACCTGGCTATGGGCAGAGAACTCATCACCATCACCTGAGTATGCAAGTAATTTTAATTGATCTGGATGCTGTGGTTGCCAATGCCTATGTGGGACCGTTTTAGTTGTGCATCTGAAGTTTGAAGCCTGGTACCTTTGCAGTTGAGGTGCCAGACATCTTTTGTAACCAGGGCATAGCCAGAGCAGTCATAAAAGTAACCAGTGCAGAGGTCCATTTATGCTCAGAACAAATTCTGGGCAGGGCAAAAATTCGGGCAGGGCAACGACCAGGGCAAAGGCTATTTTACCATGGCTCGCCCTGGTGTAGCGCCGCCACTGTAAGCTACTTTTGTGAATCATGCAACTGGGTTTTCTGAGACTAAAAATTGCTCCTTATTTGACTTCCCATTTGAACAATGAGGTTTTCAAAGTAATTGGATAAAATTGTCTGGTAGCAGAGTACGGTGCAAATGCTTTCACATCAGATAGCCTATGTATTTGGGTACTCTAGTCACATTAAGACTTACGTAAATCAGACAGTATTGTAATTCAGCATGACACTCTTAATCCGTGGTTCGTTAACACACAGTTATTGTGACTTTGGTCCCCAACAACCACATGGAAACAGGTCTACACTGTTAATTGAAACGTAGCATAGCTGGTTCAACAGACATTTCATGTATGCTAAGGCCACCATCACGTGAGATGAATTTCAACTGCTTACCTAAGAATATGCAAGTTTTTACCAGCTGATTTTTCACTAGTTTTCTTTTATTTATTTTCTGTGTTTGTTTAATCTAAAATGACATCTGTTTCCTGTTTACTCGTGGTTTCTTCAGCTATGACAGTTACTGAGAGGTGCCAAAATAGAGGTGCCAAAATAGAGGTGCCATATCTGTCGATTATGAAACATTATCTGTACATCAGTTTAGTACAAAACATGCAAGAACAGACAGCTGAAGAAACATTTTCTGCATGTCTTCAGTTGTACCTCTTGAGGTTGCGTACAGCTTTGCTTCACAGCTCTGAGACATTCATAACAGGCATTGTGTAAATGTTTAGAAACATAATTATACCCATGTATATAACATTATGAATAATTCTCTGATTTCACCAAACTGACCAGTTTATCTGTTTTTGAAGGTTTTGGTTGATGGATTGTCAATCAAACACCGAAGTCCCCAAAATGGCGACGGATTTGTACCGAGAGACAACCACCGTTCCATTTATGTCGAAACTCATGGTGTTTGCAAAACGTCATGATCAGATGGAAGCGAAAATTCGAGTCTTTTGTGTAACAGATGACAAAATTGATAAAACTCTAGAAACAAAAGAACGTTTTATTGAGGTCGCGAGGAGCCGTGACATTGAGGTAAAATCCTGTTCAGAAGTTATTCTATTTGCATTTGTTTCTTTTCAGAATATTCTTTTGCTTTAAGTAATGTGATTCAAACCTTTAGCAGGGGATCATGTCTTCCGGCCTTCCAGTTTAACTTCGTCTGAGGTGATTTTGTCATTTAGATTATAGCATCTTTCAAAATAACATGGTTTGAGACTTTATACCTATAAGATGATTGTCTGAAGATGCTAAATAATTGTTCACTATGGACTATTCTATAGGGTGATGTTACTATTTGGCATTTTTTTATTTTAAAGATGGTACCATATGGTACAGAATTAAGTTAGGTTTCATATCTACTAATATTTAGCTGTCATAGTTAACCCTTTATTGTTTATTTATTTATTGTTTATTCCGGATATTTCTATAGCGCCTCTCGAAGTCAACTACTACTCAGAGGCGCTCCCGACTACAGCATTTTAAGCGCCACGAGCAATTGCGAGTGAAGGACTTGCCCATGGTCCATACGCAGCGGCTAAAGTGGGATTCGAACCTGCAACCCTCCGGTCACAAGGCGCTGAACTTACCACTGAGCCACCACGCCCCACAATTTAACGACGAGATGGATTAGTTTTAGTACACGCTCATCGTTAAAGTGTTAATGGCCACAAATAGCCAATAACTGTCTTTGATCTCTTTTGTAAATGATAATTGTTTTAATTATTTGACCACATTTTGATGGACATACCTGATTATATTGACTTATAATAATTACAAATGAAATTGTTTGACATAGTTCACTGTATGTGGTTACCAACTCTTGTTGTTATCAGCACCATTCGTTCCTCTGATTGTTAGTCAAGTTTTCCAAATGGAGATGGAGAGATAATGGTAAAGGAAAACTGGAAAGGATTGATTTTCTGTTACTAATTATTACTATTATCATTATTATTTTCTATAGGTACTTGAAGGAAAGCGCCTATACGCTGAACTTGTCGGTAATCTGATCCCGGTCACTAAATCCGGTGAGGAACTTTCGCTCAGTTTCCATGCCTTCAGGGAAAACCGCCTGCCTTTCGTCGTTCGAATTCGTGACATCAACCAAGAGCCTCTCGGTCGGCTGACGCTCATGTCCGAGCCAAGAGCCGCCCGAGTCGATACTACTCTGAATCCAGTCTGTAACCTGAACATAATGCTGCCTACTTCAATATGTCAAGCAAGAGATGGTGAGGTGGATGACACAAGTAATTCGTCAAAGCTGTTCTTGCGAACTAGTGGTGAGTATGAGCTTAGTTCTCAGTCAGGTGTGAACTGTAAAACATAATAGCTATTATATTTTTTATTCATTTAGGTTACTAATTAAGAATGTAACTAGGCCATGACTCTAGAATTAGCTTATTTTGCTTGTTGGAATTGCCAGATATCAGTGCTGGCCTTAGGATATTTCGGGCCCCTTGCAGAGTATACTTGTATACAAATTGTTTTTCGTTGCTAATCATATTTTAGTAGATTGTTTACAGGTACAAGTCAAATTTAACTTTACACGAGAATTCTGGGATATAGAGGAAGTTGACTTTTATTTTATTGACAAACGAGAAGGTTTAATCGAAACCATAATATTATTATTAGGGTGTCTTGTTCGTGTTAATTTTCTGTGACATTTTCGGACCGACCTAATTTAGGGCCCCATGCGACCGCATGGTTCGCACACCCCTAAGGCCGGCACTGCAGATTTCATAAGGAAACTGTCCTGAACAGCACCAAGCAGTTCTGTTTAAATTCAGATGGAGAGACAATGGTAAAGGAAAACTGGAAAAGGATTGATTGTCTTACTGGAATATTACACAATACAGTTATGTAGTAGAAAAGAAAAACAAATGTGACCAGTACATTCCAAATGACATGTAGGATGAACACTGCCACAGAATCACAGATCAATTGAAAGATCATAGATCATAGGATCATAGATTATAGGATCATAGATTATAGGATCATAGATGCTCCAATCAGAGCATCACGTGGAAATTGTAATTGGAAACTTGTAGGATAAATGCTGCCACAGAAATCACAGATGGATCATAGGATCATAGGATCATGGATCATAGGATCACAGATGCCCCAGTCAGGGCATCATGTAGAAGTTGTTGTAATTGTAGACTTGTAGGATAAACACTGCCAAGGAATCACAGCTGGATCATAATATCATAGATCATAGGATCATAGACATAGGATCATAGAACATAGGATCATAGAACATAGGATCATAGATCATAGGACCATAGATCAGAGAATCATAGGTGCTCCAATCAGAGCATAACGTGGAAATTGTTATAATTGTAAACTTATAGGATAAATGCTACCACAGAATCACAGATGGATCATAGGATCATAGATCATAGGATCGTAGATCATAGGATCATAGATCATAGGATCATAGATGCCCCAGTCAGAGCATCATGTAGAAATTCTTTGTAATTGTAAACATGCAGAAACGTTTTGATTAACATCAGCATATACCTGCATATGTCTGTTGTCTGCCATTCTAAGAATATCTCAGAAACTTAAATTAATGCTACTGAAGAACACATTCAATCACAGTATGTTAACGCTTTGTTTGCCTGTTTGTGTCTGTCGAAAAGGCCTAGATTCGTTAAAAGACTCATTAATGAGTAGTTCGTCACTGGAATCGTCTTTTCCTCGAGGTCACTCGTCAGTGGAAGCATCTTGTGATGAACACGATTTACTGAGGGTTAGTCTTGTTATAGTTTTCTCTTTCTTCAGGTAAACGACCACCGCATATCACCCACACATTGCCATGTGATGCTGTGCAGTTCAACAATGTAGTTGTTTGTGAAACTGTGCACTGACAAACATAGCAGTGCTTTTCTGACATCTGTAGTGCCTACAGTACATTGTATGGTTAATCAGGAAACAGGAGCTTGATAACAGGAGCTTGATGAAACAGGGTTTAAGCTTTTTGTTTCTGTCATCTCTTTTAGAGCTGAAGGTAGAGAGGCAAATATACTTACATGCTTGTATATTTATTATTATTTTAAGGGATGTTTCTGTTTTTTAAAGCTGTATTTAATGATTCCATTTATAGAATTCTGGTTCGGCCGCAGAACAGTCTTGGAGTGAAACAGGATCTCTGGACTCAAAGGAAGTCGGTTGGTAACAATTCATTCTTTGTTCTTTGTTGCGTTTGCTCGGCTGTGTTCTCTGACATTCACAAGCATTTGAAGACTGTTCTCTATCACCAGAATTAAGCACTTCTGAGTAGAGATCTTGGAGGGGCGCTATGTAGTTGCTCTGAATGAAAACACATGCACAGTGTTGATTTGTTCTTACTTCAAGGCTACAGCACTCGTTACACCACTCCTGATCTGGTACACTGGAAATTGGACTTGGACCTCTTTTGCACTACTCTCTGGAAACCCCCTTTGATTTGGTTTGGCCTCCTGGAAATCGGACTTGGACCTCTTTTGGACCACTCTCTGGAAACCTCCTCTGATTTGGTTTGGCCTTCTGGAAACCGGACTCGGACTTCTTTTGGACTACTCCCTGGAAACCCCCTCTGATCTGACGTAGCGCTCGTGAATAGGCTGGTGTCCTGCGCTTGGCCTTCGAGTGGCACTTTAGAAGTTTGGAGATTACAATTACGATTACGAAGTTTCTTTCTCCCATATTGTGTAGGACTATTTGTTTTGATGTATAGTATTACGGTATATTGTTGTTACTAAAAACTACATTGTGCCCTACTGCCTCATGAAATTGGGTCAAGCCAATGGGCCTTTGTGCAGTTGTGTCACAGTGCGGACTATGGAGCACACTGTCAATGTCTGTCTGCAAATGTGTTTCAGTGGCTGACAATTGTCGGCTCTTCATCTCGCTGTTGAAGACGTTTGCAACTTGCTGAGATGAACCTCATAAGCCAGAAAACTAAAAAAAAATGACAAATGCAGTAATACAGACACTGTCAGACAAGAACATAAGAGTTTCAATTTCACACATGTCTGATGTTGTTGTCTCGATAAATGACTGGACATTTATTGAATGATAAATGACTGGACATTTATTGAATGATAAATGACTGGACATATATTGAATGATAAATGACTGGACATTTATTGAATTATAAATGATTGGACATTTATTGAATGATAAATGACTGTACATTTATTGAATTAAAAATGACTGGACATTTATTGAATTATAAAGGACTGGATATTTATTGGATGTTCTGCAGAGGCTGTTGAGCACATCATTCTCGACGATCTTCTGACTCCTGTCATAGAAGAACAAGAAAAGACACCAGTTATTGAGGAGCAGAGGATGCCAAACACTGATGAAAAGTCAAGAACATCCATCCAACTGGAGCAACGGCGGCAGAGAGAGTCTGAGGGAGAACTAATTGTGACGACTCATTTCGATCAGGTGGAAGGGATGGATGACACAAACTTTTCCGATGAGGAAGAGAATACGAAGCGGATGGAAATCATAAGAAAAGGTAAAGTTTAACGAATTATCTTGTGTTCTTATTGTTATTAGTAATCATATTATGTAGTACTTTCCCTTTGATGTCATTGTCTGTGTAACCAATCGTGAATCAAAGGAAGCCGAAAGCCAGATTAGTTTCAGGTCAGTCCACTGAGCAAGAAGAGGAGCCGGTGGAGGATAATATTCTTTTAAGAGGGTCTAAAGAATAAGTCTTGATTTGGTAATGATAAGGACCTGACCGAATGACCAGTTGTTGGACAGATAATAATAGATTTGGACTATTAACTGAAAAGCTCACTGACCAAGAAGATTTTTCATTGTTATTCGTAAGAAAATCAGATTGAGGCAGTCATAGGGTGTTGCTAAACTTGGAATTAGTCAGTCACTCAACAATCTTCATACTGCTGAATTTGTTTCTTGCACTTCAGCGAATCCTTAAAGAATATTTCTAAATATAACCGGACGGTTCTGCTTGATTAGGAAACAAGGTTTCGAATAAAGTTTCGGATGCAGATAACACGCGAAAGACTCCGTTAAGAAGTTCAGATCAGGACAGGAACTGCACTGCACTGAAGTCATTAGCCGAAGGAGGTCACGACTCCACAAAGGCAGGAAGTGAAATCCATAAGGCTGAAGTGAATCGATGTTATGACGAGACGGACCAATGCAATCACCCAAACAATCAGATCTCGAGCAGCGATCGAAATTCAAATTTTGACACGACTGCAATCAATCTTACGTCTTCGAAAGCAATTGCTCGTCAAAACCTGAGTAAGCTCATTATTACTGTTTTACGAAAAGATTAAGAAATTGCTAAGTCTAAAAGTTCTGTTTAGTAATAAATTTTTTGTTTTCTGTTGTAACTTAGTGACGTGGAGTTGGGGAGGTTCATATGTGTTACCAACTGAAATTCAAAATTACCTGTTTAAAAATTTTGGTTTTTTGCCCCCTTTTGCACTGTTTTTGGGGTAATGCAAATGCTCGTCATCTCAAGACGCAGATTTTCTCCCGCTAAAGGGAAGCGCATCTGAGTCAGCTGTACAAAGGTGAGGTATAAACTACATTGCATTCTAAATGGGTATCATGCTTTTAGACATCACTTTGCTAACGGAAAGCGAATCTGCGTGAATTTCAGTCATAGGTTGTTTCAGATGGAGTATGGAAATATTTTCGTCATTATAGTTGAATGGAGTAGAATCGCTAAGAATCTGTCTAAAAATTAGTCAAATAGGTACTAAAAGAGATATGATTCAGACTATCTTGGAGAGTGGTGTTTTACTGTTGCCTTAAGGTTGCCTGGCTAATTTACCAAGGCATGTTTGCTGATCGCTGTTCGTGCTAGTATTCTAATGCAGTTTATTCAAATATATATTGATCTCCAAACTGATATTGTGAACGATTGAATTCTTATCAGTGTGAGAATTGTAGAAAAAAGACTGGGGGTTAGACTTTGATGAGTTTGATCCTTGTGGAGTTTTTCTTGGAAGTAGCCTTGAAGAGATCTACATCTTTCAAAACAGTCGCAACTTTCATATATTCTCTGTGGTAGAAACTTGTGGTTTTCATATAATTATGCAGCCGTTCCATGTTAATCTATGGCAGAGTTTCCCAAACTGTGGGTCGCGACCCAAAAGTGGGTCGCGAAGCTATGGCAAGTGGGTCGCCAAATTGTTTTGAGAAACCTTTATTTTATGCAGCAACAATATTTGGCTATGATTGGGCTATAACTAGCTGAATTGCAATAAATCGTGAATTGTTTTCACCTAGGTTTCCTTTTAATGCTTTAAATTTCTAAGTGCTGTACGAAAATCCGCATATTTCGATACGAATTTACAATGCAGATTTGAGTACACCATGCTTAATTTCACACAGTGGGTACCGAGACTGCCAAGATATTGACAAGTGGGTCGCGACCCAGAGAAGTTTGGGAACCGCTGATCTATGGTATTATCAAGGTCAATTTTGAATTTTTCCATCTTCATGAGGATTTTCTCAGTTTCTGGTATGCCATTCTTCTGTGAACAACTTCTACCATGCAGATGAATCATCACTCTCTATCTGTCTCTGTCATCTATGTCTCTTGGTCTCTTTGTCTTTCTGTTTCTCTGTCTGTCTGCCTGCCTCTCTGTCTCTGTCTCTGGTTCTATCTGTCTGTCTGTCTGTCTGTCTGTCTGTCTCTCTCTGGCTCTCTATGTGTGTGTGAAATTGAATTTCAGTGCTTTATGGCTAGATTTTGCTTATCTGTACTCATTAAACACCCACAGTTATATGATATCAGGTAAGATTCAAGTCATTACCTTTGTGCTCAACTTTACAAGTTTTTATTTAAAACTGTAGAGGACAGTGCATTTGGTTTCCTCTGGGGAGGAAGACCATGTTGCTATGGTAGACGATGCTTTTACACTGTTGAGCACTGTGACACCGAGGTTCACTTTTTGGTTGTCTGCAGTGCTTTTTTTTAGAAAAAAAGGTTCCGGAACTGAACAATAGGTTCCGGGACTGAACAATTATGGAAGGGCTAAATCCCAAGAAAACGGGATTGCGGGTTGGGAGGGGTCTCAATATACACTAAAAACAGTTAACAAAACTGAAATTAAATTAAAATAACTAAATTAGTGTTTTATTATTAAAATAAATTATTTATTTTTTAGTAGCTGAAAAACGGTGCCAGAACGCCATTCCGTCTGAAAAAAAGCACTGGTTGTTTGCATGAATCACTGAAAGACATCATAATGTTGCCGCCTATGATTTGCACAGTGGTCAAAACCAATTTTGTTTGCATACTTGTGTGTCATTGTGCTTTACATTTGCCGCCATAGCAGAGGAGTGAACGTATTGGTTGAGTGTAACTTTATGTATTTGTCTGAATACGTTTCATGCTGTCCCACAGTGATGAACGAATTGTCACTGTAGTTTAGTGCACGAAACTCGAAGTAAGTTTGAAAGTTTTCTTGGTGCTTTAGATCGTGGGGAGAAAGAGATCAGAGTGGAAGAGACAAAGGAAGTTAAGTTCCATAATAAGAACTCAGACCAGTTGCCCCTTGACAATGCAGACGCGTACATCTACTCTTTCCAGTCAGATGTCTCTTCCTCGACAGCGACAAAGCGATCTCACGTGTCATTTCTTGACGCCGAGCCAGGCTCGAGTCATGACGAAGACAGAGTGACAAGAGTCATGGCAAGAAGCGTCTCGCGAGTTCCAGCTGATGAGGTGGATATAGAAAAACTGTTCAGCGAAGATGTTAGCTTCGAAGATATGGTCGAAGGCTTGCACTCTTCTGGGGAGTCGGAGCATGGATCAGTCCTCTCAAAGTCACCGGGTACCAGGAGAAGGTTGTCTTCCAGCTTAAGGTACCCTCTGTCTCCAACTGACTACGTTCTTGTCGAAGCCGATGAGGAGGAATCGGAGGATCACAGCAACGCTTTCAGCGATAGTAGAGGCTTCTGCGTGAAACGATCAGAGAGCCTGATGGAGGAAGAGTTGAGCGACAACACAACGTCTTCGGAACAAAACAAGGAAGCACCTTCTCCGTCGGATTTTGTGCTTGTCTTGGAGGAGGAAACGGAGAAGCTGATGGCCTCGCTTGGCAAGGAAACCCTTAAAAGAAATCGTGGCAGAAAATCTCAGAAAGCAGAGGATGGTGCTTGGGATGCACTTTTCCACTCGTCGAATTTAGGTACTCTGTAGCATTTGAATGTAGCATCGTAGTTGATATTATTATTGTCCATGGCTGCTGAGTTCTGTCTCCCGTTCATCGCTATTTCTTTGAGTTTCTGCTCATTTATTTTGTTTCTGTTGTCGAAGGGCATGGACTTAATACGGAGTTAAATGTCATGGCTGTGGTCATTGCGTGTTTACGTTGTTTATTGTCGAGTTTGCAGTTTCATTTGCACTTACCCCTTTCTATAAGTAATGTACAAAAATTTGTACAAAAGCACTTTAAATTTATTATCAGTTTTTAACAGTTAGGCATCGTGCATGGCCTGAAATTGCTTTATTCGCCTAACGAGGAGATCTGTCTGTGTGCATTTATTTGTTTTTAAAGGCTTTTAACCTGAGCAATTGTTTTTTAGTTGACTCCACTTTAAGATTTTGGCTATTTCTTTGCCTTGTAAAATGCTTAATTACCTGCTTCTCAAAAATGCTTTCCTATCAGGTATGGATGATTAAGTTTGTCTTCTGCTGGAGTTAAGATGTCTCTTTTGTTCGACTCCATACACTAGTTGATACAAGTGTACTCTCTGAAGCTATTATTATTATTAATATTGTTATTATTATTATTATTATTATTATTTGTTTTTTTAATTTTACATGATACAGTTATGCAGTCAGTTTAGATTCTGTGTGCAGTGAAAGTACTTGACCAATAAGACAATGAAACAATGAGAATACTAACACTATGAAAATGCTAAGATACCAACACATTATACAACAAATTAATAAAAATACCTTCATGTTATACATGTTACCGTGGTGATCTAGTGAACTATAATATAGCACAACATCACATATTTGATCATTTATTATAATTCATATTCTGATGAGTACAGAAAGTACTAAAACTGAACAAAACCTAATCCCAATACATCCTACCTATATATCTACAAAACAGGTTATCTACTCTTCAGCGATGTTGACAAGATAAATTCTTGGGGAGCATCAAAGTCCAGTTTATAGGAATGAAACATACGATTGCTTTTGCTTGTTTGGCTTTTGTGTTATTGAGTTCACATTGTGGTTCTTACTGTGGTTCATATTGTCGTTCATCTTGTTCATATTATTCATCTTATCGTTCATATTGTGGTTTATGATATCTTGTGTATCTATGAAATATTCGGATCTATGTCATAGCCCTGCTATGAAATTTCATTCTATATAGAAAAGACATTTTCGACCAGGTTACTAAGTCTCTAGAAATTTGGCTGGAATATGTATTTGAAATTTCATTTCTTACCTTTTAATTCAGAGTAATTATTATTTTGTTGTTATTATTATTGCTATCGGTAGTACTAGTAGTAGTGGTAGTTGTAGTAGGAGTAGTTGTGGTAATGCTAGTGGAAGTAGTGATAGTAGTAATAGGTAGTAATAGTTATGGTAGTGGAAGAGGTAATAGTAGTACCACTATTATATTTATATTTATATTATACTATTATAATTAATAACATTCATTCATTCATTAGGACATTTATATAGCACGTCTTCAAGAGGGCTACTCGGGGGCGCAATATTATTATCAAGGTAAGTAAATCTTAATCTCTGGGGTAAAACTATTGTATATGACGGACTTGGTCAAGGTCCCAGCACATTAACCATCTGAGGCCAGTCTTAAACCAGTTCTTTCCGCATTAGAAGCCAAGCGCTCTAACTAGTCGACTATTGTGCCCCTCAAACTTGCTCTTTATTACTCTCTTTATTACTCGCCGCCAATGATTTACATTCTGTGTAGAGCTGTTCTAAGCGTTGTGGCTTCTAACTGATAACTAATGGTCTTATAAGTTAATTTAAGAACCTATCGAGTTGTGAATTGAACCGAATATACTGAAAGTGTTGGCAATGTTGCCTGACTTCTTTTCATAACAAAGTCACATTAATGCTGTAATTCTCGATATAGGTGTGGCTTTTAAATATGTTTTTCTTTAAAATTATGATCATTGCGATTATCGTGACTTTTACAATATTAAACTTCAGCTAACGATCACAGCCATGACAGTTATTTATTAAATTTTAATTACAAAAATATACATGTGTACACACTTGATTTTACTGATAACATACAGTCACCTACAGGCCATTGTTCTGATTTTAACATTCCTTGATTTTAACATTCCTTAACATTTTTTCATAAGGTAATGCCAGTAAACACTGTTTTCAGCAGCATTTCATTTGTGGTGTGACAGGAGAATTTAATTTGAAGTACAAGCTTTCTTATATGTACTTTTTTGTACCATACCAAATATTAGAATGCCTGATGTAGCTACTGTTCTCGTGTGGTTGGGTTTCCACCAAATGGTACTAGAGAAATGTTTTAATACAATCGTAATCTCGCAATTTACACAGCGCCCAAAAAAGAGAAGTCACGGGAACCAGCTTATTGACAGGCGCACAATACTCTGCAGTATGCTGCTTACTTTTGTACAAGAAGAAAATCCTGTGAGAAGCTGGCCTTCGACTGAATTCATGCTTTATTGCAGAGATGTTTGGTGGCAGCACTGTTGTGCAATATTATCATGGTACTTTTCTACAGACACCTGTATGACTAAATGCCAGTAGAAAAGACACCTGTATAACTGAATGCCATTACAAAGTGCCTGGGAAGTGCTGAAAAATCGGCTGTACAATAGCGATGTGTTACAAGTACAATTGCAACCCCTGCCCCCTGCTCAACAAAAACAGCTGTCGTGTTCATTAGACATGACTCCATAGCTAGTCATCGCAACAGTTTGACTAAATTAAGATTACATTTTTGTAATAGAGAGTCTCAATGGGAAATTTTTGCTCTGCTCCTGCAGTGGCGCAGAAGTAGATTTCAACTCGGATTTAACCCAATTTAGGAGGCCTTTTTGTAATTGTAATTGTTATTGTAATTGAACATTTATATAGCGCCACTCAAATCAGTGATTTGGGCAGTGATCAGTGACTAACCTTTGTATGGATCGTCTTTCAGTAACCGTTCTGTTACAATCAAGACAAGACTTTAAGGGCAATTCTTTTGGAATGTGAACATAAATGTAATTTTAATCAATGATTTATATAGCACCTCTTCAAGAGAAACTCGTCAGAGATACATCTCCTAACCAAATGACAGAAAACTGGAATGGTTTCAAGCAACTGCGGAATAGCAGTAATGAATGACCAAGGAGTTCATGAACTTATGGAAGCTGTGTATGGTTCTTAACCCTTCTTCTGCCTTCAACCTCCCTCACAGGTTGAGAACGTTTTGGTTTGATCGCAGATTAACCTTGAGTTGAAACCTGAGCTGAGGAGTTTATTTATAGTGGTGCAATATAAATGCATTCGACCAAACATATGGAATTCCTTGCCGTCTGTACTTAAACTGTGCATCATTTTAAGAAGTGCATGGAACATTATCTAATTAATATTTCAATTTGGACACGTATGACACCATTGCACCAATGTATTTGTATTACGTTATGCCATTTTCTTTCTATTTCTTTTTCTGTTGCACCTAAAGGATGATATGTTGCACAGTGCAATGACATTCAACATGTTACTTGTCAGCTGCATTAGGCTTTTGGTATTTTTTAAGTATTTAGTGTTAACTGCACTTAACAAAGTTAACAAAACTGATCAAATCAGTAATTGTTGAAAAATGTCATCATGAAATCCGGTGTAAGAACTCAGATTGCCCTATTAGCAGGAATTACCCTTTTGGTCTCACTCATTAGTATTTCTCATCAAATTGCTGTGTATATATATATATATATATATATATATATATATATATGCAGCAATTTGAGTGAGATGAGTGAGATATATGTGTATATATATATATATATTCATTTATATATATGTATATCGATTGTTATTGGTGTTCAATAAATGTTCAATCAGCTGGATCAAATGTCTGCTTAAATTAGGTTAATCTGAGGGAATGAGGATCTGTATGTCTTCTGCATACAGATTTTGAGTACAAATCGTGATTGTGTGTGTGTAACTTTATGGTTTTTTCTCAAACTGCTTGAAATCTATTTAATAATTTCTTTGTGATCATGAGTTATAAACATGAATGTTTGATGCCGGTTTAACAGTTCTGAATTTCAAAAACTTCTTATCAAGAAGTTAGAATCGAATACCTAGAATCAAAAGCTTTAAAGGAACTTCCGAATCAATGAGAGTCTAATTCTCAGTGTTACTTTTATCTAATCTTCTTTCTGTGTTTTAGATGAAGGAAAAAAGAGTCGAACAGCAACAACTGGACAATCGAAACAGGTAATACCACGACTCTAAGATCTTTGGTAATACTATAAGAATGTAACATAGTTGTTAAAACCGTTTTTTCGTTTTTAATTTTTTCCTACAACCTCGTTTTTTATTTTTTTATTTTTCTTATCGTTTTTTTGTCTTTTATTTTTTTTTATGTAACTTTATTTATTTACTGTCTGCTAATTTTTTAAATTTTCTGTTTAATTTTTTTGTCTGATGTCCCTAACGTTGTCGCCGTATTTTCAAGGATTCAGCTAATCTATGTCACTATTTACGTCATCATTTGAGAAATAAATACTTCATGAAAGAGCACTGTACAGTTTATGTTACTTAGTGTTTATTAATAAAAAAAATTTATTTGCTGATTAAATTCTGTAAACAAGGTTTTTAATGTTAAATTGCAGTAGGGCAAGAAAGTCAAATTATTTTCGTTTTTCGTTTTTTCACATTTTTTATTTTTTTTGGAAAAAGCGACGTTTTTTTCGTTTTTATTTAGTTTCTAACGTGTTTAACAACTATGAATGTAGTAATATGTTTTAATAAAATACGTACATTTGTCTTCGTATAATCGTATTATTTATTTTATATTATTTAAGTTTATATTTTAACTTGAGCAAAGCAGGTAATACTAGAACAATGTAGTAACATGTTTTAATAATAATTTCAGCAGTTTTTTATTCATATTATTTAGTTTTTATTATTTGTGTTTATACTTTAACTCACTCGAAACAGGTAATAGTTTTAATCATAATTGCATTTGTCTGTATTCATGTTATATATAGATATTTTATGTTCGTATTTTAACTCACAGGAAAATAATTTGTACTTTCAAATTACAAGATAGGTGTTATAGTGAAAAATTATTTTATTGTAATTGTAAAAACTACTGTATATCGAACATGACTGTTTACCAAGTTCCGTAGTGAATCGAGTTGAAAAAAATCTTTACAATTTAATTATACATGTTGGCTTAATATCTCCATGAAATTGTTTTCTTATGAATTTTGTCATAAACAAATAAGTTTGAGCAACGATTTTCGTTTGAAAATTACATTTGGCGAGTTTTAAGAGAAAGTTCTTTCATTTTAGACTGCATTTGTGCCTGAAAAGTGAGCAAACCTGGGTGCTGTTGCGTTCAACGTCCAGCACATGAACGTGAACAATTCTGGTTGATGAGACTTCCAGTTTCAAAGAAGTGCTAGAATCAGCTTTTACTTAGAACTGTCGGTTAAAAGCAGGTGTCCAAGTCCAGTGATGGAACCGAGTTTTATAAGTGTTTTGATCTTTTAAATGCGCTATTAGATAGAAGTGCCCGAATGCATCTGTTGAACGTTTTTGAACTAACCTACTTAGAGCTCAGTAATGAATAATTTCGAAAGGGGAAACTAGCGTGTATGAGTCTGCTCACTTGTTCATAGATGGCAGCACTCGTAAAAGTGCATTAGCATTCGACAATGTCTTTTTGTAAATTGCGTCTGTTTCTTCTGGAAACGAATTTAGAATTTAGATCTGTTATGTTGGTGATTACGACGTAGGCCATTTGGCACAACCCATGGGCGGCGATCCCGGTGGGTCGAGGGGGACAAGACCCCCACCTTTTAGAGTGGGGGGACACACCATACATCTGTCCCCCAAATTTTGAAGAAACACCAAAAAAAGGTCAGCAAATTTTATCGCGTGTGAGCACGGGAAAAATATTTTAAATGAATTTTATCGTGTGTGAGTGCGAAAAAAAATTTTTACCTTTTTTTGACCAGTTCAGGTCAACTCTTTTTTTGACCAGATCATTTCTAAAGTGTCCCCCCACCTGTCAAAAAAGATCGCCGCCACTGGCACAACCAGTTCGTGTAACTACGTAACAGTTGTGCTAAGATCAAGTTTCGTCGATTTTACTCCTAAGCAATGCTTTGCAAAACAATTTCACTAAATCTCTTGGAGCTTAGTCACAAGAACTGCACTTTTTCGGAATTTTTTGTTTTATCGCTTTTATCAATTATCGCACACTTGCTTTGCATAGCCGCCATTTTATTGTTCTTTCAAATACTTCCACTTGCATGCTGTTAGGATATTTGTATCGCTGTTTGGGTATAATTCATCTGAGCGTAGCATTCTGTTTTCTGGAGTTGCCTTCAATGTCTAAATTGCATGTATCTGCAGCCTTTAATGTGGGCTGCGGGTATTGTGTGATTAATAAGTATGTTAGCTTTGCTGATACGTTTCTCGATCCTAATTTTTAGCAGAAGATGGTGTTCTTTCAATATTTTATCCAAGGGTTTATAAACTCGGTGTATTATGTGAATATTTGTCAATGGAGAATCAAGCCATGCGACACACATGAAAACTTCCAGGCCATGTGGCGAGTATAGAAAGCCCTTCAGGATATTAGATTTGCCTGGCTAATAGACCACCAACCAACGGTTTCCTCAACAGCCCCGATGAGAAGGACTTTATTCAACGAAGGTGGCAGTTCTTTAATTAAAAAAGGTAGACAGAAAGTTTTATCAGATTTTCTCTACATGTCCATTTATAAGGGATGGCCTGAATTGCAGAAGCTTTATTTTACAGGTTATCTTTTCTTGATCTGTTACTCGTTCAAACCAATGCCACTGTTGTGTTTGTAACTGAAACCTTCCTTGGCCTTGGCAGTTTCAGTTATAAGTTGATATTGTTATTTAGTAACTTCTATGGCGCCTGTGTCTAATGCACAAAGCATCAACCGATGACAACCAAAGCCAAGCCGTAATCAGGCCAACTGGTTGTCAGTTTGTCCTGAAAAGTAGTTTTGTGAGACGTGATTAGTGTTAAGCCAGTTGGACTTTACCTAATAACAGCACCTTTGCTTATTAAATTAAAACAGAATAAAAGAGTGATATAGTAGCTACTCTTTTTTAATCCCTAGTCATTCTGTAGATCACTTTATAACAGACGTTGAATACATTCTTTCTAAATCATCTAACAGAAATAGTATGGTATTTCTATCTGGAGGCCATAATATAAATCTCCTTCTTATTCACGAACAGCGGCCACTGATTTATTCCTTGAAGCTTATCAGTTCATGTCCAATATTTTACAGTTGCCTTTTGTCTTCAGGACAAATCTAATTTCATACTGTTTTGCTCACACTGGAAATTTATTACATCATGGAACGTTTTGTTTGTGTATGTTGATTAGCTTCTTATAGGGAACAATAGCACCAGACAAAACTCATGACTTATAATATATTAAAGTTTGGGAAAAAAATCCAATTTCATGTCCGTTCATATACTGCTTTCATAGTGAAATTGTTGCCTTCATCATTTATTAAATACTTTCATCAGGGAACTGCTGTGCATGAACATACTTGTAATACAAGAACCTCACAATGTGTCGAACTGATGTGGCTTGCTTGAGGGTTAATTCTTGGCTCGCTTGAAGATTAAAACGGTTTTCAGTGAAATGTGCAGGATCAATATTATGGATTAGTCTTCCATCTGACTTGACCAAGATACCAATCCTCAGTCAATTTACAAAGACTTTGAAACAGCACCTATTAAATGTTCAATAACCACTGTTGTTTCTAGCACTATTGCACCGGCAACATTTAATGTTGAAAATTAACTGTTAATGACAAATATGTCATAACTTTAAAAAATACTTCATTCATTATAAAAGCCACCAGAAATGTGCTTATGATAATAGGGTAACCCAGTCTGCAGTGTGACTTGTCCTTTTTGAGTGACCATTTGAACACTGACATCAACGCTCATGAATAGGCTGGTGCCCTGTGCTTGGTCTTCAAGTGGCGCTTTAGAAGTTTGAAGATTACGATCAACTGTTAAATTTTACAAAGTTCTCATGTGGTATGTATTGTTGTTGTTGGGGTTTCAATAACTGCCCTTTTGCTTGAAATAAAATCAATAATAATGTTGCTAAGTCACTCTATGAATAAGTTTGCTGAAGCATATATATCCAATGGCTGGTGCAGGGAAACAACCACAGCTGATGTTACTAATACTTCAAGTGATGGTTTGTTGTTGGGTTTTTACTGGACAGCGATTTTCTCAACATGCTTGAGAAATGTGCTATAAAAATATGCCTGGAAACGTTATAACATTATGAGTTTTGGTATTACGTGTTGGAGGTAGTCTTGGTTTTAGTTTCACAGAATTTGTCTGGTGATTTAATTGAATATTTGTTACATAAACTGGAGATCCTCCCCTGGAATTATGATGATTTCCTTGAATCTTTGAGTTCCTGTTGTTTTAAGCACTGTATTTATTTGAGTTTAATAAATTGTTGTTGATGGAAACAAGTTTTATGATATTTGTTGATTAGAATAATGCCATTCACAAGAATCACATAAGAAAGTTTACCTTTGAAACAAGGTCTTCCTGACACCATCTTGTCTGTTTAAAAATGTGCCAAATTTTCAGCCAAGATTAAGCTTTATTACACTTTCTCTAAACTTGGCAAGTTTCATTAGCAAGTGTTTCAAATATTCATAACTTTAATGTAAAACTGAGAAATCACGACACACAGTGTTAATCACGTCTGTGATACATATTCACACTCTACTGTGTATTTCTGCACACATACAATTAATATTTTAGTATTATTATTGCTAAATCATTGTCACCATCGTTAGTGTGTTATTACTTATTCAAAAGCAGTTTGCCAAACACCTAACACGCTGCTTCTCAGTGAGGAAAAGTAAATGAACATACTGTTTTAATTATAAATGTAGCAGAATATTTTTATGTTCTACAAAAATTGACACACATCAGCAACAGAACAAAGAACGTAATTGCCTAAAAGAGACAACAACGCCTATGACAGGATTATTACCTAAAACAGCAAGAAGCATTAATACGAGATAAATACATATGCATGTATGTACACATGGGCGGCGATCCCGGTGTGGTCGAGGGGGACAAGACCCCACCTTTAACAGTGGGGGAGGGACACACTATACATCTGACCCACAAATTTTGAAGAAACACCAAAAAAGGTCACAACATTTTTTGCTGCGTGAGTCGACCTCTTTTTTTAAGCAGATCAGTTCAAAACTCTTTTGACCAGATCACTTCAAAAGTGTCCCCTCCCCCACCTGTCAAACAAGATCGCAGCCAGTGTTTGTACACATTATGTATATTGTACATATCTAAAATTAGTGTCTTAGTCTTCCTGTAATTTCACTGATGGCTCAGTAACTTGTGTTTCAAGATATCACTGACGCAGTGCTTTTTTTCAGCCGGAACGCACCGGAACGGCGTTCCGGCACCTTTTTTCAGCTGCTAAAAAATAATTTATGTATTTTAATAATAAAAACAATAATTTAGTTTTTTTAAATTTAATTTCAGTGTTTTGAACTGTTTTCAGTGTTTATTGAGACCCATCCCAACCCCAAAAAACCGGTTTTTCTCGGGATTTTAGCCCACCCATAATTGTTCCGTTCCAGAACCTATTGTTCCGTTCCGGAACCTTTTTTCTAGAAAAAAAGCACTGCACTGACGTCCTTCTGATGTTTACTCCTCAAATGGCGGACTTCACTCTGTACACCAGAATTTATGCAGTTTCATTTTCTTACAGAGTGAATGTTGTGCTGACAGAAAATTTTCCTTGCCAAAAAGTCTTGGATCAAAAATTTATAAACTTTTGTGTTTTAACCCAACGCAGAGGCGGCGATCTTGTTTCACAGTTTGGGGGGGGACAGTTTTGAACTGATCTTGTCAAAAAAGAGGTAAAAATTTTACAATTTTTAAAATCTTTTTTGGTGTTTCTTCGAAATTCGGGGGACAACTGTATACTGTGTCCCCCACTGTTAAAGGTGGGGGTCTTGTCCTCCTCACTCCCAAGGATCGCCGCTTCTGGCCCACCGAAACGGTTAACAGTTTTTGATAGTAGGTTAGACAACAGAGCTCGTGTTTTTGATAGTAGGTTAGACAACAGAGCTCGTGTCATATCCAACTGTGCTGGTACTGGCAGTCGTACTAGCTGAAGCATTTGTGATTGAACTGACCACAAGACTGGTTGAAGACTTGCCCACAGAATTGCTAGCAGACATTGTGGTTAATCGGTTGACATATACTGAAGTCGTGTTAGCAACGTAGATACTTGCTGAACTGGAGACGGATTGCCTTGCAGAAGTTGTTGATGCTTCAGGGCTGCTCTTTGTAAGGCTGGTGGTGACAGCCTGTGGTGACGAAGAAGTAACAGGAACTTTGGGCGTTGTTGTACTGTCCATTTTTGATGCAGAAACACCTGTCCAACTATTGCTGCCTAACACTGATGTTCTGGTGATTGTCTCTGGGTTAGTAGTAGTTCTAACCGTCACACCATCAGATGGCATTGTCTTGAATTTGGTAGTAATTTCTGTCATGGTATGCTTCTGAGATGGTGATGTTGAGTTAGTGGTGACGTAGCTATGTGACGTTCGTGTTGAAGCAACACCATTCATGGCCGTACCGTTATGTGAAAGTGGTGTTGAAACAGAAACTGCAATCCTAGAGTTATTGTCTGATGATGAAGTAAAGTTCATAGAGTTTGTGCTGACATTTTGGGGTAACGGTGACGTAGCAGTTACGACGCTAATCTTTGTGTTGTTAGAAACCATTGGGACAGAGGAGATAGAATTTGAAATCAAGCCATTTCCTGACAGTGACGTAGAAGCCTGGGTGTTGGCAACTGCAGATGGTGTTGTAGTCCCTGTAGATACTACATGAGTTGTAAGCGTGTCATTGTTCAGACTGACAAGTCTGACATTGTCAACACCTGGACACAATATTCAAGGTGAAAACTGGTTATGCAGGTATTAAATTATAACATAAATAAAAATTTTAAATAAAAAAATACAGAAAATGACATTTAATTATCATCACCATCATTATCATCATCACCATCATGATCCTCTATGACGCGCCCATGTTTGGGGCGTTGCCGTTCACACAACACGCCGTCTGCAGCCTCTATTCTGGATGCGTCTCTGTAGGCTGTATGTAGTCAGAAATTTCAGGGCGCCGACACTGGGATGTGCACTTGTGCATTACGTATTGACAGGTATTCGTGTTAACCATAACCACAAGTTTTTATTGTATCAACAGCGACGTGAAACATGAAACAAAAGTTGTAAATAAATGCAAATACATTTTTTTACAACTTTTGTTTCATGTGTTGGATTGCGGTAGGAATCCTTAAAGAGGTGAGTCTTCAATTTGGAGTGGAAAGTCTGTGGGGTGAAAAGTAAAGGAACCTGAGGCAGATGGTGGTGGGTGAGTGGCGGTAATGGTGGAGGAACTGAACATATGTGGGATTCAGACGGAAGTTCGTTCCAGAGTTGCGGTGGAGTGTGGGATACCGATCAGTTGAAGAATTTGAGGCGAGTATAATAGTGACTGGGCAATGGGAGAGAGTGAGATATGAGGTGTCAGTGTACATGCAGTGATTAATCTAGACACCTTTTGGGGGGAAATTCCCCCCCCCCAAGATTTATGTTTCCCCCAGAGGCCAGCAATATTATATGGATACACCGTTTGTGAGGGGAAATTTACCCCCCCCCCCCGCAGGATACATGTTGCACTCCCCCAGAGACAAGTAAACGAGTAATATGAGTAATATAAGAAGAGTAATATAAGAATAAAATAGCAGAATGAGATATATGAAAGTTTTTGAGAAGAATTCCTAAAAAGGTCGATGAATCGTTAATGACTAAAAAAAGGTCATCAACTTTTTTTAGGATGAAATTCCCTAAAAAGTTAAGAAAATCCCGAAAAAGTTTGGACGCTGGAACACGGATGAAATTTCCCAAAAGGTCGCCTTTGTTTGTCCCCCCCCCCCGACAAACCTAGTTTCCCCCCCCCTCAGAAGAGGGGGACTAGATTAAACACCGTTTGAATGGCGTCACGCCATTTAATGATCCCGTGTATGAGTCGACGTGTTAGATCGAGATTTGAATCTCTGAAATAAGCCACGTACCCAGTGGCGGCGATCTTGTCTGAGAGGTGGGGGGGGGACAAAGTCGGCCACGATCTGGTCGACGCCCGTTTTTGGAAAATCTTGTCCCCCAAAAATTTTTTCTGCCACTTTATCTCGGTTTCATCTCCGAAAAAAGTTGATGACCTTTTTTTTAGTCCTTCACCTCTTTTTACAACTTTTTCTTACGCTCTCCTTTTTTCCCCCTACTTCTTGACTATCGATTTAACCTCGAAAAAAAAGTTGATGACCTTTTTTTAGTCATTGACCACGTTTTACTACTTTCCCGTTCCCAACGTCTTCTTCCCATAATTTTTGGGGGACACTCCTCCTCAATATTTGGATTTTTTACCTCGTCTGGTCACAAACTCTCCGAAAACCCTCACGCGCAATTACATTTCTCCACCTTTTTTGGTGTTTCTTCAAAAGGTGGGGGGGACAAATGCATGGAGTGTCCCCCACCCTTAAAGGTGGGGGACATATCCCCCCGTCCCTCCCTAGATCGCCGCCCATGCACGTACCATAGAGAGGCGAACCAGGATTCGCACGTAGGCCTACAGAGGCTCATAGGATCAACGGACGCTTTTTAGGCATAGGGGGACGAGGGTTATTTAAAAAATTGCGGGCCTTTTGCTATGCTCGCCATGTCACACCTCCATCCCATCATTGGGTCTCTGGACGTAGGCCTACACTCGCCATCCTACCGCAGCCTAGTAGGCCTAGATATGTTGCTGTTGGTCCGCAACTTCTTATTCAATGGGGAACTCCGCTAACTTCGCAGCTGACCTGCGTATTGGAGACCGGTTCACCAGCCGTGTATGCGCTGGATTGCAGTTGCAAGCTGGGTAAGCAATTAAAGTCAAATTTATGTTCACATGCATAGGCCTACGCATAGGCCTAAATATATGTAAGGCCAGCACATACAACGGATATAATTACATATATAGGCTACCTGAAAATATGCAAATTACAGTATTTCACCTGTGACTCCTTGACTCTCATTGACCGGTGGTGTAGTTTCAGCAGTTGAGTTTGAGCTAGGAGCACTGTCATTTGTGCTTGTAGAGTTTGAAACTGAAACTGAACAACATGCTTTCTGTGAGTGAACAAAAGCAATTAATTGTCCATTTATTCATTCGCATCAATGATGTAGCACTCCTAGAAGTCTGCTTATTGGTACCCATCCAATCAAACTCGCCCGCCTGTCCGTCCATCCACTGATGTATGGATGCGTGTATGTAGCCTAGGCCCTATATATGCGCGCGAGCTTTCGAACAGAACTGTTATGATGCTGCAGGTGCTACGATACAGAAGATGCCTTTTATTACAATATTTGTGTAGTCTCTTTTGAAGGCCTATGGCTCTTAAAATCAATGCAGTATGAAAACTTTAAGTTCTGAGCAAATATAGTACGTCTCTACTTAAACATAGGCGTAATTTGTGATGGTATGAGGGGTACCACCGAACCGCGTACCCCCACTTTTTGGACTGGGGCAACCCCCACTTTTTAAACAATGCCAATCAATATTTTAGTATTGTGCCTCCCCAGAGATCGCAGTCTCCGCCTTGCTTCGTGTATGTAGACAAAGTGAGGAGTATGTACCACAAAAGTACGAAAGTACTTAGATAGACAGGTAAACCGAGAACCAAGGTATACGTCCAAAATGGTCTCCATTCCAAAGCGAAAGTGGAGAAGAAATTGGTTCCCCCCCCCACACACACACACTTTTTCGACCCCTGTAGTTAAATACATTTACAGAAGAAAATAATAGAAACTGTATTTCAACTGCCTACCTCCTACTGCAATTGCTACAACTGCCGCAGCTGTCATGACTGCCACAACAACAGCCACTATAACCTTTCCAGAACAACAGTTGCATCTTCCACCGGCGTTTGCTTGCTTCTTCACCCCCGATCGTTTGTGTGGCTTTGAATAGAGATCTTCTAGATTTCCGTCCAACTCCCTCACAAGTGTTTCTCTGTCGTGATAGACAACCGGCGGGTGTTCGCTACTCACGGTCGACAGAATCGAACCAGCTTCATATCGCTTAAACAAGGATCCGGAGAATCCTTGACCGTAGTTGAGCGAAGTCAGTGAGTCTCTTTTATCAGTGGACTTGGGCAATTTCTTTGGGAGAGCATATATGGCGTTATGGTCCTCGTCTTTAAATACTGTTCTGGGCAACCTAAATGGTGATCGGGCTGGCTTCAAACCACCGTCTTGGACATTTCCACCGTACTTCTGCGCAAATGTTGGCAGCTGGATGTCGTCTTGACTCTCCACCGAGACAATGGAACTGCGGAAGGCAGCTGGCTTCAAAAATTCTTTAGACGGTTGACTGTTAATTTTTTCACGAACTCCACCTAACGGCTGATAATCTGGATCTTCCTGCAGTCAACACATCATGCACTAACAACTGAGAACATGTTAATGAAATGTAAGGAAAAATAGTAAACCAAAGAAAACAAGTAGGTAACAAATTGTAGGCCTAAAAAGTAATCGAGTTATAAGTCATATTTAAGATTAAGAAAATGGTACCATTTGTGCAAAATTATGTGCAAGTCTTTTGGGAGGTGTATTACACACATACATACAGACAAGCATATACATACATACAATCATACGTACGTACATTATACATACGTTTACATACATACATACATACATGCATACATGCATACATACATACATACATACATACATACATACATACATACATACATACATACATACATACTTACCTACATATACACACATGTTTGCATACATACATAAATATAGACATACATACATACACACATAGTAAACATACATGTGTAGGCCTACATGCATACATACACACATACACACATATACGTAGGTATACATACATGAATGCATGTATGCATACATACGTTCAAAGACATATAGAAAGCCTAAATGCATAAACAAATAGGGCCTACACAAAAATAGGCCTAAATACGTGCGCAAGGGGTGTATTGCATTTTTGTGTAATTTATATAGGTTTCGGGTTTGTAGGCTGTTAGGCCTAGGTGAAATTTTAGGCTTTAACAGCGTCCAAAAATCACGTACGTGATCAAGAAACTTCCAAATGTCGTCATCGACTTCACCTTTGTTGCTTTGACGAGCTGCCATTCGGCCAACGTCCTGGTTAGGCTCCTGTGTTAAGCTCTATAGGAATGAGGAAGAAAACTCACTTTTCAAATATATCAACTCTATGTAAAGCCTCGCAAACCGCTCGTTTATGACAACAAGATTAAATTTCGCGTGAAACAAATCCACTGTAAATTCTGTCAACCAGCGCTCGCGCTCCTCCGCAACTTGACGTACGTGGCTTATGAATTTGAAAGAAACTTAAGCATATCCGTCTCCTATAGCTGCTGTCAATATCCTAAACTTCAACCGTAGATTAATCGAACATCAGATCCTTCTTCGTTTGCAAGACGTCGTGAACTCTTCGTGTATACCGTTTACTTTAAAATATAACCATGATTAGGCCTATATAGGCCTGAGTTTACAGTACGCCCGTTTCGTGTTTATAATTAGTGCACAACTGGCCTTACAACTGCGTGACTGAAACGAACATGCAGCTTGTAACTTAGATTTCAACACCTCCATCGGTATTTGGCCAACTCTGTCGATAGCTGTGCTTACCGCATATAAAGGTGCCTACAAAAACCCCGTATACAGACCTATATATATATATATATATATATATATATATATATATATATATATATATATATATATATATATATATATATATATATATATATATATATATATATATATATATATTATAGCATAATGTTAATGTGGTAATTATAACATAATATATAATGTATAGGTGTATTATAGGCCCTATATCTATGATTATTTACAGTATTGTCGTATTAGGCCCAAGTAAATAAATACGTCGTGCAGGCATGTGTGAAGCAGTCATATGGGTTAAAGGCCGCCCTATACGCGTGTGTAACTGTGTATCCGTACAATGCAAGCCTATACATTTTTGTGGTCATGGTAGAGTTTGCAGACACGCCCGGCTAACGTAGGCTACATGATTGTAGTGATAGCTATTTGTGGAGTTATAGGCCTATATCTGTGAGACTGTGTCATTTTTTCGATTTACCCAATTATCCTATCATTGATCTAGCTTGTCTTCTTTCAAACTCCCGCCAGAACTATAATACGACAATTACGTAACGAGTATTCATCCCCAGTTCCATCGTGGTCATCAAATTTCCTGCCCAAATGTGATTATAGATGTACTTCCTGATCAGGCCTACCACTGAAAACAACTTTCCCTCATATCCCCATATCTCCGACTTCAAGCACCAATCTGCTAGCAACCTAGCATATCCAGATGTGAGGGTCTATATGAGACGTGGGGAATGAAAACTAGCCCAGCTATAGGCGTATACGCCATGAAAAGCTACTAACAGATAGGGCCCACATTGGTCAAGCATCCATGAAAGGCAATGTAGGCCTATGCACCTGTATAATAATCACGGTCCATGTGGCTCTATAGTCATATAGGGCTAAGCCTTTTCTTAGACCTCTTCGTATACACTTATCTATAGGCCCACTTAAAGGAGTGCGGCTCTGACATGAACCATGCATACGCTGAAATAATAGTTTCTATTTTAGGCAAAATTTCTGCGCTCAACAGACCTCTTAAAACAAAAGTAGGCTGTAGACAAGTTGCGCCTCTGGGTAGTTCCCTTGAAGGGCCGCTATATAAATCCTCGAATGAATAAATGAAAATAATAACTGCAAACTATCATGCAAAGCAAAATCAACTCGGGAAATGGATAGACGGATATTAACGCCCGTGTTAACGTTTTTTGCTATACAGATCGTGTGAATATTTATAGCCTCCTGGTAAATTCAATAAACTTACGTCGAAAATATACCCTGTAAGTTAGTGTAACTCCAAATCATGCTAACTCGAGCACAAAGCGTCATAACTCCTCATGTTTTTTCTTTATTGGAGTGTGAGCCTGTGAGGAGCACGCATAACTAAGATGATGAACCCCTTACACAGTAGACATGATATTAAATGTTTGTCTTTTAAAACATAGGCCTGTATACATACAAAAGTTTCTTCCACTATTAGTTAATGGTATCGTATAATCCACTGTCTTAGAACTGCTTTTGGGGATTGCTGCGAGCCGGCTACCCAACCCTAGTCCCTGACATTGCAGGATGAGGGAGGTAAGATTTTTCCTGTACTCAAGACCAGAAGGTCACTCTTCCTCCCCAGTTCAGCTGTCTTCTTGGAGCTCGGCTTTGTTGTTTCAGGCTGCTTCCAACGTATATAATTACGCTGTCAGTTAGGATCTTTATGGCATTGTCTTTTCCATGTTGCATTTCTGAAAAACCAAGTGTGCAGCAAATAGTTTGCAGCATCAATCTATCCGCAATTGGATTAAAAGACATATAAATCTGTAGGTTTCTATTTATGTTCCTTATCATGGTCTATATATATAGGCCTATAGTTCGTGGTCGTATGATCGATTGGATAGATCAATGCCACCAACATAGGCGTAGACTCTGGGGGGGGGGGCAGCCGGGGCACGTGCTCCCAAAATAATTAAGATGGACTGTACACTGAGTGCAGTAAGTGTAGAAAAAATAACCAAATCCCCCCCCACCAATATTTTGGACAAGTTTACGCCAGTGGCCACCAATATTCTTAGCAAATCCTATTTGTGCTGCTATAAGTTATAGCGATTACATTCTAATAGAAAGTGTTTTATCGTTTCCTTGAGTGTTGCAATGGTCATATTTCCGGTTGGATTCTGGCCTATTTTGTAGAGATAATGGTTTAGCCTCCAGTGCCCAAGCCTTAATCTGGTAATTACTTTTTCCTTGCCCCGTTTATACCTATAAAGTTTTATTTTATTACTAATTAACCGTCGGCTCTGGAATTTTACAGTGCAATCCTGATGCTTGGCTATCATATTCTTTAAATTTCTGCCATGAGCCCATGCAATGATATACTTATCTATGCTATTATAAGCATCTTTCGGTTCCTTACTCACTTCAGTGTTGACAGTATAGGGGTGTGAAGTTGCTTCCGTACATAATGATTGGGCTATCTACCACACTACTGAGCACATCCATAGAAACTCCAGCACTAAGCGTCATAATTCCGGCTGAAATAAACATGCGTTTTAATACACTATAACAGAATAACGATTATGTAAATAAATCTTGAACCCGAGTCTAATTTATACTGACCCTAATTCAGCTACTCGGTAGGCTCTATATCGTCAAAATGCCTTAGGATTTCATCAGCAACCTCTCTACTGGGTTCGTCGCAAATTTTCATACAGACTCAAACTTAGGCCTACCTGCATCTATCTGCGAGTTGGTCAACTGGATAATCGGTGTCTCTCCTGGTTCGATTTGTGTTCCATCGAGTGAAGACATCCGTTCTGCCAGACAGAATTTCGCTGGCGACATATCCGGTCGTCGCCAATTTTCACGCATAGCCTACTACAAGTAGTTGGCTACAAACGCAGCTCAAGATTCCTTCTAAAACAATGCGTCCTTATTGGATTTTAAGCGGTGTGCTTGCAAAGGCTTCGATCATGTATTCGTGAATTATTGCGGCTGAGTCCTCTAATTTGATGCTTACTGAATCAAACGCGTGGAGTTGACCCATTCTGGATGATTTTGTTAACGCTTATAAGAGCAGGGCCTTGGGGTCCAAGAAATCCAACGCCGCCAGGTTCTGGCCACAAATCTGCGAAAATCTAAAACCAGCTATAGTATACAGAGGCTGAAAAAGTAGGCTAAGATGAAAGGATCCAGTGATCGATCCAGTAAAAGAAAAAATGGTCAGAATTTATAATCTAAGGGGCCATCCATATATTACGTACGCAAAAATCCGGGAAAATTGGACCCCCTGCTCGCAAGCGTACTTTCTTCCACACCCCCCCCGCGTACGTACACTTGACGCACCCCCCCCCCGAAGACCAGCTGCAGAAAGTGTCTCGAAAGTCTGCACTTTAGGCCAGATTGAAGGATGAGTGAGGGACAATATAGACTTGACGCACCCCCCCCCCGAACACCAGTTGCAGAAAGTGTCTCGAAAGTCTGCACTTTAGGCCAGATTGAAGGATGAGTGAGGGACAATATAGACAAATTATAGGTGTCTCGTTCACAGCACAGAATAACTGCATATGGCTTTTATATAATGTAGTAAAATGCTATCGGACGACTATAGGACAATACAGAGTTATACATAGTCTAATGTGGACGTCATAATTAGAAATTTATTTTGCGTACGTACACTTTGGTTCCCCCCTCCCCCCGTTCGCACCCGTACGCAAAATCGCCAAAATCCGACCGCCCCCCTCATTGCGTACGTAATATGTGGACGGCCCCAACCTCTGTAGAGTGGTTATAATGGACATGTCCAATATAAGAAAAATTAGAACATTGGACGGAACAATTAAGAAGTGCGTCATCATTATTTTTAAAAAATGTTACATTTCACTTTCTATTCAATCTGAAATTATTTTCCAAAAAACCTACTGTCTTGCAGTGGCAAACTTTACGTACATTGAAACCCAGTAACATACAGTGAAACCCAAAAATAACTAATGAAACCCAATAAAATCCCATGTTATATAGTTTCCCAGATCTGTGTGTCCTACGATAAAGGCTCCGGAATGTAACTGACGCCGCCTAAGCGCAGCGCCCGTCTGCCTGCTTCGCCCGATGCAGACACACGGGCCCTGTGCTGTGGAATGTATGGAACGTAACAGCCTAAGGTCTATCGGGCAAAGCCCGATGCAGGCAGTGGTGTAGTCCTAAAAAATGAAGTGGGGGAACGCCTGGAAATTGAAGTAGCAACTGTAGCAAAAAGTGCAATCTTTGGTAGGTAAGTATGGAAAAAAGTGGGGGAACGGTGTTCCCCCGCGTTCCCGACCCACTACACCACTGGATGCAGGCACATCGGCGATATTAACCATGCCTCAGAGGCCGTTCGCAGACCTTCCTACTGATGATGCCCAAGTCCTGCATAAAGCGTAACCCGATGCAGGCACACGGGCGCTGCTAACCATGCCTGATAGGCCGTTAGCAGACCGCCCTACTGATGCTGCCTACTGATGCTCCCTATTGATGCTGCTAACCATGCCTCAGAGGCCGAATTATAAAAGCAAGTAGGCCTATAGTCGCAAGAACAAACCGTCGACCACGTGGGACTTTTTCAACGAACCCGTATTTTCACATGGCCAGCTTTATGTTGCATTGTCGCGTTCACGAAACAGAGACAACATCAAAGTAGGCCTACCCATCAGGAAAACTGACCGTCAAGGTCATTTGCTACATGATGCTCGAATTTTCAATAGCAATATCACTTATAATCAAGCATTCCAATAAACAATTTATTTTCTCTTCCTATCAATCCATTTATTTTCTTTTCAACCCGTCATATGACGGGCAAATACTCCAGTGAAACCAATGAGATGGTAATGAATGATATACAATTAAGCTAAATTACGCCAATGATGATAATCTAATAAATATCTAATACAATATTATGACTAAAAGTCTTGATGTGTAGTACCAAATTGTATTAATTTATGTATCAAAGCATTTATAGGGCCTACATTGTCTTTATAAAACCTCTCTATGCGACGATCACGCATAGCCTACTACAAGTAGTTCGCTACAAACGAAACCCGATATAAGTTTCATTTTACCAATATGACACACGTTGCACAACATAATATTTTGGTTCCCACGTAACCAAACATGTCCACTGTCCAGTCTCAAGATAAAATAAAACTTAGATGTAGGCACCGCATATAGGCAGAATAGCAGTTATGTAAATAAACCTTTCCGTGCCTATCTATATATCGATCTACTGTACATTACTCTACTTAGTATCGTCCAAGTGCCTGACGATTTCATCAGCAACTTACCTATTTGTTGGATTCGACGCAAGTTCTAATGAAAACTCAAACGTACCTGCTTCCAGCAGACTTTGAAGACTTGACATTCTGCCAGTCGTTGGCGGCATTCTTCCGTTCGTTGGCGGCATCCTACCCAGAGCCGTTTTAAGGAGTTTGGGGGCCCTAGGCACAACCCGCACAAACCCTAAATAACCTTAAACGTAATCCGATTTCCGTCTCAAAATCTCAGCTTCAGATACAGAGTATTGCATTAGTGCATTATATATGCATGTGTATCATTTTGTTAAATTTATTAATATAGTATACTGTTACTAAACTCATAATAACACAGCTAACACATCAATCTTTGTACTACAAGTGAATAAAAGTTTAGTTTAACATACTTTACAGTTTCCATTGCTTATTTGTTCTACAAACTGAAAGTGTGATTATAATGAGTACATGTTTGCTATACATGGATTGTGACTTTGTAACGACAGTTTCTTACAAACATCGCTTTCGTGTTTTGCTCTGAGCAAAGTCTTTTATAATATCATCGAAATTCAAAGACTCCAACACATCAGATTCTATGGTCATGACAGACAGGCAGTTCAATCGTTCTTGCATCATACTGCTGCGAAGCTCGTTCTTGATTAATTTAAGTTTTGAGAAAGAACGTTCACCCGTACAGTTTGTCACCATCATTGACAGAAACATTCTTATTGCAATTTCAACGTTTGGAAACGTTGATTCCAGATTGTCATTCTTTATCATGGCACAGATTGTTGACATAGATGATTAACTGTTTTGCGCATTCGTTTTCGATCGCAAGAGGAGCAAGACCATCAAGCCTGTCCTGTGAGATAGTGGATCTAAAGATACTTTTTTTTATAAGTAAAAGGCATTAGTAATGTTTCACGCAGTGAAGCAGATTACTTATATATACTACTTTGAAAAGCAAAGCAACAACTGCTATTCTGAATTAATAAGTTCATTCCCGTCAGTTGAGTCTTAGGTTTGCTGCCTCTTGTAGCCGTCGATTAAAAAGTTAAATGGAAATCGTTTTATCTTTGAACGTAAGCGAACAATAACGACTGTATTCACGAAAGGCTTCGGAGCATGAAGAAGTAAGACTGCAGTCGTGTGTATAGACAGTGTAGTGTGCATAGCCTACATTGAGAGAGAGACAGACAGACAGACAGAGACAGACAAGAACAGACAGACAGAGACAGACAGACAGACAGACAGACAGACAGAGACAGACAGAGACAAGGAGACAGAGACAGATACGAGAGAGACAGTGACAGAGACGAGCGATTGAGAGAGCGAAACAGAGACGAACAATTAGGCATATAGGCCTATTATTTCAGGTGTTACTTAGCTCCTCTGGAGCTGAGAGATGTGTGTATGCTGTGGAAGTGTATGCAGTGGTTTAGATTCTACTGTCGACCAGGGTCACATACCCCGACCCCGGTGACCTAGACATACACCACACGTACATACTGTACGTCTGTGGCCCTGTGCATCATGCATGCACCATGAAGCATCAGTCATATATACAGCTATTTCAGGCTGCAGAGAGGCTCAGACCTACATGGGCCTTGTTGTGGCACTTTTGAAAACCGTAGGCTAAATAATGTCATCAGATGGAAAAATTAACCATATTAAAAAGTTTGTGCTTGGAGGAAAATGAAAGAATATGGCCCTAAAACAGAATAGTGACAGGGTGCACAGTAAAAAAGCTTGGGGCCCCTTGGACCTCGGGGGCCCTGGACTTTGTCCACCCTCGTTATATATGGCTGTTACGCCACTGGCGCCGACACGCCAACATCATTCTATTTATCCTATCAACTGTGCGAAATTTGACACGCTTTTTGCCCTTTTTATAATTTAAAGCTTAAAACAATATATAAAAAGACTAGATTTTAGGACAGAGAGATTTAATATTAAAAATTAATATTAACTTACCAAGACATAAGAAATTCATTGATAGCGTTGTGAAAAAGCAGACAAATGAAAACAAACATAATAGCCAATAGCCTGCAGCAAGTTGTGTGCCATCGTCGCCATGCGTTAAAATTATTGATTTAATTTCAAAGCGCTCTGATTTTATTACCAATAATTATATTTAACTAAAAATGCAGACCGCAGACGTTTGTTTAAAAAAATAATAAAAAATGTGTTATTGTTCTTACTTTCCTTTGCAGAATTGTTACTTGTTAGAACAGAACTTATAACATTGTTATTTTGTTTCTGGGCCGCCGCGGGGCCCCCCCGCTGCGCGGGGCCCTAGGCCCGGGCCTCGCGTGCCTAGGCCTTAAAACGGCACTGATCCTACCACTCGTTGGCGGTGCAGATATTGATGCAGGGGACAACTCCAGCGCCATGGCAGATGCCTTAGCAGCCGTGTCTTACCCGACGATGCCAGGAACCGTTACTATCAGAACTAGACTACATTGGCTTGGACGCGATGCGACGTCAAGCTGACGGATCGAACATATCCCAGCCGCCAGATCTGACAGTGACCACTATCAGAACTAGAATAAAATGGCTTGGACGCGATGCAATTACGTCAAGACAAGCGGATCGAACAAGTCCAGCCACCAGATCTGACAGTAACTAACTCCTGACAACTTTTGGCCAAAACGGCCCTCAGGGCCGATACAGCTGCTGGGCTCTCCAGGCTACCAGGTTGCCAGGCTACCAGGATGGACGGTGCCAAAACTGCCGGAGTTCTCTGGCCTGTGTAATTTATCGACAAGGTGAAGTTGTATACATTTACATAGCGCCTTACTTAAGTAGCTTTAAGTCGAGTAAACATCGCAAAGAATGTAATGTCTAGGTCTAAAAACGCAGACTGGTATTTTTTTCCCAGGTTATGCCACCGTTATCTGGCTTTCTGAAGCCCAAAATAATCGTCGATCGAAGGCAGCGATCTTCGATTTAAGATATTATATTTCAAGAAGAAGTGAAGACGGCGTCTGAGGTTTAGTACCTTCGAGGACAGTTACATGTACGGCTTGAGAGTTGTACTATGTGACAATGCAAGAACGTCTGAAATAATTGTCGATCTTGTTATGGCTGTATGCATGAAAATGCTTCAGTGTAATGGTGTCCTTTTACCACACAAGACCTGCCTATCTATGAGTATACGTATAATTATGCAGTTGAGTTTGACTGTTCTATTAGGTGTTGATGTTTAGTATATTGTGGTAATTTAGACTGTTAAAGTTAATTAATCAAACCAGCATCCAAACCGCCATCCAGAGTGATAAAATTATCTTAGGTTATGGTATATATTTGTGATTCGAGATTATGGATGTCGATATGTAAGATTCTGATTGGATGGATCCGAAGGGGGTAGTGAAAAACTGTCGTCTGCTCGGATGAGAAAGATTGTGAGTTGGACTTTTGACTACTTGGTAGCGAGACGCCGTGAGAAACAGTGCAAATCTATCCATCCACTCCGGGTCTTTCGAGAGAATCGAATTAGATCTCTCGTTTAGTAGCTGATGTGAGGACGGAATAGTGAATAAATCTGTTGAAACTTTTAACGTTTTCGAACTGTCGAGGGTGAGTCATTCTACCGTGAGGACGGTAGGTGTAGTAGCTTCAAGGACAGTTGCATGTACGGATTGCGAGTTGTACGAAGTGACAGTGACAAAAACGTGCGAAATAATCGTCGATCGAAGGCAGCGATCTCAGATCTGGGATATTATATTTCAACAACAAGTGAAAGTTGAACTGAACTTCCAACCAAGAAACGATGGTAAAGTTCTAATGTGGAACGCCAAAGTTCTACGAGCAGTGCGAATTGCGAAGAGACATTCTTACGGGCAACCCAAGTACGAGTCACCGGCAAGAATCGAGTTGGGGGAGGTTAGCAGAGGTAAATAATAATTAGTTAATCGCAAGATGCTGGATTGGTAGTGACAGGGGCGTCTATCCTCCCCTAAGTCATTGGAGCAACTTACCCTTTCCCCCTTCTTCTTCCCCTTCCCCTTCCTTCCCCCTTAAAATGGTGGCACACACATTCACAGATCTCCCCCCTATTTCTTTGATGGAGCATTTGTTCCAAGGTTTCTATGGTGTAGACGCCCCTGGGTAGTGATAATCAACGATTCTTTCAGTTAGCAATTTATATGCTGAACATTAATTTCATCACGTGATTGTGTAATTAACATGCGTTATTCTCATATATATTAATAATAAACTGAAAGTAATTGACATTCATTACTAGATTACATATTTTATTGCTATTTGCTAAAGATTGGAGCAATTAAACTCAAGTAGCGGGTAATCATAATCTCCAAACTTCTAAAACGCCGCTCGAAGGTCAAGCTCAGGGCTGCAGCCTATTCAAGAGCGCTGGGTTCACGATCAAATACCAGGTTGACGCGCTACATTTAGTAATGACTAGAATACAAAGAGTAAACCTCAGAGGCATAATCGTGTGGGCTATCCATAAAATCCAACCCTGCCATATTCTTGCACCAAGACGGGATCCGCTACAGAGGCTGACAAAGGATTCAGAGACACAGGAACTGTAAACTGGTCAGAATTTTTTACCAAAACTCAGTAGAGCGGCTCTATTGGACAAGAAATATATTAAATTTAATTTCGTTTCAATCTTCAATCAGTGTGTGAATCTCCTAATAAGTAACAGTGACGGTTTTGACATACCGGTACACTGAAATCCAATGACACCCAATGAAACCTAGAAATGCCTAATGAAACATAATAACACGGAACGAACTATATAGGCCTACTCAATGAAACTAAATGAAACCCATGATATCATGGTAAAGAAAGCAAAAAGAAGATCTGTCCCTTAAGGTAGGCTTGAGGCAACCATGAGTATAAAGTTAGCGACTTAATTTTCTTATCCTCCGCATATGGGGCGGGTGGCCAGTCCTCTGACTCGCCGTCTCATCTTCCGAACAATAGTGTAGTCAATCTACTCATTGATATTTGAGAAGGCTAGGGACGCAGATGGAGGAGAAATCTTGCACAAAATTTCTGCCTTGGCGGGGATCTGAACTCTAGATCTCTCGATTGACAGTGCGATTATCGTCCGCCACACTAAACCGAGCACGCCGATACAAACTCGAGCATTAAGCGTCATAATTCCGGCTGAAATAAACATGCATTTTAATACACAATGGCAGAATAACTAGGCCTATGTATATAAATCCTGATCCTGAATCTGATTTATATACTGACCCTGACTCAGCTACGCAGTAGGTCCTATATCGTCAAAAGGCCCTAGGATTTCATCAGCAACCGCTCTACTGAATTCATTGCAAATTTTCATAGAAACTCAAACTTAGCCCTACCTGCATCTATCTGCGAGTCGGTCAATTAGATATTAGGTGTCTCTCCTGGTTCGATTTGTGTTCCATCGAGTGAAGACATCCGTTCTGCCAGACAGAATTTCGCGGGCGACACATCCGGTCGTCGCCAATTTTCACGCATAGCCTACTACAAGTAGTTCGCTACAAACGAAACCCGATATAAGTTTCATTTTACCAATATGACACACGTTGCACAACATAATATTTTGGTTCCCACGTAACCAAACATGTCCACTGTCCAGTCTCAAGATAAAATAAAACTTAGATGTAGGCACCGCATATAGGCAGAATAGCAGTTATGTAAATAAACCTTTCCGTGCCTATCTATATATCGATCTACTGTACATTACTCTACTTAGTATCGTCCAAGTGCCTGACGATTTCATCAGCAACTTACCTATTTGTTGGATTCGACGCAAGTTCTAATGAAAACTCAAACGTACCTGCTTCCAGCAGACTTTGAAGACTTGACATTCTGCCAGTCGTTGGCGGCATTCTTCCGTTCGTTGGCGGCATCCTACCACTCGTTGGCGGTGCAGATATTGATGCAGGGGACAACTCCAGCGCCATGGCAGATGCCTTAGCAGCCGTGTCTTACCCGACGATGCCAGGAACCGTTACTATCAGAACTAGACTACATTGGCTTGGACGCGATGCGACGTCAAGCTGACGGATCGAACATATCCCAGCCGCCAGATCTGACAGTGACCACTATCAGAACTAGAATAAAATGGCTTGGACGCGATGCAATTACGTCAAGACAAGCGGATCGAACAAGTCCAGCCACCAGATCTGACAGTAACTAACTCCTGACAACTTTTGGCCAAAACGGCCCTCAGGGCCGATACAGCTGCTGGGCTCTCCAGGCTACCAGGTTGCCAGGCTACCAGGATGGACGGTGCCCAAACTGCCGCAGTTCTCTGGCCTGTGTAATTTATCGACAAGGTGAAGTTGTATACATTTACATAGCGCCTTACTTAAGTAGCTTTAAGTCGAGTAAACATCGCAAAGAATGTAATGTCTAGGTCTAAAAACGCAGACTGGTTTTTTTCCCCAGGTGATGCCACCGTTATCTGGCTTTCTGAAGCCCAAAATAATCGTCGATCGAAGGCAGCGATCTTCGATTTAAGATATTATATTTCAAGAAGAAGTGAAGACGGCGTCTGAGGTTTAGTACCTTCGAGGACAGTTACATGTACGGCTTGCGAGTTGTACTATGTGACAATGCAAGAACGTCTGAAATAATTGTCGATCTTGTAATGGCTGTAGGCCTATGCATGAAAATGCTTCAGTGTAATGGTGTCCTTTTACCACACAAGACCTGCCTATCTATGAGTATACGTATAATTATGCAGTTGAGTTTGACTGTTCTATTAGGTGTTGATGTTTAGTATATTGTGGTAATTTACACTGTTAAAGTTAATTAATCAAACCAGCATCCAAACCGCCATCCAGAGTGATAAAATTATCTTAGGTTATGGTATATATTTGTGATTCGAGATTATGGATGTCGATATGTAAGATTCTGATTGGATGGATCCGAACGGAGTAGTGAAAAACTGTCGTCTGCTCGGATGAGAAAGATTGTGAGTTGGACTCTTGACTACTTGGTAGCGAGCAGTGGTGTAGTCCTAAAAAATGAAGTGGGGGAACGCCTGGAAATTGAAGTAGCAACTGTAGCAAAAAGTGCAATCTTGCAAGAATTTTGCATAGTGTGAGCGCTGCTATTTTTGAAACTGTTGAATGTAAAAAAATAACAAAAAAATTAATAAATGTAATTATGTAAATTTATACATAGGAATTTGTTATTTAGTATAAAGCCAACACATATATAAATATATCTGCGAAACTGCGAAAGGCTCCAGTAAGTAAGCAGCTGAAACTGTGAGTCTTGAAATCTTCTTTGTTCATTTTATGATTTATTTCAGCAGAAATGCTGCAAAATAGTGATGGATCGCGTTCCCTCCCTGGAAAAAAGTGCGGGAACGGCGTTCCCTCGCGTTCCCGCCCCACTACACCACTGGTAGCGAGACGCCGTGAGAATAGTGCAAATCTATCCATGCACTCCGGGTCTTTCGAAAGAATCGAATTAGATCTGTCGTTTAGTAGCTGATGTGAGGACGGAATAGTGAATTAATCTGTTGGAACTTTTAACGTTTTCGAACTGTCGAGGGTGAGTCATTCTACCGTGAAGACGGTATACAGGTCTAGTAGCTTCAAGGAGATCTCAGTTGCATGTACGGATTGCGAGTTGTACGAAGTGACAGTGACAAAAACGTGCGAAATAATCGTCGATCGAAGGCAGCGATCTCATATCTGGGATATTATATTTCAACAAGTGAAAGTTGAACTGAACTTCCAACCAAGAAACGATGGTAAAGTTCGAATGTGGAACGCCAAAGTTCTACGAGCAGTGCGAATTGCGAAGAGACATTCTTACGGGCAACCCAAGTACGAGTCACCGGCAAGAATCGAGTTGGGGGAGGTTAGCAGAGGTAAATAATAATTAGTTAATCGCAAGATGCTGGATTGGTAGTGACAGGGGCGTCTATCCTCCCCTAAGTCATTGGAGCAACTTACCCTTTCCCCTTCTTCTTCCCCTTCCCCTTAATCCTTCCCCCTTAAAATGGTGGCACACACATTCACAGATCTCCCCCCTATTTCTTGAATGGAGCATTTGCTCCAAGGTTTCTATGGTGTAGACGCCCCTGGGTAGTGATAATCAACGATTCTGTCAGTCAGCAATTTATATGCTGAACATTAATTTCATCACGTGATTGTGTAATTAACATGCGTTATTCTCATATATATATTTATAATTAAACTGAAAGTAATTGACATTCATTACTAGATTACATATTTTATTGCTATATGCTAAAGATGGGAGCAATTAAACTCAAGTAGCGGGTAATCATAATCTCCAAACTTCTAAAACGCCGCTCGAAGGTCAAGCTCAGGGCTGCAGCCTATTCAAGAGCGCTGGGTTCACGATCAAATACCAGGTTTACGCGCTACATTTAGTAATGGCTAGAATACAAAGAGTAAACCTCAGAGGCATAATCGTGTGGGCTATCCATAAAATCCAACCCTGTCATATTCTTGCACCAAGACGGGATCCGCTACAGAGGCTGACAAAGGATTCAGAGACACAGGAACTGTAAACTGGTCAGAATTTTTTACCAAAACTCAGTAGAGCGGCTCTATTGGACAAGAAATATATTAAATTTAATTTCGTTTCAATCTTCAATCAGTGTGCGAATCTCCTAATAAGTAACAGTGACGGTTTTGACATACCGGTACACTGAAATCCAATGACACCCAATGAAACCTAGAAATGCCTTATGAAACATAATAACACGGAACGAACTGTAGGCCTACTCAATGAAACTAAATGAAACCCATGATATCATGTTAAAGAAAGCAAAAAGGAGAAGACGAGTCCCTTAAGCTAGGCTTGAGGCAACCATGAGTATAAAGTTAGCGACTTAATTTTCTTATCCTCCGCATATGGGGCGGGTGGCCAGTCCTCTGACTCGCCGTCTCATCTTCCGAACAATAGTGTATAGTCAATCTACTCATTGATATTTGAGAAGGCTAGGGACGCAGATGGAGGAGAAATCTTGCACCAAATTTCTGCCTTGGCGGGATCTGAACTCTAGATCTCTCGATTGACAGTGCGATTATCGTCCGCCACACTAAACCGAGCACGCCGATACAAACTCGAGCATTAAGCGTCATAATTCCGGCTGAAATAAACATGCATTTTAATACACAATGGCAGAATAACGACTACGCCTATGTATATAAATCCTGATCCTGAATCTGATTTATATACTGACCCTGACTCAGCTACGCAGTAGGTCCTATATCGTCAAAAGGCCCCAGGATTTTATCAGCAACCGCTCTACTGAATTCATTGCAAATTTTCATAGAAACTCAAACTTAGGCCTACCTGCATCTATCTGCGAGTCGGTCAGTTAGATATTCGGTGTCTCTCCTGGTTCGATTTGAGTTCCTTCGTGAAGACATCCGTTCTGCCAGACAGAATTTCGCGGGCGACACATCCGGTCGTCGCCAATTTTCACGCATAGCCTACTACAAGTAGTTCGCTACAAACGAAACCCGATATAAGTTTCATTTTACCAATATGACACACGTTGCACAACATAATATTTTGGTTCCCACGTAACCAAACATGTCCACTGTCCAGTCTCAAGATAAAATAAAACTTAGATGTAGGCACCGCATATAGGCAGAATAGCAGTTATGTAAATAAACCTTTCCGTGCCTATCTATATATCGATCTACTGTACATTACTCTACTTAGTATCGTCCAAGTGCCTGACGATTTCATCAGCAACTTACCTATTTGTTGGATTCGACGCAAGTTCTAATGAAAACTCAAACGTACCTGCTTCCAGCAGACTTTGAAGACTTGACATTCTGCCAGTCGTTGGCGGCATTCTTCCGTTCGTTGGCGGCATCCTACCACTCGTTGGCGGTGCAGATATTGATGCAGGGGACAACTCCAGCGCCATGGCAGATGCCTTAGCAGCCGTGTCTTACCCGACGATGCCAGGAACCGTTACTATCAGAACTAGACTACATTGGCTTGGACGCGATGCGACGTCAAGCTGACGGATCGAACATATCCCAGCCGCCAGATCTGACAGTGACCACTATCAGAACTAGAATAAAATGGCTTGGACGCGATGCAATTACGTCAAGACAAGCGGATCGAACAAGTCCAGCCACCAGATCTGACAGTAACTAACTCCTGACAACTTTTGGCCAAAACGGCCCTCAGGGCCGATACAGCTGCTGGGCTCTCCAGGCTACCAGGTTGCCAGGCTACCAGGATGGACGGTGCCAAAACTGCCGGAGTTCTCTGGCCTGTGTAATTTATCGACAAGGTGAAGTTGTATACATTTACATAGCGCCTTACTTAAGTAGCTTTAAGTCGAGTAAACATCGCAAAGAATGTAATGTCTAGGTCTAAAAACGCAGACTGGTATTTTTTTTCCCAGGTGATGCCACCGTTATCTGGCTTTCTGAAGCCCAAAATAATCGTCGATCGAAGGCAGCGATCTTCGATTTAAGATATTATATTTCAATAAGAAGTGAAGACGGCGTCTGAGGTTTAGTACCTTCGAGGACAGTTACATGTACGGCTTGCGAGTTGTACTATGTGACAATGCAAGAACGTCTGAAATAATTGTCGATCTTGTTATGGCTGTATGCATGAAAATGCTTCAGTGTAATGGTGTCCTTTTACCACACAAGACCTGCCTATCTATGAGTATACGTATAATTATGCAGTTGAGTTTGACTGTTCTATTAGGTGTTGATGTTTAGTATATTGTGGTAATTTAGACTGTTAAAGTTAATTAATCAAAACAGCATCCAACCCGCCATCCAGAGTGATAAAATTATCTTAGGTTGTGGTATATATTTGTGATTCGAGATTATGAATGTCGATGTGTAAGATTCTGATTGGATGGATCCGAACGGAGTAGCGAAAAACTGTCGTCTGCTCGGATGAGAAAGATTGTGAGTTGGACTCTTGACTACTTGGTAGCGAGACGCCGTGAGAAACAGTGCAAATCCATCCATGCACTCCGGGTCTTTCGAAAGAATCGAATTAGATCTGTCGTTTAGTAGCTGATGTGAGGACGGAATAGTGAATAAATCTGTTGGAACTTTTAACGTTTTCGAACTGTCGAGGGTGAGTCATTCTACCGTGAAGACGGTATACAGGTCTACCCCAACAGCATGGTTATATGGTATACATATCTAAAAAATACATCGATTTTGCCCATATGGGCTGTATATGTCAGGGATATGACATAGCAATATTGCGTATGTCACTTCCAAACCATATAAATTCCATGTTGTACGACTGCATCAAACAATTGCACGAAATACGTCGAAAAATCACGTCTCGTGGGCCTATGTGCTATTGCTGCTGACAAAAAAAACACAAATCCGGCTAATTTTTCCTGGGCAGGAATGTTTTAGAGCAGAAATATGCAGGCGCACACGTCGATCTCCTTCTCCGAGAAGATTAGGACAATGGAGACTTCGATCTTTAATTTCTGTTGTGGTAGATAGTACAAGGGCGCACCTATCGGAGCTCCATACATATATGTGCATGCAGACAGTCATGTATGCATACATACATACATATCAGATATACAAACAAACATATATACAAACATACATACATACATACATACATACATACATACATACATACATACATACATACATACATACATACATACATACATACATACATACATACACACAGTCATATATATATATATATATGACTATATATATAAACAAAAAGTATTACAATACAGACGCACACTTTTAAATGAGTAGGCCTGTAATGAGCTAGGATTTTGGCCATGCTTAACTGTCACACGCATAACGTATGCGCCCAAAGTCTAGCGCTTTCGGATTTCATAAAATGCGCTTCATAAAAGTCCACATACAAAGACACTGTGCATACACGCATACATGCATGCATACATACAAGCATCCATACATGAATATATACATGTATATCAATCAATCAGTCAATCGAACTTTATATAGCGCCCTTTATAGGTCTCTACTCAGAGGCGCTCCCAACAACAACGTCGTATCTGGACCATATCCTGACCATATAGGAATTTTGCCCATTTGAGCTGTATATGTATAGTATATTGTACAGCCATATAGATTATGACACATGCACACCATACAAAATCTACATTTTCAATATATACAAAAATTACAAGAAATTTGCCCAGAATGTCAAATCCCATAGGCCTATGGGTGTTGTTGCTAATGAAGGAATATTAATCCAAATAAAACTACTGAGCCTCCGTGTTTTAAGGCAGAAATATACAGCCGCACATGTAGATCTCCGACTGATATTATTGCAACAATGGACACTTGGTCGACTGGTCATTTAATTCATTCTTTAATGACGGGCCTAGCTGAATCGGCTATCAATTTCAGGCTACACACACATACACACACACACACACGCACGCACGCACACACACACACACACACACACACACACTCACACACGCACACACTCACACACACACACACACACCACACACGCACACACACAACTGATTGTAACGATGCATGCCACACGGCAGCTCACCTTCAATGTGTGTCCAAAGTAGGCCTATATTATTATTTGAAGTTCAAATGTTAGACCTTATCCCGTTTGAATGGGTGCCACGCCACATGAAGGCCCCTAAGTCCGGATCTAACCAGCCTTAAATTTTAAATCTGAAATAACTACAGATCTGAGTTAGATTATACCATGGATGGAGCAACCTGCCTTTATGCTGGATTTCTAATCTCAAAAATTAATTACATTGGCATTCATATGGCGTGTATTATTATGTAACAAGCCTATCTACACTGCGTGTCCTATATATAGATACCAGATTTTTTTACCAATCTGCATTTCATATAGAATGCAGATCTGTTAAACATGTAGATGCTGCATGGTATAAATATGGCTCCTTTATGCAACCACCTGATCTACACCATACCTATGCCACGTAGATACCAGATTCTATACCAATATGCATTTCACATAGAATGCATTTATGTTAACAACCTAGATGGTATATGGAATCCATGTGTTTTCTATATGTAATCACCTGATTTACACTTTAAGTATACAACACATATCCCAGGTGGGTTACCAATCTGCATACCTCATGCAATGCATAATATGCTAACCATCTGGCTTCTACATGAAATCCATATGTCACACGTATAGTGCAGATAGGCTAGTCACACACACACACACACACACACACACGCACGCACGCACGCACGCACGCACTCACACTCACACACACACACACACACACACACCTTAAACCGGATCTCTTAAACATGTAGATGCTACATGGTATAAATATGGCTCCTTTATGCAACCACCTGATCTACACCATACCTATGCCACGTAGATACCAGATTCTACACCAATATGCATTTCACATAGAATGCATATATGTTAAACATGTAGATGCTACATGGTATAAATATGGCTCCATTATGCAACCACCTGATCTACACCATATCTATGCCATGTAGATACCAGATTCTATACCAATATGCATTTCACATAGAATGCATATATGTTAAACATGTAGATGCTACATGGTATAAATATGGCTCCTTTATGCAACCACCTGATCTACACCATATCTATGCCACGTAGATACCAGATTCTATACCAATATGCATTTCACATAGAATGCATATATGTTAAACGTGTAGATGCTACATGGTATAAATATGGCTCCTTTATGCAACCAACTGATCTACACCATACCTATGCCACGTAGATACCAGATTCTATACCAATGTGCATTTCACATAGAATGCATATATGTTAACAATCTAGATGGTATATAGAATCCATGTGTTTTCTATATGTAATCACCTGATTTACACTTTAAGTATACAACACATATCCCAGGTGGGTTACCAATCTGCATACCTCATGCAATGCATAATATGCAAACCATCTGGCTTCTACATGAAATCCATATGTCACACGTATAGTGCAGATAGGCTAGTCACACACACACACACACACACACACACACACACACACGCACGCACGCACGCACGCACGCGCGCACACACACTCACACACACACAAACACACACCTTAAACCGGATCTCTTAAACATGTAGATGCTACATGGTATAAATATGGCTCCTTTATGCAACCACCTGATCTACACCATACCTATGCCACGTAGATACCAGATTCTATACCAATATGCATTTCACATAGAATGCATATATGTTAAACATGTAGATGCTACATGGTATAAATATGGCTCCATTATGCAACCACCTGATCTACACCATACCTATGCCACGTAGATACCAGATATATATCTACGTGATATCTACCAGATATATATATATATATATATATATATATATATATATATATATATATATATAGAGAGAGAGAGAGAGAGAGATAGAGAGAGAGAGAGAGAGAGAGAGAGAGAGAGAGAGAGAGAGAGAGAGAGAGAGAGAGAGAGAGAGAGAGAGAGAGAGAGAGAGAGAGAGAGAGAGAGAGAGAGAGAAAGACAGAGACAGAGACAGAGACAGACAGAGACAGAGACAGAGGGTACAAATATAACGACACTCAAATGATTATAATAAAGATGCAGGCCCAGTTAGGAACATTGGTTAGAGCGTAGGCTGAGTCTCATGCGCCTGTGTGTTAGAGAGCGTGCGGTTCGCTGTTCGCCTCCCGATATTGGCTTATTACAGTGATTTAAATCTCGGGCTAGCACGGTCCGCACACGGGGGCCTTAAATGGCGTTACGCCTATTCATATATAGGCAACGGTAGTGAAAGATCTCACCCGATCAATTCATTGAAAAATCATGAGAAGGATCGAGGCCATACGGTCGCTATATAAAAACGTGTAGGCCTACATTTATATGCTGCAGCTGCAGCGCGTATTCGGTGAATGCGCAAAGTGTTTGGCGCGGGGGCGAAACTTTGGTCTAAAAAGTGGGGGTACCAATTTCTTACACAGGCCCAGTGGTTAAAATAGTTTGGGTGAGCAATGGGAACGCCAAAGAAGAGTTTAATTGAAACGCATGCGTGAGCAGTGGGAATGCAAGAAGCAAAGAATTTCGAGAGCAGTGGGAACGCCGTTCCCACCCCACTTTAACCCTTGCATAGGCCTACACGAAACAAGGCGGAAACTGCGATCTCTGGGAAGGCACAATAATAAAATACTGATTGGCATTATTAAAAAAGTGTGGGTACGGTACCCCCAGTCCAAAGAGTGGGGATACAGGCAGGGGCGTAACTTTAGTCTAAAAAGTGGGGGCAACAATACTTCGGTCTAAAAATTGGGGGGTACCAATTTCTTCTCCACTCTTGCTCTTCGCATGGTGACCATTTTGAACATATTCCCTGCCCGTATTCTCCTTAATTTTGGCTCTCGGTTTACCTCTGTATCTAAGTACTTTCATACTTTTGGCGGAGGCTGCGTTCTCTGGGAAGGCACAATAATAAAATATTATTGGCATTGTTTAAAAAGTGGGGGTACAGTACCCCCAGTCCAAAAAGTGGGGGTACGGGTACCCCTCGTACCCCCGACAAATTACGCCTATGGATACAGGTACCCCTCGTACCCCCACAAATTACGCATATGATAACATTTAATCTACCATTAGGCGGGACTGAGATAAATTTAATTTATAGAATCCACTCTACTGTTCTTTTCCGTGGAATCATTTGTCAGCACTTAAAACTTTGCCAGTGCAATGATTTTCAAAAGTTCTTCCTCTAACCAACTCACATGTTTATTTCTATTTCACCCCACAGTTAGCAGGCGCTCAAAGTAATGTTCCTCTCTACAGAAATCTTTAGTAAAAGGCCAAAGAAAGAAACCACTAAACAGTAGAAGTTTCAGTTTAGCGACGCTGTGTCATAAGAAAGATGATTAGCGTCGCCCTCCTCCTTAATCCAGGCTTGGGACTAGCACTGTCAGAGTACAAACAGTGGCGGAGTTTTGGTTGTTGTCGTTGTTCCGGTTTACTTAACTGTTATTGGTTACAGTTTAAAAGGTGTTTTAGAGAAAACGAAGCAAAATCCTAATTGCATCTGAAAATTATAAAGTAATGTTTTGTTTAAGCTGAAAATAGTTATTTCAGAATTTTTTTAAAGTTATAAGTACAGTATTGTTAAAGTCTGCTATTTATAATTACTATTATAACCTTGTAGCATCAGATTGCTAACAAAATTTTGACCACAAGAATATGCGACACCTGGTGACTAATATGGAATATATCGATTTTGTCTTAAATCGTTGGAAAGGAATCTATATATTGTGAACAGATTGATGATACATACATACATCCTGATCCTGTGCACACACGCATTTGAACTCAAGTACTGGCACAAGTTTGTTTCAGAGAGGTGAAACAGCTATGGCTTTGGAGCGATTCGCAAATTTTAGTGATGAGGTGACCGCGGAAACAGAAGACTAAACGACGAACTGTTGTTCATCGTGGTTTAGAGTCTTTTCTGTTACCGCGAGGGAAACATAGCAGAGACAGACAGACAGACAGACAGACAGACAGACAGACAGATAGACAGACAGACAGACAGACAGACACACACACACACACACACACAGACACACAGACAGACACACAGACAGAGACAGACAGACAGACAGTCGACAGACAGACAGAACCGAGCTTAAGTAGGTCCCACGTAGTACCAAGGGAAGAGTTCCATAGGGATAATGGATAATGGTAATGAAAATCCAGGAGAGGCGCGGATAGCTCGCAGTCTCCTCAAGTGGTAGTAGCAAGTGCGAGAAAGTAATATAAGGAGAGATGAGAAGCAAAGGCCAGTCTAAGCAAAAGAACAGTCTAAATTGATTCCGAGGTCGCGGACATTCATAGGGTTTGAGAAGTCGGAAAGTGAGCTGAGAGAAGTGAGAAGTCAAGTTTAAATAATTGCTGCTTTGTACCAAACCAGAGGGGTATTGTAGGTGAGTGATATCAGTTTATATTCTATTCGTTCGGGTATTTTAAGCAATTGGAGAGATTTCAGGACAGAAGTGATTTGGTTATGTTTCGGGGTTTTACTGACAGCACGGGGCTGAATAACTAATTGGGGCGGTTTATTTTGGGTATGTCTTTGTTCAGAAAGGGCGAGTTGCCGTAGTCTAATAATGCATGGCCATTGCCGAGAGCAGCTGGCTTAAGAAATAAACTGGACATTGTAACAGGGTATTTAGATATTTAGACTTTGACATGAAGTGTTACAGATTTGCGTGCTTTCTTACTTATCTAAAAAAATAGTTCCACCACTGAACGCACTAATACTCCTAAGGCATTTGCCGCCGATTATAAAATTCGCAAAGTTAAAATTAATTTATTTTTAAATAAAGTAAATATGTTTTGAAACATAACCCGTTGCCATTAATTGGGGATCAACTATTATAACCAATTATTTCTGTGATGTTTGTTTACGCATAATTCTGTCGAAACTGGCCACGCCTGAAAATTCTTTAAAATGGAAATTAGTTATAGGTTACTAAGTAAATTTGTTGTGCAATGTTATCAGTGTAAATAAGTGAAGGCCAATTGTTACAAAAGTTTATTCTTTCACCTTCTCAGTTGTGCAATGCCAGGGACTCTATTATTTTCAACACTTTCCCGCGTAGCGTATGAATTCCTAACTTACGCCCCTTGGTTCGTGCATGGTCACGAGGCCATGACATTATGGTTCCTTTAGAAAAAATGGCGGACGTTTAGATCTATTACAAATGTCGCGAACTTCTGATGATTCAAGTAAGTAATCTTAAATCCCAAATTCGTATCACTTATTACCATATTTGTGTAATGAAAACACAGCTTTGACCGAGATATTGCCATTAATATAAGCATATAGCGCTTAACAGACTTGCTCGTGGTAGTTATTCGAATTATCAACCGGTGGCGCACCTCAGACTTTACTTGGCGATTATACTTGGGTTTTCTGGTAGAAGTCGAGCAGTCATTAAAATTTATGTGCTTTTTAGTGTGCTCTCAGTGACTTTCTGTATTGCATTTGCAGAATCTGCAATCATCGTCTACATAGCCATGTAGCTATCAAAGTCGGTAGCCATGTGACTGGAATTGATTTTCTGTTTGAGCCTAGTGTGGCATATCCGTGAAACACTGTGAATACCTTGAACGTTTTTCAGTTGTAAGTAGAATTTCCAGTCTGTTGCTATGTCAAATTTCACTTAATATTTGTTTTTAAATTGAATATTATTATTACCATATTGCTTTTGTGAGGTACTTAAAGGTTGCTATATTAAGTGTTTTGATACATACATACATACATACATACATACATACATACATACATACATACATACATACATACAATTATTATTATTATTATTATTATTATTATTATTATTATTATTACTATTGGTGGTTCGGTAAACTTGTGCTATAGGGGTTGTGCAACCTGGAAAGTTGACTACATGTATACCAGGAGGTCTCACCGTAACACTAACAGGCGTAGTTTAATTAAACAAGTTAACAACAAATATCTATACACGAATGTTTCCTGCATCAATGACGCTAATAACACTAGTTAAAAATTTTAAGGTAACTTTAAAGCTGAAGTGTTCAAGGTGAATATTCAAATCTCACTATGCTGAATTTTTTGTATTTCAAATATTGCAAAACACTCAACTCATCCTTGCAAATCTTGTTAAAGTCCAACAGTTTCATGTTATAGTAAGGTGTAAAACAAAGAGCTGGACTATTTTAAAACTTGAATGTTTTAAAACTGTGCATGTTTAGATGGTTTGTAACGTTTATTTAACGACGCCGTCATATCAAATATGATTGACGTCAGTCAGAGCATATATACAAGTGTATAATCGGTCACGTTTGGGGTCGCATGTTTAGAGTTTACACAGCTGTTTTAATAGTTGGAACCGTTGTGGCAAAAACTAGCCTTATTAGTGTCTTTGGCGCTAACTAGTTAGTTTCGTTAGATTAGCAAACCCTTCTTTCATTTAATTAGGATTATTAGTGTCAAGGTGTGACCTCTTGTAATACATAGTCCCATTGAAATTGGTTAGTCATTAACTTTTGATAGGGACCCCGATATCGCAAGTTTGTCGGGGGGCTCTTGATAATATAGTGGTTAGCATGCTGTACTGCTGACCGAATAAAACGTTTCTTAACCTGGGTTCATGCAGAAACGCCCCTCTAAAAGTCCTTGACTACGAGATATTTTATAGACGATAGTCCTGAGCATTGCCCTTTGTTGATCCGATTGAATGTTCATTTCCCTTTCTTTTCTTAACTTTTTTGTTCCTGGTTGTGGTATGACAAGCAGTTTACTCAATAAACAAATATACATACATACATATCAGTTAAATGTAAGGTTTCCATGTGTTTTTGTAGTGTCATGTATGGGTAATCATGCAGACTGAGAGCGTGTTTATATAAACAATATGGTTGCCACAGACTTCGCTCCAATAGAGCACTGCTATCTACCTGCCACATCCCATAATGCAATTTGTTAAGTAAGTAACGAACACAAACTTTTATTACATGATTGACTGTTTAGCGTCATGAAACGGTTGGACATATTGCACAAAAACAACCGCAAGTGCCAAATTACACTTCCTCTTCCAACGAAACACTCAGTAACCATTTTCAGGCACTCGCTACTTTATTTGGTTCTGTTTCTTAAGAAGTCAATTAAAGTTTGTGTTCATTACTTGCGTACTTACATTATGAGATGTGGCAGGTAGGTAGCAGCGCTCTGTTGGAGCAGTTAGTGGTAACCATATTGTTTATATACACAGGCACTCAGTATGCCTGATTACCCATGTATGTATGTGTATGTACCAACTTCAACTTTCAAAATTCCTCTGCTGTTTTTGACTGTGTGGATTACTGTATACTACTTGAAGTCTTGCAATAGTCCTTTGGCATCCCTCATGTACAGAGCACATGCAGATCATCTGTCACCTTACTTATCTTTCATGGTCACACCTTGCAACTCTGTTAATGGTTGATCCTGTCTTCGATCAGCATCTGCTGGAAAGCCTGTTATTCCTGGTACATGTCTTGTCTTTGACTGGCTTTCATTCTCAATTGCCATTCCATCCATTGAGAACTCTGTGTGCATGTATGTACGTTTGAATGTAACTATGTCTGTGTGTCTTTATGTATGTGTGTATGTGTATTTGTTTAATGTATATTTATTTAAATGGATATTTGTATGCATGTAAATATATGTGTGAATGAATTTTTTTTTATCTTAATAGGTTTTATCTTTTTATGTGGACTCACATTACTAGAGTAAAATGTCTTCGATTAAAAATTTATGGTATCATGTGAGGTACATATGAAGACAACACAGAAGACAGTTGGGTGCTCAATTGGCCCGCATTGTGCCATGTTTGACAACTGATATGGGCCCATGTTTGTTAACTGCGGCACTGTTGTTTTTGGTTTTCCCTGTACTGGACAAGGATAAAGGTGATGCTAAGACACAATATGGTTAAACTACACACACAAGGCTGTTACAGAATACAGAGCATAGCTCATATTAAGGAATTATTATTGTTATTATTATTATTACTATGCATTTATTAAGTGCCTTATCTAGTGATCAAGCATTTGTCTATGGCGCTGAGCAATGTGATTGAAGGACTTGCTGATGGTTGCCTCAGGGCTAGCTTAATGGACTGCTCTTCTTGTATCGGTATGGGTAAAATAATCATGTGAATTTCATTTCTTTGACATGTATAATGTATAACAATGTGTGTGTGTGTATATATATGTATATATATATATGTATATATATATATATATATGTAAAACAGTTAAATGCATAAGCATATATGTAAATGGTTTTATATACATATATATATGTGTGTGTGTATAGGCATGTAAATTGTTGACCTTTTTTCAGACAAAATGTTTAATAATCAGCTTAAATTGGTAAGTTTCTTTGCATTGACAAATTCCTCCATTCAAATTCTACACCTTGTGTATATATATATATATATACATATATATATATATATATATATATATTCTACACCAATATATTAAAGTAGTCCATGGTAGGAGCCATGGACTACTTTCTGTCAGCCACTCTGAAAGAGGTTCAAACACTTATCTTTTTCTCGCCTAACAAAACCGGTCTTGACACTATTCGTACTTGGTTTCTGAAGAGTGCTTTGATGTCCTGGATCTGTAAGATTATGGCTTGTAATATATATTACATTGATTGTCAATTTCGCATTGCACAGGAGATCCCTTCCATCTGTATTTGCTCGTGCATAAGGTCATCCACTGCTTAAGAAACATTCTTGCCTTTGATGACCTGTCAAATTACAGACCAATCTCAACCTTGAATTTTACATGTAAAATCCTTGAATAGCATGCAAACTCATCTATAATCAAACTCACTTATATCTCCCCTTTTCAGACTGCATATCCTAAGTTTCACTCAACAGTTTCACTCAACTTACTGTTCGTTACAACATCATATGTTCAGTGGACAGGGTTAGGGTAACAGCACTTGTTCTACATGACTTGTCTGCTACTTTTGCTACTTCATCGTCTTAAGCACTGCTTTGGGATATCTGGTCATGCACTAAATTGGTTTATTACTTATCTTAGTCCATGTACTCGGTGTATTTAAATGGTAATTATTCATCTAGGGCCTTGTTGGCATGTGGTGTTCCACAGGGCTTTGTGCTTGGTCTTCTTTTGTTTACATTACCACACCACTAGGCACAGTGCTGGAAAATCATTCGCTGGGCTATCATTTCTATGCTGGTAATACTAAAATGTACATTTCATTTGACAGTCTGTCATGGTCTTTAAAGTCTTGCAACTTCTTGGGTGGGGGCCTCTAAACTCTTTAACCGATCAAATAATGAATTTCTGTTACTGGACACTGCACAGCAGCTTTAAAAATATGATCAGCTTTAGTCATTGAAACTGGGTGACTCAATTTGTTAAGCTGGCAGACACTTCTTGTAACTTAGGCATTGTTTTCAATTCTACCATGTCTCTCACTGGTCATGTAAACAGCATTTGTAAGTCATCATATACGTTCATTCGGATTTGTTGCTAGTTGCCTAGATTACTGTAACGTCCTTGTTACTGGTATCAATAGGTGAAATATGCCTAAGGTGCTGAGATTTGAGAACTCTGGCTAGAGCCATAGCAGCCAAATGCTGCTAGAGCCATAACTAAAACATGTATCTTAATCTGAACATGTAACCCATGTGCTGAAATCTTTGCATTGACTTCCTGTTCAGTAAAGAATTATTTTCAAATTGGGTCTCATGGTTTACAAATTCTGGCCAGCCACAATACTTAAAACCAGTTCTTATTCTCCAGTCTTATCATTATTCAATGAGGTCATCTGATTATCTTTGTGGGGTCATACCAAAATCAAGAACTGTCCTTGGTGAGTGAGTTTTTTTGCAGGACCTATTGTTTGGAATTCTATCCCTGTGTCTGCTTATTCTGCCCAGCCCCATGTGTCATTTCGTTCTCAACTTAGTCTTTCAAATTGCTTATTCACCATAGGCTATCTCCGTGTTATGGACTGATCTTCTGGATACTGACCTGATAATATTAGGCTTGGTTTGATGTGCCATCGTTTGATGCCTTGTGCTGTAGACACCAGCACAGTAGACGTTACTAATTACAATTATATGTATATATATAAAATTATATATGTTTTTATGTAATAGTTATGTGTAATACATCTATATAAATAAAGCCAGCTTTCTGTGTGTGTGTGTCTGTCTGTCTGTCTGTTTGACCGGGCTTAATTTCTACAATTTTGCACCTTTTCACTCGAAACCTTCACTACTGTGTCGGCCTCGGTTTCGGACACCCAGTGGAGGGGTTCGCTTCCCCCGTTTTCACCGCTACCATGGTGAAAAACGGCCAAAACATCGCCCCAAGCAATAGGAAAATTACCGTCCCTGCAGTGACATTAGGCTTACTGCATTGGATGCAGTCCCTGCAGTGACATTAGGATTACTGCATTGGATGCATGCACGTGTAACAAACATCGAAGAGAAATTTATTGTTGGTAAGTGGTGGTGGGGGTGGTGGGTGGGGGGGTTGTGGGTGTTGGGTGGGGGTGGTGGGTGGGGGTGGTGGGTTTGGGGGGGTTGTGGGGGGTGGGTGTTGGGTGGGGGTGGTGGGGGTGCAGGGATTGAAACTTATAACCCCGGGCAACGCCGGGTAATCCAGCTAGTACTTATATAATTATATGTGTGGTTGATTTGGTTGTTGTTGGGATTGGCTTCTTAAAGTGCCAGAGACTGCTATAGTTATCGGTTTAACACTGCCTTATATTATTATCACTTGTGTAATCTGCTAAACGGTAGCCTCGTTGGTAACCTCTCCTATAGTGCAAAGGGATATCAGATTCGTTGACGCTTTGTGGATGCTGTTGAGGCATTGGTGTAACATGCACCATTGATGCATTGTATATTTTTTTTAATTTTGTGTAGCTGGTTTATTGATTTTGTTGTTATAACCTGTCCTAGGGATGCAGTGATTTAGCCTACTGTGGTTATTATCTAGAAGCATTGATATGAAATATTTTACAATTACCATGAAGTATTTTACTTCTCAACAGGTGCAACTTACTCAATGATGCTTATGCAGTGCATTCTTGTGAATTATCATGTAAATTATTCATCAGTTGCATCTATAGTGTTAAGCAAGTCTTTGTGTAATTTGATGCTATAGGCTTGTTGTGTAATTAATCTACGCCACGGACGCATTGTATGCACAGTGGGTATGTGGAGTGTGGTCCACAGTTGGGCCTCATTGTTTTCGCAGTGGGTCTGTGGAGTGTGGTCCACAGTGTGGATGCATTGTGTGGTTATTTATACAGAGGGTCTGGTATAGGTAATTCCAAGTATGGATCTGAGAACGTATGATTGCAAGTGCGTCGGTAGTTGGGTATGCATGTATAATTGTATATGGGAATTTGTGTGGACATGTGCTTGTCTATGTGTATGTATATATATGTTCAAGTGTTTGTATGCATGGTATGTGTGTGTGTGTGTGTGTATGTGAGAGTGAATGTATGTTTGTTGACATTCATGCATTTATGTAGGGCAGTGAAAAGGCATGAGTGTTTCAAGGGGCATAAGCAAGTTGAAGCTCTTGGGCGCAAGTGGGTATAAATGTGTGGGCTAATGGGCATGAAAGTATGTGTGTAGGTGACTGCTCATGAATAAACTGAGGTCTTCCCTGAAGTTAAATCCACAGAATCACTATAAAAGTTCACACAATTGATCACAGATTGTATTATCTTGGCGGTAGTTAAGTACTAGTTAAGAACAATGAAACCATTGTACAACAATAGTTATACTTACAGGCTTTAGTTAAGTACTCAGTTATCACTGTATTAAGAATGATGGATGATCGATTGCTTTCCACTTACTTTACTACTACCCAGGTGGCGTTGGTAGTGGGGTCATTTGACCCATTTTGGGCCTCCTGTGTAGCCAGACTTTGGCATATAATGTATGTTTTGCTGTATCCGTGAAAAATGTTTGGTTACCAAATAAACATATATCATATCATATATCATAATTGAATTAATTAATAAACATCAGAAAAAGTTCAGTTCATACTCTGCTGTGTATTCACTTCCTAATGAACTCATCTTTTCTTCACCTATTAAAGCTATTTCCTTGACATTATTCTTACACCTCTTCTGAAAAAGTGCTTTGGATGCTCTGTGCTCAATGATTGTCAATAAATAACTTCTTATTGGGTGAAGCATCTGGTTTTTAATTTTGTGTGAACTCTTTGTTGGATTGTAGGAGCCGTAAAAACATGAAGTTTGCCAGTAACGGACAATGAAGTCTGACTTAAATGTGCTGCAGTCTTTACAAACTCCCATGACAGCGAAAGAAAAATCAACATAGTCTGATGACAGCATGATCGACCACAAACAGAACACTGTAACTCCCATAATAAATTCTTATGTTGGACACAGCATTGCATTCAATCTTGAGGGAACATGACATTGTGTACTTTTCCTGTCAGTGTCATTTCTTGTCACGAGGCGGTTAGTCAGACCTCTTTGGTTGACATTAATGATCTCTTCATCAACTTGTGTTTTTGATAGTTGTAAAATTATATCGATATGATATTAAGCGATCAACAATTTGATCCTGTTGAGTTGATTGGAATGTCTTGGTTACTTATTTTATTCCTTCAAATGGTATTTTAATTTGTCAGCACTGTGTGCATTAATGCTTCTCTGCATATTGTGTTCTTATAACCTCCATGTTTATATTTTACAATTAAGAAATTGAGTGATGAATTTGTGGGGTGTGTACTTGACTATATAAATTTCTAAAACATTAGGCTGGTCAAGAAGACGTCAGAGCTATAGATCTCAACCTTATCAAATGTTTATGTGAACTGAAATGCGGTAAAGCTGCACGTTTTGATGGCATAGAATCTGAAAAACTGTTCTGTACTCACCCAATACAGTTAGGTAAGTTGCTAACATTACTATTTGCAGTAGAGTGCATTATGGATATGTACCAATGATTTTGGTTGAGGCGTAATAATTCCTCTTGTGAAAACTAAAAAGGTGATCTATCTTGTAGCAGCTACTGTTATATAACACTTAGTGAAAATATTGCGAAGTTATTTGAGGTGTGTCTTTTTGAGCTTTATAGCAGTTATCTATGTTCTTCTGGCCTTCGGTCTGGATTCAGGAAGAAAATTGGTTGCGATAGAGCAATTTATACAGAACTTGAGGTCTACTGTTGAGTAAATCAAAATGTTTGCATTTGATTTGAAAGTATGCCTAATGATGAAGAATATTTCACACAGATTTTAATAATTTTGATACACTGGTTTAGTAGATGGTTGCAGCTGTAGGATGGAATTGTGTATTTTCTAGAATATTCAAATTAGTTTGCGGTGTCAGACAAGGAGGTGTGTTATCTCTATGCTATTTGTTATTTTTGTGGATTACAATATTGTTATCTGATAGATAGAATGACTTCTATGTAAAAATTAATTGTTACTTGTGAATTAGAGTATCCTATATGGATATGAAGTTCAGTATAACAAAATCTGTGGTGCTCTGGGAAATTTCATTCCCAGAGCCTTATTCACTGGTTTCCACAGACATGGCCACAGCTAACTAATGTTAAGATGCTTCTATGTTGACTAATGTTAAGATGCTTCTATGTTGACTAATGTTAGGATGTTAACTAATATTATACAATTAATATTACATCATTCAACTAACATTACATTACTGATTTAGCTATCCATATTATTTTTTCACTATGATTCCCGTGTTAATGTTCCTGGGTGCGGTGTGCCATCCAGTTTTTTCAATAAACGAATATATATAAAGGATAGTTGGTGCCCATAAATATTTGTGTAAGCATTTGCCATTAGTGTTTGAGTTTGCCATGTGTTGAAAAGCAAAATACTTAGCAGTTATACTGTGACAGTTAATGTGCAAAAGTCATTTTGACTGCAGGAGACAGTTTGAACCATAGGCGTAGACCCTGGGAGTGCAGCCGGGGCACGTGCCCCCAATAATTTAGATGGACTGTACATTTAATGCAAAAAGTGTAGAATGAATAATGAAATGCCCCCAATATTTTGGACAAGTTTACGCAAGTGGTTTAAACTGAGCCTAAGTGAAATAATTTGAAAATTTACAAGTCTGTTAATAATAGCTTTTTAAAAGGACACTTGGATGAAATTGTTCTGTTGCATTTATTCAAAACACATTGTGAGCCACTGCTTGTATTTGCATGTGAATGTGTTTGACCTACCATCTGTAATTACGCAATGTTGACAAATGCATGGAACAGAAAATTTTGGAGGTTTTTGAATGTAAATAACACAATGATTGATGGGTGCTATCATATTTGTTGGTTGTTTACTGCAGGCTGACTTTGATGTTAGATAGTATTGTAAAGTTAATCTGGTGTCACGACAAATGGTTCACGGACAAATGGTTCACAATCTTCCAGCTTCTAGTTTGAGCTATATTTTCATCGAGAATCAGGCTTATAGTTTGAGCTCTATTTTCATTGATGTTCCAGCTTCTAGTTTGAGCTATATTTTCATCATCGCTGATCCAGCTTTAGTTTGAGCTATATTTTCATCGCTCATCCAGATTCTAGTTTGATGAAAATAGAGCTCAAGTGCTTTTTCGTAGTCCAATGTAAAAAACACAAACTAGAAGCTGGGAGATTGTGAACCATTTGTCCATGAACCATTTGTCGTGGAACCGTTAATCTACAGTACTAACACTGTACTAAATGAACTGCAAGCATTATTTGTACAACGACAAAAGACACTTTGTGAAATCTATGATATATTGAAAAATTGTAACTTTAGTGACTTAGGGATAAATGTTTATGAAAGGCATTTGCTTATCAATTAGTTGAGCTGCTTATTTTTTCTCATTGTATGTGCATATTTGTTCTGCTGTTTCTCCTTTGTATAGGGGGTGTTCTTTTGTGTTGCCCATATGTGGTGAAATAAAGTTTATTCAAAATGGAAACTACATAAGCAGACTATGTATGTTTTACATTGTGTGCATATGTTGTAGATGTGCTGATTACTTACAGAAGATGCATGCACATGGATGCTATATAGACCACATATGGTTTACTGGTGAGCATTCTGTTTGAAATGCAGATTGCTAAACCATTTGGTATCTGTATAGTATACATGTGGTGTAGATAAGCTAGTTAAATATAGGAACTATATATATTGCATATGGCATGCAGATTGGTACATCATATTGTATCTATATAGCATACATATTGTGTAGACCACCTAGTTACATATAGAAACCACATAGATTCTATCTAGACTGGAGATTGGTAAAGCATCTGTTATCTATATGATATAAATATGATGTATATCAGCTAGTTACATATAGAAGCAATATAGATTCTATATAGAATGCAAATTGGTAAAGCATCTGGTCTCAATATTGTATACATATGGTTTAGATCACCTGGTGTCATATAGATGCCATATGAATACCATCTAAAGCCCAGATGGTTTGTACATATGCATTCAATATGGGCTGTCGGGTGCAAACCAGATGAATCCAGGGATCCCTGCCATATGTGGTCCCATATGAAGGCCATATGATTCCCATATTACTTTGCATCTGGTCTCAATATTGTATACATATGGTTTAGATCACCTGGTGTCATATAGATGCCATATGAATACCATCTGAAGCCCAGATGGTTTGTACATATGCATTCAATATGGGCTGTCGGGTGCAAACCAGATGAATCTAGGGATCCCTGCCATATGTGGTCCCATATGAAGGCCATATGATTGCCATATTACTTTGCATCTGGTATCAATATTGTATACATATGGTTTAGATCACCTGGTGTCATATAGATGCCATATGAATACCATCTGAAGCCCAGATGGTTTGTACATATGCATTCAATATGGGCTGTCGGGTGCAAACCAGATGAATCTAGGGATCCCTGCCATATGTGTTCCCATATGAAGGCCATATGATTGCCATATTACTTTGCATCTGGTCTCAATATTGTATACATATGGTTTAGATCACCTGGTGTCATATAGATGCCATATGAATACCATCTTCAGCCCAGATGGTTTGTACATATGCATTCAATATGGGCTGTCGGGTGCAAACAAGATGAATCTAGGGATCCCAGCCATATGTGTTCCCATATGAAGGCCATATGATTGCCATATTACTTTGCATCTGGTCTCAATATTGTATACATATGGTTTAGATCACCTGGTGCCATGTAGATACCATATGCATACCATGTGAAGCCCAGATGGTTTACACATATGAATTCAATATGGGCTGTCGGGTGCAAACCAGATGAATCTAGAGATCCCTGAAATATGGCATCCCATATGAAGCCCATATGGTTTCCATATTACATTGCTGTTGGGGTAGTAGCTTCAAGGAGATCTCAGTTGCATGTACGGATTGCGAGTTGTACGAAGTGACAGTGACAAAAACGTGCGAAATAATCGTCGATCGAAGGCAGCGATCTCATATCTGGGATATTATATTTCAACAACAAGTGAAAGTTGAACTGAACTTCCAACCAAGAAACGATGGTAAAGTTCGAATGTGGAACGCCAAAGTTCTACGAGCAGTGCGAATTTCGAAGAGACATTCTTACGGGCAACCCAAGTACGAGTCACCGGCAAGAATCGAGTTGGGGGAGGTTAGCAGAGGTAAATAATAATTAGTTAATCGCAAGATGCTGGATTGGTAGTGATAATCAACGATTCTGTCAGTTAGCAATTTATATACAGAACATTAATTTGATCACATGATTGTGTAATTATCATGCGTTATTCTCATATATATTAATAATAAACTGAAAGTAATTGATATTCATTACTAGATTACTCATTTTATTACTATATGCTAAAGATGGGAGCAATTAAACTCAAGTAGGGGGTAATCATAATCTCCAAACTTCTAAAACGCCGCTCGAAGGTTAAGCTCAGGGCTGCAGCCTATTCAAAAGAGCTGGGTATACGATCAAATACCAGGTTTACGCGCTACATTCAGTAATGGCTAGAATACAAAGAGTAAACCTCAGAGGCATAATCGTGTGGGCTATCCATAAAATCCAACCCTGCCATATTCTGGCACCAAGACGGGATCCGCTGCAGAGGCTGACAAAGGATTCAGAGACACAGGAACTCTAGACTGGTCAGAATTTTTTACCTAAACTCTGTAGAGCGGCTCTATTGGACAGTCCATATTCAACATTACAAGCAATAATATTAAATTTAATTTCGTTTCAATCTTCAATCAGTGTGCGAATCTCCTAATAAGTAACAGTGACGGTTTTGACACACACTGAAATCGAATGACACCCAATGAAACCTAGAAATGCCTTATGAAACATAATAACACGGAACGAACTATATAGGCCTACTCAATGAAACTAAATGAAACCCATGACATCATGGTAAAGAAAGCAAAAAGAAGATCTGTCCCTTAAGGTAGGCTTGAGGCAACCATGAGTATAAAGTTAGCGACTTAATTTTCTTATCCTCCGCATATGGGGCGGGTGGCCAGTCCTCTGACTCGCCGTCTCATCTTCCGAACAATAGTGTAGTCAATCCACTCATTGATATTTGAGAAGGCTAGGGACGCAGATGGAGGAGAAATCTTGCACAAAATTTCTGCCTTGGCGGGGATCTGAACTCTAGATCTCTCGATTGACAGTGCGATTATCGTCCGCCACACTAAACCGAGCACGCCGATACAAACTCGAGCATTAAGCGTCATAATTCCGGCTGAAATAAACATGCATTTTAATACACAATGGCAGAATAACTAGGCCTATGTATATAAATCCTGATCCTGAATCTGATTTATATACTGACCCTGACTCAGCTACGCAGTAGGTCCTATATCGTCAAAAGGCCCTAGGATTTCATCAGCAACCGCTCTACTGAATTCATTGCAAATTTTCATAGAAACTCAAACTTAGCCCTACCTGCATCTATCTGCGAGTCGGTCAATTAGATATTAGGTGTCTCTCCTGGTTCGATTTGTGTTCCATCGAGTGAAGACATCCGTTCTGCCAGACAGAATTTCGCGGGCGACACATCCGGTCGTCGCCAATTTTCACGCATAGCCTACTACAAGTAGTTCGCTACAAACGAAACCCGATATAAGTTTCATTTTACCAATATGACACACGTTGCACAACATAATATTTTGGTTCCCACGTAACCAAACATGTCCACTGTCCAGTCTCAAGATAAAATAAAACTTAGATGTAGGCACCGCATATAGGCAGAATAGCAGTTATGTAAATAAACCTTTCCGTGCCTATCTATATATCGATCTACTGTACATTACTCTACTTAGTATCGTCCAAGTGCCTGACGATTTCATCAGCAACTTACCTATTTGTTGGATTCGACGCAAGTTCTAATGAAAACTCAAACGTACCTGCTTCCAGCAGACTTTGAAGACTTGACATTCTGCCAGTCGTTGGCGGCATTCTTCCGTTCGTTGGCGGCATCCTACCACTCGTTGGCGGTGCAGATATTGATGCAGGGGACAACTCCAGCGCCATGGCAGATGCCTTAGCAGCCGTGTCTTACCCGACGATGCCAGGAACCGTTACTATCAGAACTAGACTACATTGGCTTGGACGCGATGCGACGTCAAGCTGACGGATCGAACATATCCCAGCCGCCAGATCTGACAGTGACCACTATCAGAACTAGAATAAAATGGCTTGGACGCGATGCAATTACGTCAAGACAAGCGGATCGAACAAGTCCAGCCACCAGATCTGACAGTAACTAACTCCTGACAACTTTTGGCCAAAACGGCCCTCAGGGCCGATACAGCTGCTGGGCTCTCCAGGCTACCAGGTTGCCAGGCTACCAGGATGGACGGTGCCCAAACTGCCGCAGTTCTCTGGCCTGTGTAATTTATCGACAAGGTGAAGTTGTATACATTTACATAGCGCCTTACTTAAGTAGCTTTAAGTCGAGTAAACATCGCAAAGAATGTAATGTCTAGGTCTAAAAACGCAGACTGGTTTTTTCCCCCAGGTGATGCCACCGTTATCTGGCTTTCTGAAGCCCAAAATAATCGTCGATCGAAGGCAGCGATCTTCGATTTAAGATATTATATTTCAAGAAGAAGTGAAGACGGCGTCTGAGGTTTAGTACCTTCGAGGACAGTTACATGTACGGCTTGCGAGTTGTACTATGTGACAATGCAAGAACGTCTGAAATAATTGTCGATCTTGTAATGGCTGTAGGCCTATGCATGAAAATGCTTCAGTGTAATGGTGTCCTTTTACCACACAAGACCTGCCTATCTATGAGTATACGTATAATTATGCAGTTGAGTTTGACTGTTCTATTAGGTGTTGATGTTTAGTATATTGTGGTAATTTACACTGTTAAAGTTAATTAATCAAACCAGCATCCAAACCGCCATCCAGAGTGATAAAATTATCTTAGGTTATGGTATATATTTGTGATTCGAGATTATGGATGTCGATATGTAAGATTCTGATTGGATGGATCCGAACGGAGTAGTGAAAAACTGTCGTCTGCTCGGATGAGAAAGATTGTGAGTTGGACTCTTGACTACTTGGTAGCGAGCAGTGGTGTAGTCCTAAAAAATGAAGTGGGGGAACGCCTGGAAATTGAAGTAGCAACTGTAGCAAAAAGTGCAATCTTGCAAGAATTTTGCATAGTGTGAGCGCTGCTATTTTTGAAACTGTTGAATGTAAAAAAATAACAAAAAAATTAATAAATGTAATTATGTAAATTTATACATAGGAATTTGTTATTTAGTATAAAGCCAACACATATATAAATATATCTGCGAAACTGCGAAAGGCTCCAGTAAGTAAGCAGCTGAAACTGTGAGTCTTGAAATCTTCTTTGTTCATTTTATGATTTATTTCAGCAGAAATGCTGCAAAATAGTGATGGATCGCGTTCCCTCCCTGGAAAAAAGTGCGGGAACGGCGTTCCCTCGCGTTCCCGCCCCACTACACCACTGGTAGCGAGACGCCGTGAGAATAGTGCAAATCTATCCATGCACTCCGGGTCTTTCGAAAGAATCGAATTAGATCTGTCGTTTAGTAGCTGATGTGAGGACGGAATAGTGAATTAATCTGTTGGAACTTTTAACGTTTTCGAACTGTCGAGGGTGAGTCATTCTACCGTGAAGACGGTATACAGGTCTAGTAGCTTCAAGGAGATCTCAGTTGCATGTACGGATTGCGAGTTGTACGAAGTGACAGTGACAAAAACGTACGAAATAATCGTCGATCGAAGGCAGCGATCTCATATCTGGGATATTATATTTCAACAAGTGAAAGTTGAACTGAACTTCCAACCAAGAAACGATGGTAAAGTTCGAATGTGGAACGCCAAAGTTCTACGAGCAGTGCGAATTGCGAAGAGACATTCTTACGGGCAACCCAAGTACGAGTCACCGGCAAGAATCGAGTTGGGGGAGGTTAGCAGAGGTAAATAATAATTAGTTAATCGCAAGATGCTGGATTGGTAGTGACAGGGGCGTCTATCCTCCCCTAAGTCATTGGAGCAACTTACCCTTTCCCCCTTCTTCTTCCCCTTCCCCTTAATCCTTCCCCCTTAAAATGGTGGCACACACATTCACAGATCTCCCCCCTATTTCTTGAATGGAGCATTTGCTCCAAGGTTTCTATGGTGTAGACGCCCCTGGGTAGTGATAATCAACGATTCTGTCAGTCAGCAATTTATATGCTGAACATTAATTTCATCACGTGATTGTGTAATTAACATGCGTTATTCTCATATATATATTTATAATTAAACTGAAAGTAATTGACATTCATTACTAGATTACATATTTTATTGCTATATGCTAAAGATGGGAGCAATTAAACTCAAGTAGCGGGTAATCATAATCTCCAAACTTCTAAAACGCCGCTCGAAGGTCAAGCTCAGGGCTGCAGCCTATTCAAGAGCGCTGGGTTCACGATCAAATACCAGGTTTACGCGCTACATTTAGTAATGGCTAGAATACAAAGAGTAAACCTCAGAGGCATAATCGTGTGGGCTATCCATAAAATCCAACCCTGCCATATTCTTGCACCAAGACGGGATCCGCTACAGAGGCTGACAAAGGATTCAGAGACACAGGAACTGTAAACTGGTCAGAATTTTTTACCAAAACTCAGTAGAGCGGCTCTATTGGACAAGAAATATATTAAATTTAATTTCGTTTCAATCTTCAGTCAGTGTGCGAATCTCCTAATAAGTAACAGTGACGGTTTTGACATACCGGTACACTGAAATCCAATGACACCCAATGAAACCTAGAAATGCCTTATGAAACATAATAACACGGAACGAACTGTAGGCCTACTCAATGAAGCTAAATGAAACCCATGATATCATGTTAAAGAAAGCAAAAAGGAGAAGACCAGTCCCTTAAGCTAGGCTTGAGGCAACCATGAGTATAAAGTTAGCGACTTAATTTTCTTATCCTCCGCATATGGGGCGGGTGGCCAGTCCTCTGACTCGCCGTCTCATCTTCCGAACAATAGTGTAGTCAATCTACTCATTGATATTTGAGAAGGCTAGGGACGCAGATGGAGGAGAAATCTTTCACCAAATTTCTGCCTTGGCGGGATCTGAACTCTAGATCTCTCGATTGACAGTGCGATTATCGTCCGCCACACTAAACCGAGCACGCCGATACAAACTCGAGCATTAAGCGTCATAATTCCGGCTGAAATAACCATGCATTTTAATACACAATGGCAGAATAACGACTAGGCCTATGTATATAAATCCTGATCCTGAATCTGATTTATATGCTGACCCTGACTCAGCTACGCAGTGTATAGGTCCTATATCGTCAAAAGGCCCCAGGATTTCATCAGCAACCGCTCTACTGAATTCATTGCAAATTTTCATAGAAACTCAAACTTAGGCCTACCTGCATCTATCTGCGAGTCGGTCAATTAGATATTCGGTGTCTCTCCTGGTTCGATTTGTGTTCCTTCGTGAAGACATCCGTTCTGCCAGACAGAATTTCGCGGGCGACACATCCGGTCGTCGCCAATTTTCACGCATAGCCTACTACAAGTAGTTCGCTACAAACGAAACCCGATAGAAGTTTCATTTTACCAATATGACACACGTTGCACAACATAATATTTTGGTTCCCACGTAACCAAACATCTCCACTGTCCAGTCTCAAGATAAAATAAAACTTAGATGTAGGCACCGCATATAGGCAGAATAGCAGTTATGTAAATAAACCTTTCCGTGCCTATCTATATATCGATCTACTGTACATTACTCTACTTAGTATCGTCCAAGTGCCTGACGATTTCATCAGCAACTTACCTATTTGTTGGATTCGACGCAAGTTCTAATGAAAACTCAAACGTACCTGCTTCCAGCAGACTTTGAAGACTTGACATTCTGCCAGTCGTTGGCGGCATTCTTCCGTTCGTTGGCGGCATCCTACCACTCGTTGGCGGTGCAGATATTGATGCAGGGGACAACTCCAGCGCCATGGCAGATGCCTTAGCAGCCGTGTCTTACCCGACGATGCCAGGAACCGTTACTATCAGAACTAGACTATAATTATTGGCTTGGACGCGATGCGACGTCAAGCTGACGGATCGAACATATCCCAGCCGCCAGATCTGACAGTGACCACTATCAGAACTAGAATAAAATGGCTTGGACGCGATGCAATTACGTCAAGACAAGCGGATCGAACAAGTCCAGCCACCAGATCTGACAGTAACTAACTCCTGACAACTTTTGGCCAAAACGGCCCTCAGGGCCGATACAGCTGCTGGGCTCTCCAGGCTACCAGGTTGCCAGGCTACCAGGATGGACGGTGCCAAAACTGCCGGAGTTCTCTGGCCTGTGTAATTTATCGACAAGGTGAAGTTGTATACATTTACATAGCGCCTTACTTAAGTAGCTTTAAGTCGAGTAAACATCGCAAATAATGTAATGTCTAGGTCTAAAAACGCAGACTGGTATTTTTTCCCCAGGTGATGCCACCGTTATCTGGCTTTCTGAAGCCCAAAATAATCGTCGATCGAAGGCAGCGATCTTCGATTTAAGATATTATATTTCAAGAAGAAGTGAAGACGGCGTCTGAGGTTTAGTACCTTCGAGGACAGTTACATGTGCGGCTTGCGAGTTGTAGGCTACTATGTGACAATGCAAGAACGTCTGAAATAATTGTCGATCTTGTTATGGCTGTATGCATGAAAATGCTTCAGTGTAATGGTGTCCTTTTACCACACAAGACCTGCCTATCTATGAGTATACGTATAATTATGCAGTTGTGTTTGACTGTTCTATTAGGTGTTGATGTTTAGTATATTGTGGTAGATATAGACTGTTAAAGTTAATTAATCAAAACAGCATCCAACCCGCCATCCAGAGTGATAAAATTATCTTAGGTTGTGGTATATATTTGTGATTCGAGATTATGAATGTCGATGTGTAAGATTCTGATTGGATGGATCCGAACGGAGTAGCGAAAAACTGTCGTCTGCTCGGATGAGAAAGATTGTGAGTTGGACTCTTGACTACTTGGTAGCGAGACGCCGTGAGAAACAGTGCAAATCCATCCATGCACTCCGGGTCTTTCGAAAGAATCGAATTAGATCTGTCGTTTAGTAGCTGATGTGAGGACGGAATAGTGAATAAATCTGTTGGAACTTTTAACGTTTTCGAACTGTCGAGGGTGAGTCATTCTACCGTGAAGACGGTATACAGGTCTAGTAGCTTCAAGGAGATCTCAGTTGCATGTACGGATTGCGAGTTGTACGAAGTGACAGTGACAAAAACGTGCGAAATAATCGTCGATCGAAGGCAGCGATCTCATATCTGGGATATTATATTTCAACAACAAGTGAAAGTTGAACTGAACTTCCAACCAAGAAACGATGGTAAAGTTCGAATGTGGAACGCCAAAGTTCTACGAGCAGTGCGAATTTCGAAGAGACATTCTTACGGGCAACCCAAGTACGAGTCACCGGCAAGAATCGAGTTGGGGGAGGTTAGCAGAGGTAAATAATAATTAGTTAATCGCAAGATGCTGGATTGGTAGTGATAATCAACGATTCTGTCAGTTAGCAATTTATATACAGAACATTAATTTGATCACATGATTGTGTAATTATCATGCGTTATTCTCATATATATTAATAATAAACTGAAAGTAATTGATATTCATTACTAGATTACGCATTTTATTACTATATGCTAAAGATGGGAGCAATTAAACTCAAGTAGCGGGTAATCATAATCTCCAAACTTCTAAAACCCCGCTCGAAGGTCAAGCTCAGGGCTGCAGCCTATTCAAAAGAGCTGGGTATACGATCAAATACCAGGTTTACGCGCTACATTCAGTAATGGCTAGAATACAAAGAGTAAACCTCAGAGGCATAATCGTGTGGGCTATCCATAAAATCCAACCCTGCCATATTCTGGCACCAAGACGGGATCCGCTGCAGAGGCTGACAAAGGATTCAGAGACACAGGAACTGTAGACTGGTCAGAATTTTTTACCTAAACTCTGTAGAGCGGCTCTATTGGACAGTCCATATTCAACATTACAAGCAATAATATTAAATTTCATTTCATTTCAATCTTCAATCAGTGTGCGAATCTCCTAATAAGTAACAGTGACGGTTTTGACACACACTGAAATCGAATGACACCCAATGAAACCTAGAAATGCCTAATGAAACATAATAACACGGAACGAACTATATAGGCCTACTCAATGAAACTAAATGAAACCCATATGATATCATGGTAAAGAAAGCAAAAAGAAGATCTGTCCCTTAAGGTAGGCTTGAGGCAACCATGAGTATAAAGTTAGCGACTTAATTTTCTTATCCTCCGCATATGGGGCGGGTGGCCAGTCCTCTGACTCGCCGTCTCATCTTCCGAACAATAGTGTAGTCAATCTACTCATTGATATTTGAGAAGGCTAGGGACGCAGATGGAGGAGAAATCTTGCACAAAATTTCTGCCTTGGCGGGATCTGAACTCTAGATCTCTCGATTGACAGTGCGATTATCGTCCGCCACACTAAACCGAGCACGCCGATACAAACTCGAGCATTAAGCGTCATAATTCCGGCTGAAATAAACATGCATTTTAATACACAATGGCAGAATAACGACTAGGCCTATGTATATAAATCCTGATCCTGAATCTGATTTATATACTGACCCTGACTCAGCTACGCAGTAGGTCCTATATCGTCAAAAGGCCCCAGGATTTCATCAGCAACCGCTCTACTGAATTCATTGCAAATTTTCATAGAAACTGAAACTTAGGCCTACCTGCATCTATCTGCGAGTCGGTCAATTAGATATTCGGTGTCTCTCCTGGTTCGATTTGTGTTCCTTCGTGAAGACATCCGTTCTGCCAGACAGAATTTCGCGGGCGACACATCCGGTCGTCGCCAATTTTCACGCATAGCCTACTACAAGTAGTTCGCTACAAACGAAACCCGATAGAAGTTTCATTTTACCAATATGACACACGTTGCACAACATAATATTTTGGTTCCCACGTAACCAAACATGTCCACTGTCCAGTCTCAAGATAAAATAAAACTTAGATGTAGGCACCGCATATAGGCAGAATAGCAGTTATGTAAATAAACCTTTCCGTGCCTATCTATATATCGATCTACTGTACATTACTCTACTTAGTATCGTCCAAGTGCCTGACGATTTCATCAGCAACTTACCTATTTGTTGGATTCGACGCAAGTTCTAATGAAAACTCAAACGTACCTGCTTCCAGCAGACTTTGAAGACTTGACATTCTGCCAGTCGTTGGCGGCATTCTTCCGTTCGTTGGCGGCATCCTACCACTCGTTGGCGGTGCAGATATTGATGCAGGGGACAACTCCAGCGCCATGGCAGATGCCTTAGCAGCCGTGTCTTACCCGACGATGCCAGGAACCGTTACTATCAGAACTAGACTATAATTATTGGCTTGGACGCGATGCGACGTCAAGCTGACGGATCGAACATATCCCAGCCGCCAGATCTGACAGTGACCACTATCAGAACTAGAATAAAATGGCTTGGACGCGATGCAATTACGTCAAGACAAGCGGATCGAACAAGTCCAGCCACCAGATCTGACAGTAACTAACTCCTGACAACTTTTGGCCAAAACGGCCCTCAGGGCCGATACAGCTGCTGGGCTCTCCAGGCTACCAGGTTGCCAGGCTACCAGGATGGACGGTGCCAAAACTGCCGGAGTTCTCTGGCCTGTGTAATTTATCGACAAGGTGAAGTTGTATACATTTACATAGCGCCTTACTTAAGTAGCTTTAAGTCGAGTAAACATCGCAAATAATGTAATGTCTAGGTCTAAAAACGCAGACTGGTATTTTTTCCCCAGGTGATGCCACCGTTATCTGGCTTTCTGAAGCCCAAAATAATCGTCGATCGAAGGCAGCGATCTTCGATTTAAGATATTATATTTCAAGAAGAAGTGAAGACGGCGTCTGAGGTTTAGTACCTTCGAGGACAGTTACATGTGCGGCTTGCGAGTTGTAGGCTACTATGTGACAATGCAAGAACGTCTGAAATAATTGTCGATCTTGTTATGGCTGTATGCATGAAAATGCTTCAGTGTAATGGTGTCCTTTTACCACACAAGACCTGCCTATCTATGAGTATACGTATAATTATGCAGTTGTGTTTGACTGTTCTATTAGGTGTTGATGTTTAGTATATTGTGGTAGATATAGACTGTTAAAGTTAATTAATCAAAACAGCATCCAACCCGCCATCCAGAGTGATAAAATTATCTTAGGTTGTGGTATATATTTGTGATTCGAGATTATGAATGTCGATGTGTAAGATTCTGATTGGATGGATCCGAACGGAGTAGCGAAAAACTGTCGTCTGCTCGGATGAGAAAGATTGTGAGTTGGACTCTTGACTACTTGGTAGCGAGACGCCGTGAGAAACAGTGCAAATCCATCCATGCACTCCGGGTCTTTCGAAAGAATCGAATTAGATCTGTCGTTTAGTAGCTGATGTGAGGACGGAATAGTGAATAAATCTGTTGGAACTTTTAACGTTTTCGAACTGTCGAGGGTGAGTCATTCTACCGTGAAGACGGTATACAGGTCTAGTAGCTTCAAGGAGATCTCAGTTGCATGTACGGATTGCGAGTTGTACGAAGTGACAGTGACAAAAACGTGCGAAATAATCGTCGATCGAAGGCAGCGATCTCATATCTGGGATATTATATTTCAACAACAAGTGAAAGTTGAACTGAACTTCCAACCAAGAAACGATGGTAAAGTTCGAATGTGGAACGCCAAAGTTCTACGAGCAGTGCGAATTTCGAAGAGACATTCTTACGGGCAACCCAAGTACGAGTCACCGGCAAGAATCGAGTTGGGGGAGGTTAGCAGAGGTAAATAATAATTAGTTAATCGCAAGATGCTGGATTGGTAGTGATAATCAACGATTCTGTCAGTTAGCAATTTATATACAGAACATTAATTTGATCACATGATTGTGTAATTATCATGCGTTATTCTCATATATATTAATAATAAACTGAAAGTAATTGATATTCATTACTAGATTACGCATTTTATTACTATATGCTAAAGATGGGAGCAATTAAACTCAAGTAGCGGGTAATCATAATCTCCAAACTTCTAAAACCCCGCTCGAAGGTCAAGCTCAGGGCTGCAGCCTATTCAAAAGAGCTGGGTATACGATCAAATACCAGGTTTACGCGCTACATTCAGTAATGGCTAGAATACAAAGAGTAAACCTCAGAGGCATAATCGTGTGGGCTATCCATAAAATCCAACCCTGCCATATTCTGGCACCAAGACGGGATCCGCTGCAGAGGCTGACAAAGGATTCAGAGACACAGGAACTGTAGACTGGTCAGAATTTTTTACCTAAACTCTGTAGAGCGGCTCTATTGGACAGTCCATATTCAACATTACAAGCAATAATATTAAATTTCATTTCATTTCAATCTTCAATCAGTGTGCGAATCTCCTAATAAGTAACAGTGACGGTTTTGACACACACTGAAATCGAATGACACCCAATGAAACCTAGAAATGCCTAATGAAACATAATAACACGGAACGAACTATATAGGCCTACTCAATGAAACTAAATGAAACCCATATGATATCATGGTAAAGAAAGCAAAAAGAAGATCTGTCCCTTAAGGTAGGCTTGAGGCAACCATGAGTATAAAGTTAGCGACTTAATTTTCTTATCCTCCGCATATGGGGCGGGTGGCCAGTCCTCTGACTCGCCGTCTCATCTTCCGAACAATAGTGTAGTCAATCTACTCATTGATATTTGAGAAGGCTAGGGACGCAGATGGAGGAGAAATCTTGCACAAAATTTCTGCCTTGGCGGGGATCTGAACTCTAGATCTCTCGATTGACAGTGCGATTATCGTCCGCCACACTAAACCGAGCACGCCGATACAAACTCGAGCATTAAGCGTCATAATTCCGGCTGAAATAAACATGCATTTTAATACACAATGGCAGAATAACGACTAGGCCTATGTATATAAATCCTGATCCTGAATCTGATTTATATGCTGACCCTGACTCAGCTACGCAGTAGGTCCTATATCGTCAAAAGGCCCCAGGATTTCATCAGCAACCGCTCTACTGAATTCATTGCAAATTTTCATAGAAACTGAAACTTAGGCCTACCTGCATCTATCTGCGAGTCGGTCAATTAGATATTCGGTGTCTCTCCTGGTTCGATTTGTGTTCCTTCGTGAAGACATCCGTTCTGCCAGACAGAATTTCGCGGGCGACACATCCGGTCGTCGCCAATTTTCACGCATAGCCTACTACAAGTAGTTCGCTACAAACGAAACCCGATAGAAGTTTCATTTTACCAATATGACACACGTTGCACAACATAATATTTTGGTTCCCACGTAACCAAACATGTCCACTGTCCAGTCTCAAGATAAAATAAAACTTAGATGTAGGCACCGCATATAGGCAGAATAGCAGTTATGTAAATAAACCTTTCCGTGCCTATCTATATATCGATCTACTGTACATTACTCTACTTAGTATCGTCCAAGTGCCTGACGATTTCATCAGCAACTTACCTATTTGTTGGATTCGACGCAAGTTCTAATGAAAACTCAAACGTACCTGCTTCCAGCAGACTTTGAAGACTTGACATTCTGCCAGTCGTTGGCGGCATTCTTCCGTTCGTTGGCGGCATCCTACCACTCGTTGGCGGTGCAGATATTGATGCAGGGGACAACTCCAGCGCCATGGCAGATGCCTTAGCAGCCGTGTCTTACCCGACGATGCCAGGAACCGTTACTATCAGAACTAGACTACATTGGCTTGGACGCGATGCGACGTCAAGCTGACGGATCGAACATATCCCAGCCGCCAGATCTGACAGTGACCACTATCAGAACTAGAATAAAATGGCTTGGACGCGATGCAATTACGTCAAGACAAGCGGATCGAACAAGTCCAGCCACCAGATCTGACAGTAACTAACTCCTGACAACTTTTGGCCAAAACGGCCCTCAGGGCCGATACAGCTGCTGGGCTCTCCAGGCTACCAGGTTGCCAGGCTACCAGGATGGACGGTGCCAAAACTGCCGGAGTTCTCTGGCCTGTGTAATTTATCGACAAGGTGAAGTTGTATACATTTACATAGCGCCTTACTTAAGTAGCTTTAAGTCGAGTAAACATCGCAAATAATGTAATGTCTAGGTCTAAAAACGCAGACTGGTATTTTTTCCCCAGGTGATGCCACCGTTATCTGGCTTTCTGAAGCCCAAAATAATCGTCGATCGAAGGCAGCGATCTTCGATTTAAGATATTATATTTCAAGAAGAAGTGAAGACGGCGTCTGAGGTTTAGTACCTTCGAGGACAGTTACATGTGCGGCTTGCGAGTTGTAGGCTACTATGTGACAATGCAAGAACGTCTGAAATAATTGTCGATCTTGTTATGGCTGTATGCATGAAAATGCTTCAGTGTAATGGTGTCCTTTTACCACACAAGACCTGCCTATCTATGAGTATACGTATAATTATGCAGTTGTGTTTGACTGTTCTATTAGGTGTTGATGTTTAGTATATTGTGGTAGATATAGACTGTTAAAGTTAATTAATCAAAACAGCATCCAACCCGCCATCCAGAGTGATAAAATTATCTTAGGTTGTGGTATATATTTGTGATTCGAGATTATGAATGTCGATGTGTAAGATTCTGATTGGATGGATCCGAACGGAGTAGCGAAAAACTGTCGTCTGCTCGGATGAGAAAGATTGTGAGTTGGACTCTTGACTACTTGGTAGCGAGACGCCGTGAGAAACAGTGCAAATCCATCCATGCACTCCGGGTCTTTCGAAAGAATCGAATTAGATCTGTCGTTTAGTAGCTGATGTGAGGACGGAATAGTGAATAAATCTGTTGGAACTTTTAACGTTTTCGAACTGTCGAGGGTGAGTCATTCTACCGTGAAGACGGTATACAGGTCTAGTAGCTTCAAGGAGATCTCAGTTGCATGTACGGATTGCGAGTTGTACGAAGTGACAGTGACAAAAACGTGCGAAATAATCGTCGATCGAAGGCAGCGATCTCATATCTGGGATATTATATTTCAACAACAAGTGAAAGTTGAACTGAACTTCCAACCAAGAAACGATGGTAAAGTTCGAATGTGGAACGCCAAAGTTCTACGAGCAGTGCGAATTTCGAAGAGACATTCTTACGGGCAACCCAAGTACGAGTCACCGGCAAGAATCGAGTTGGGGGAGGTTAGCAGAGGTAAATAATAATTAGTTAATCGCAAGATGCTGGATTGGTAGTGATAATCAACGATTCTGTCAGTTAGCAATTTATATACAGAACATTAATTTGATCACATGATTGTGTAATTATCATGCGTTATTCTCATATATATTAATAATAAACTGAAAGTAATTGATATTCATTACTAGATTACGCATTTTATTACTATATGCTAAAGATGGGAGCAATTAAACTCAAGTAGCGGGTAATCATAATCTCCAAACTTCTAAAACCCCGCTCGAAGGTCAAGCTCAGGGCTGCAGCCTATTCAAAAGAGCTGGGTATACGATCAAATACCAGGTTTACGCGCTACATTCAGTAATGGCTAGAATACAAAGAGTAAACCTCAGAGGCATAATCGTGTGGGCTATCCATAAAATCCAACCCTGCCATATTCTGGCACCAAGACGGGATCCGCTGCAGAGGCTGACAAAGGATTCAGAGACACAGGAACTGTAGACTGGTCAGAATTTTTTACCTAAACTCTGTAGAGCGGCTCTATTGGACAGTCCATATTCAACATTACAAGCAATAATATTAAATTTCATTTCATTTCAATCTTCAATCAGTGTGCGAATCTCCTAATAAGTAACAGTGACGGTTTTGACACACACTGAAATCGAATGACACCCAATGAAACCTAGAAATGCCTAATGAAACATAATAACACGGAACGAACTATATAGGCCTACTCAATGAAACTAAATGAAACCCATATGATATCATGGTAAAGAAAGCAAAAAGAAGATCTGTCCCTTAAGGTAGGCTTGAGGCAACCATGAGTATAAAGTTAGCGACTTAATTTTCTTATCCTCCGCATATGGGGCGGGTGGCCAGTCCTCTGACTCGCCGTCTCATCTTCCGAACAATAGTGTAGTCAATCTACTCATTGATATTTGAGAAGGCTAGGGACGCAGATGGAGGAGAAATCTTGCACAAAATTTCTGCCTTGGCGGGATCTGAACTCTAGATCTCTCGATTGACAGTGCGATTATCGTCCGCCACACTAAACCGAGCACGCCGATACAAACTCGAGCATTAAGCGTCATAATTCCGGCTGAAATAAACATGCATTTTAATACACAATGGCAGAATAACGACTAGGCCTATGTATATAAATCCTGATCCTGAATCTGATTTATATACTGACCCTGACTCAGCTACGCAGTAGGTCCTATATCGTCAAAAGGCCCCAGGATTTCATCAGCAACCGCTCTACTGAATTCATTGCAAATTTTCATAGAAACTGAAACTTAGGCCTACCTGCATCTATCTGCGAGTCGGTCAATTAGATATTCGGTGTCTCTCCTGGTTCGATTTGTGTTCCTTCGTGAAGACATCCGTTCTGCCAGACAGAATTTCGCGGGCGACACATCCGGTCGTCGCCAATTTTCACGCATAGCCTACTACAAGTAGTTCGCTACAAACGAAACCCGATAGAAGTTTCATTTTACCAATATGACACACGTTGCACAACATAATATTTTGGTTCCCACGTAACCAAACATGTCCACTGTCCAGTCTCAAGATAAAATAAAACTTAGATGTAGGCACCGCATATAGGCAGAATAGCAGTTATGTAAATAAACCTTTCCGTGCCTATCTATATATCGATCTACTGTACATTACTCTACTTAGTATCGTCCAAGTGCCTGACGATTTCATCAGCAACTTACCTATTTGTTGGATTCGACGCAAGTTCTAATGAAAACTCAAACGTACCTGCTTCCAGCAGACTTTGAAGACTTGACATTCTGCCAGTCGTTGGCGGCATTCTTCCGTTCGTTGGCGGCATCCTACCACTCGTTGGCGGTGCAGATATTGATGCAGGGGACAACTCCAGCGCCATGGCAGATGCCTTAGCAGCCGTGTCTTACCCGACGATGCCAGGAACCGTTACTATCAGAACTAGACTATAATTATTGGCTTGGACGCGATGCGACGTCAAGCTGACGGATCGAACATATCCCAGCCGCCAGATCTGACAGTGACCACTATCAGAACTAGAATAAAATGGCTTGGACGCGATGCAATTACGTCAAGACAAGCGGATCGAACAAGTCCAGCCACCAGATCTGACAGTAACTAACTCCTGACAACTTTTGGCCAAAACGGCCCTCAGGGCCGATACAGCTGCTGGGCTCTCCAGGCTACCAGGTTGCCAGGCTACCAGGATGGACGGTGCCAAAACTGCCGGAGTTCTCTGGCCTGTGTAATTTATCGACAAGGTGAAGTTGTATACATTTACATAGCGCCTTACTTAAGTAGCTTTAAGTCGAGTAAACATCGCAAATAATGTAATGTCTAGGTCTAAAAACGCAGACTGGTATTTTTTCCCCAGGTGATGCCACCGTTATCTGGCTTTCTGAAGCCCAAAATAATCGTCGATCGAAGGCAGCGATCTTCGATTTAAGATATTATATTTCAAGAAGAAGTGAAGACGGCGTCTGAGGTTTAGTACCTTCGAGGACAGTTACATGTGCGGCTTGCGAGTTGTAGGCTACTATGTGACAATGCAAGAACGTCTGAAATAATTGTCGATCTTGTTATGGCTGTATGCATGAAAATGCTTCAGTGTAATGGTGTCCTTTTACCACACAAGACCTGCCTATCTATGAGTATACGTATAATTATGCAGTTGTGTTTGACTGTTCTATTAGGTGTTGATGTTTAGTATATTGTGGTAGATATAGACTGTTAAAGTTAATTAATCAAAACAGCATCCAACCCGCCATCCAGAGTGATAAAATTATCTTAGGTTGTGGTATATATTTGTGATTCGAGATTATGAATGTCGATGTGTAAGATTCTGATTGGATGGATCCGAACGGAGTAGCGAAAAACTGTCGTCTGCTCGGATGAGAAAGATTGTGAGTTGGACTCTTGACTACTTGGTAGCGAGACGCCGTGAGAAACAGTGCAAATCCATCCATGCACTCCGGGTCTTTCGAAAGAATCGAATTAGATCTGTCGTTTAGTAGCTGATGTGAGGACGGAATAGTGAATAAATCTGTTGGAACTTTTAACGTTTTCGAACTGTCGAGGGTGAGTCATTCTACCGTGAAGACGGTATACAGGTCTAGTAGCTTCAAGGAGATCTCAGTTGCATGTACGGATTGCGAGTTGTACGAAGTGACAGTGACAAAAACGTGCGAAATAATCGTCGATCGAAGGCAGCGATCTCATATCTGGGATATTATATTTCAACAACAAGTGAAAGTTGAACTGAACTTCCAACCAAGAAACGATGGTAAAGTTCGAATGTGGAACGCCAAAGTTCTACGAGCAGTGCGAATTTCGAAGAGACATTCTTACGGGCAACCCAAGTACGAGTCACCGGCAAGAATCGAGTTGGGGGAGGTTAGCAGAGGTAAATAATAATTAGTTAATCGCAAGATGCTGGATTGGTAGTGATAATCAACGATTCTGTCAGTTAGCAATTTATATACAGAACATTAATTTGATCACATGATTGTGTAATTATCATGCGTTATTCTCATATATATTAATAATAAACTGAAAGTAATTGATATTCATTACTAGATTACGCATTTTATTACTATATGCTAAAGATGGGAGCAATTAAACTCAAGTAGCGGGTAATCATAATCTCCAAACTTCTAAAACCCCGCTCGAAGGTCAAGCTCAGGGCTGCAGCCTATTCAAAAGAGCTGGGTATACGATCAAATACCAGGTTTACGCGCTACATTCAGTAATGGCTAGAATACAAAGAGTAAACCTCAGAGGCATAATCGTGTGGGCTATCCATAAAATCCAACCCTGCCATATTCTGGCACCAAGACGGGATCCGCTGCAGAGGCTGACAAAGGATTCAGAGACACAGGAACTGTAGACTGGTCAGAATTTTTTACCTAAACTCTGTAGAGCGGCTCTATTGGACAGTCCATATTCAACATTACAAGCAATAATATTAAATTTCATTTCATTTCAATCTTCAATCAGTGTGCGAATCTCCTAATAAGTAACAGTGACGGTTTTGACACACACTGAAATCGAATGACACCCAATGAAACCTAGAAATGCCTAATGAAACATAATAACACGGAACGAACTATATAGGCCTACTCAATGAAACTAAATGAAACCCATATGATATCATGGTAAAGAAAGCAAAAAGAAGATCTGTCCCTTAAGGTAGGCTTGAGGCAACCATGAGTATAAAGTTAGCGACTTAATTTTCTTATCCTCCGCATATGGGGCGGGTGGCCAGTCCTCTGACTCGCCGTCTCATCTTCCGAACAATAGTGTAGTCAATCTACTCATTGATATTTGAGAAGGCTAGGGACGCAGATGGAGGAGAAATCTTGCACAAAATTTCTGCCTTGGCGGGGATCTGAACTCTAGATCTCTCGATTGACAGTGCGATTATCGTCCGCCACACTAAACCGAGCACGCCGATACAAACTCGAGCATTAAGCGTCATAATTCCGGCTGAAATAAACATGCATTTTAATACACAATGGCAGAATAACGACTAGGCCTATGTATATAAATCCTGATCCTGAATCTGATTTATATGCTGACCCTGACTCAGCTACGCAGTAGGTCCTATATCGTCAAAAGGCCCCAGGATTTCATCAGCAACCGCTCTACTGAATTCATTGCAAATTTTCATAGAAACTGAAACTTAGGCCTACCTGCATCTATCTGCGAGTCGGTCAATTAGATATTCGGTGTCTCTCCTGGTTCGATTTGTGTTCCTTCGTGAAGACATCCGTTCTGCCAGACAGAATTTCGCGGGCGACACATCCGGTCGTCGCCAATTTTCACGCATAGCCTACTACAAGTAGTTCGCTACAAACGAAACCCGATAGAAGTTTCATTTTACCAATATGACACACGTTGCACAACATAATATTTTGGTTCCCACGTAACCAAACATGTCCACTGTCCAGTCTCAAGATAAAATAAAACTTAGATGTAGGCACCGCATATAGGCAGAATAGCAGTTATGTAAATAAACCTTTCCGTGCCTATCTATATATCGATCTACTGTACATTACTCTACTTAGTATCGTCCAAGTGCCTGACGATTTCATCAGCAACTTACCTATTTGTTGGATTCGACGCAAGTTCTAATGAAAACTCAAACGTACCTGCTTCCAGCAGACTTTGAAGACTTGACATTCTGCCAGTCGTTGGCGGCATTCTTCCGTTCGTTGGCGGCATCCTACCACTCGTTGGCGGTGCAGATATTGATGCAGGGGACAACTCCAGCGCCATGGCAGATGCCTTAGCAGCCGTGTCTTACCCGACGATGCCAGGAACCGTTACTATCAGAACTAGACTACATTGGCTTGGACGCGATGCGACGTCAAGCTGACGGATCGAACATATCCCAGCCGCCAGATCTGACAGTGACCACTATCAGAACTAGAATAAAATGGCTTGGACGCGATGCAATTACGTCAAGACAAGCGGATCGAACAAGTCCAGCCACCAGATCTGACAGTAACTAACTCCTGACAACTTTTGGCCAAAACGGCCCTCAGGGCGATACAGCTGCTGGGCTCTCCAGGCTACCAGGTTGCCAGGCTACCAGGATGGACGGTGCCAAAACTGCCGGAGTTCTCTGGCCTGTGTAATTTATCGACAAGGTGAAGTTGTATACATTTACATAGCGCCTTACTTAAGTAGCTTTAAGTCGAGTAAACATCGCAAATAATGTAATGTCTATAGGTCTAAAAACGCAGACTGGTATTTTTTCCCCAGGTGATGCCACCGTTATCTGGCTTTCTGAAGCCCAAAATAATCGTCGATCGAAGGCAGCGATCTTCGATTTAAGATATTATATTTCAAGAAGAAGTGAAGACGGCGTCTGAGGTTTAGTACCTTCGAGGACAGTTACATGTGCGGCTTGCGAGTTGTAGGCTACTATGTGACAATGCAAGAACGTCTGAAATAATTGTCGATCTTGTTATGGCTGTATGCATGAAAATGCTTCAGTGTAATGGTGTCCTTTTACCACACAAGACCTGCCTATCTATGAGTATACGTATAATTATGCAGTTGTGTTTGACTGTTCTATTAGGTGTTGATGTTTAGTATATTGTGGTAGATATAGACTGTTAAAGTTAATTAATCAAAACAGCATCCAACCCGCCATCCAGAGTGATAAAATTATCTTAGGTTAGGGTATATATTTGTGATTCGAGATTATGAATGTCGATGTGTAAGATTCTGATTGGATGGATCCGAACGGAGTAGCGAAAAACTGTCGTCTGCTCGGATGAGAAAGATTGTGAGTTGGACTCTTGACTACTTGGTAGCGAGACGCCGTGAGAAACAGTGCAAATCCATCCATGCACTCCGGGTCTTTCGAAAGAATCGAATTAGATCTGTCGTTTAGTAGCTGATGTGAGGACGGAATAGTGAATAAATCTGTTGGAACTTTTAACGTTTTCGAACTGTCGAGGGGGAGTCATTCTACCGTGAAGACGGTAGGTGTAGTAGCTTCAAGGACAGTTGCATGTACGGATTGCGAGTTGTACGAAGTGACAGTGACAAAAACGTGCGAAATAATCGTCGATCGAAGGCAGCGATCTCAGATCTGGGATATTATATTTCAACAACAAGTGAAAGATGAACTAAACTTTCAACCAAGAAACGATGGTAAATTTCGAATGTGGAACGCCAAAGTTCTACGAGCAGTGCGAATTGCGAAGAGACATTCTTACGGGCAACCCAAGTACGAGTCACCGGCAAGAATCGAGTTGGGGGAGGTTAGCAGAGGTAAATAATAATTAGTTAATCGCAAGATGCTGGATTCGTAGTGATAATAAAACGATTCTGTCAGTTAGCAATTTATATCTTCTTCTTTAAGTTCTCTGCCCTTCGGCAGGTTTCCACTTCCAATGACGCCATTCCTCTGGCATTTATATATAGAACATTAATTTTAATATTTGATCACATGATTGTGTAATTATCATGCGTTATTCTCATATATATTAATAATTAAACTGATAGTAATTGACATTCATTACTACATTACGCATTTTATTGCTATTTGCTAAAGATGGGGGCAATTAAACTCAAGTAGCGGGTAATCATAATCTCCAAACTTCTAAAACGCCGCTCGAAGGTCAAGCTCAGGGCTGCAGCCTATTCAAGAGCGCTGGGTATACGATCAAATACCAGGTTTACGCGCTACATTTAGTAATGACTAGAATACAAAGAGTAAACCTCAGAGGCAGAACCATGTGGGCCATCCATAAAATCCAACCCTGTCATATTCTGGCACCAAGACGGGATCCGCTACAGAGGCTGACAAAGGATAGGCCAATACAAAAGGATGCAGAGACACAGGAACTGTAAAATGGTCAGATTTTTTTAAACCTAAACTCTGTAAAGCGGCTCTATTGGACAGTCCATATTCAACATTACAAGAAATATATTAAATTTAATTTCGTTTCAATCTTCAATCAGTGTGCGAATCTCCTAATAAGTAACAGTGACGGTTTTGACACACACTGAAATCCAATGACACCCAACGAACTATAGGCCTACTCAATTAAACTAAATGAAACTCATGATATCATGGTAAAGAAACCAAAGAAGAAGAGCAGTCCCTTAAGCTAGGCTTGAGGCAACCATGAGTATAAAGTTAGCGACTTAATTTTCTTATCCTCCGCATATGGGGCAGGTGGCCAGTCCTCTGCCTCGCCGTCTCATCCTCCGAACAATAGTGTACGGTCAATCTACTCATTGATATTTGAGAAGGCTAGGGACGCAGATGGAGGAGAAATCTTGCACCAAATTTCTGCCTTGGCGGGGATCTGAACTCTAGATCTCTCGATTGACAGTGCGATTATTGTCCGCCACACTAAACCGAGCACGCCCATACAAAGTTACAAACTCGAGCATTAAGCGTCATAATTCCGGCTGAAATAAACATGCGTTTTAATACACAATGGCAGAATAACGATTAGGCCTATGTATATAAATCCTGATCCTGAATCTGATTTATATACTGACCCTGACTCAGCTACGCACTAGCCTGTAGGTCCTATATCGTCAAAAGGCCCCAGGATTTCATCAGCAACCGCTCTACTGAATTCATTGCAAATTTCCATACAAACTCAAACTTAGGCCTACCTGCATCTATCTGCGAGTCGGTCAATTGGATATTCGGTGTCTCTCCTGGTTCGATTTCTGTTCCATCGAGTTCCATCGAGTGAAGACATCCTTTCTGCCAGACCGAATTTCGCGGGTGACACATCCGGTCGTCGCCAATTTTCTTAGTAGGGCCCTACTATAAGTAGTTCGCTACAAACGAAGCACAATAGAAATTTCTTTTTACCAGTATAACACACACTAGAGTATTTGCCCGTCGTATGACGGGTTGAAAAGAAAATGAATGGATTGATAGGAAGAGAAAAAAATTGCTTATTGGAATGCTTGATTATAAGTGACATTGCTAGTGAAAATTCGACCATCATTTAGCAAATGACCTTGACGGTCAGTTTTCCTGATGGGTAGGCCTACTTTGATGTTGTCTCTGTTTCGTGAACGCGACAATGCAACATAAAGCTGACCATGTGAAAATACGGGTTCGGTGAAAAAAAGTTCCACACGGTCGACGGTTTGTCCTTGCGACTAGACTGGCCTTTATTATTCAGCCTCTGAGGCATGGTTAGCAGGATCAGTAGGGTGCATCAGTAGGCAGCATCGGTAGGGAGGTCTGCTAACGGCCTCTCAGGCATGGTTAGCAGCGCCCGTGTGCCTGCATCGGGCGAAACTCGGTGCAGGCCTTATAGGCAGCATCAGTAGGAAGGTCTGCGAACGGCCTCTGAGGCATAGTTAGCAGAACCTGTGTGCCTACATCGGGCTTGGCCCGATACAGGCATCAGTTACATTCCATACATTCCACAGCGCAGGGCCCGTGTGCCTGCATCGGGCAAAGCAGGCAGACGGGCGCTGCGCTTAGGCAGCATCAGTTACATTCCATACATTCCAGAGCGTTTATCGCAGGACACACAGAATTGGGAAACTATATAAGAGATTGCATACCATATTATTTTGGTTCCCACGCAACCAAACATGTCAAGTCTCAGGATAAAATAAAAATTAGATGTAGGCAAAAGAGGTCTGCGAGTATACTCCAGAACGTCCAAGCTCTTCGGATAGTTTGTAAGAGCCGGAGGGATTTTTTTTACCTCGGGCGTTAAAAGATATTAATAATTTTAAAAGAATTCGACAAATAAAGATTTGTAATGGGTATGGGTAATATAATAATAATAATAATAATAATAATAATAATAATAATAATAATAATAATAATAATAATAATAATAATAATAATAATAATAATAATAATAATAATAATAATAATAATAATAAAATAATAATGATGATGATGATGATGATGATGATGATGATGATGATGATGATGATGATGATGATGATGATGATGATGATGATGATGATGATGATGATGATGAGGAGGAGGAGGAGGAGCAGGAGCAGGAGGAGCAGGAGGAGGAGCAGGAGGAGCAGGAGGAGGAGCAGGAGGAGGAGCAGGAGGAGGAGCAGGAGGAGGAGCAGGAGCAGGAGGAGGAGGAGCAGGAGCAGGAGCAGGATGCTGAGGAGGAGGAGGACCAGGACGAGGATGAAGATGAGGATGAGGGTGATGAGGATGCGGTTGAGGATGAGGAGGATGATTGCGCTCTTCTCTGTCTCGATGTAGAAGTGGTATCGTAGGCGTCGATGGCTTCTTGGACCCCGAACATTGCCTCGTTAATCTCGCGGCTGAGGTCGAGTTTGATGCATTGGAGGAGCAGTGTGTAATCTAGTCCCCCTGTTCTGGGGGGGAAAACAAGGTTTCTCGGGGGGAATTTCCCCCCAAAAAGGTGTCTGCCTTACAATATTGCCGAGTTCTGGGGGGGAAACTTCAATCCTGGGGGGGAAATTTCCCCCCCAAAAGACGTCTAGATTAAACACTGTTGGAGGAGGTTGACGACGAGACCCGGGCAGACGCAGAAACGATCGCACAGGACCTGATGGCGAACCTCGTGGGCCAACTCCCCCGTGTTCTCTTCTTTCATTGTTGTTGTTTCACAGACAACGGCTGATCGTAATTCGGTCTGCTGTCATGAGTTAACCTACAATTTAGGGCCTGAAGTAGAGTGTTTTCTTACATAAAGTGTGCAGTTGACATTGTCGAATGCGCAGTTGACTTGTTTTGAGTGTGCAGAGTGTAATATGAATTTCTGAGAGAATTATCTCAAGATAACTACACACGATTTCATTCTAATACCTGAAATTTTACTTACCAGTCCAAGTACAGTTTGAAAGTTTAAGGAAAGGTGCGCAGTTGACACTTCTGAGTATTTTAGACACTGCTACAATTCATAAGAATTAATTCTTTCTCTATTGTTACTTTAAATCGCTGCTTTCATCCACAGTCAATAAACCTCAATCGAAGGCACATTGAAATGTTTGGGCGGTAACAAAATGGGTCATGACAAGTAATGCCTGCACAATAGCCACCTCAAACTGACATGTGAAGGAAGACTGAGGAGATGCGGGCTGACAACATTGGAGAAAAGAAGAAATAGAGGAGATTTAATAGAGACATTCAAGATAGTGACAGGAAGAGATAAAATACCAGCACAAAGGCTCTTTAAATTCTCAAGTAACGACAGAACTAGAGGGCACAGCTACAAGATTGTTAAAAAATCAGCTGGGACAATAATGCAAAGATTCTTCAGTGCCAGAGTAGTAAACAATTGGAATAAGCTGGAAGAGGGGGTGTGACTGCGGACTCGGTTATTGCATTTAAGAAGAAACTTAACAAACTTGTATACTAGAACGACTTGCAATTGCGAGGAGGATCGAGATAGTGGCTCTGACACAGATGCAAGTCTTCTGAGCCACTTAAAAACCTGTTATGTTATGTTATGTTATGTTATATTATGTTATGTTATGTTATGTTAATTGTCCATTCCAAACTCGACTACTGTAATTCTCTTATCTACAACATCGACTCTTCTCAAATAAAACGCCAGCACACAGTCCAGAATGCTCTCGCCCGAGCAGTCACCAAAACTCCCAAATACCACCACATAACTTCATTGGCTAAAGTCCTCAACCATTCAGCGCATCCATAAAAAAATTGTATCTCTTACCTACAACGCCCTTGAAACCTCTCAACCATCTTATTCACCATCCAACGATCCAGGTCTACTCGCTCCTCATCATATCTTTCTCTATCTCGACCTCTATAGTTTCCTCCTCTCTGAAAATTCTGCAACCGCTCCTTAGTCTGTGCTGCACCGGCTCTTTGGCACGAACTTCCAAAAGATCTCAGCCAGTTTGCTCATCCTTCTATTTTTCGCCTGTTAATTTCACCTCTCCTCCGCTTGCATTCTCCTCCGCTGCTTTCCATTGAAAACCGAACTCTTCAAGCTATACCCTATCCTCATTCTAGTTCTGCGCCACCACACAACCACCATCATCACCGATTACCACCGTAGCGTACCATGCTCAGTGGCGGCGATCTTGTTTGACAGGTGAGGGGGGCACTTCTGAACTGATCTGGTCAAAAAAGAGTTTTGAACTGATCTGGTCAAACATGAGTTTAAAAAAATTTTCACGAACAAATTTTTGACCTTTTTTGGTGCTTCTTCAAAATTTGGGGGGGGGGACAAATGTATGGTCTTTCTCCCAACTCTTAAAGGTGGGGTCTTGTCCCCTCGATCCCCTAGATCGCCGCCCCAAACTGTAAGCCGTCATTCAGTCTTGGGCTACTCGGTCTCCCGATTGATCCAAACCGAGGACCGAGGTTCCTAAAACTGTTTCCAATTTCCAGGGCGAGCTGATAATGAGGATTACCACCGAAGTGCGGCTCTTCTGCCACCGATTCCATTAAGAATATACTTACTTACTTAAATATTCCTTAACCCAAATTAATCAAATCAAGGCTTAGGCCTACACATAATCAGCACGAGATTCCACGTGACGGTTGGTTAGAAGTGATGTATTATCGCCACCACCAACACCAACACCATTTTATTATACATCTGCCTAATCTTACTTATAACTAGTACCTGGTACCTTAAACTGTTATTGTCCTAATCTCACCTGACCAGTGGTACCTTACCTTACCTGAACACCAATTTACCTTAACTTAGCTTAGTTATAATTTATGAGCGGTTGTTACCTTTCTTGTTGGAGGACTTGTTCGGCTTCGTGTGCTAACCTTTGAGGTCATTGCATTTCATTTGGTCATGGCCCGGAGGACTGCGTTCGACTTGAGTGAGAATTTCAATTGGTTCTTGACGAACGTATGTATTGACGTCTTTTCGAAGTCTGTTCGACTGCGGTACGAGGAACTTGGACTTGGATCCGGGAACGTCGACACATTTCAGCTTCGCATCCGCAATTTCAGATGCCTCTGAAAGAATCAATTCATCATACATTATTAGTATTGTGCATTTATTAAGCACCACTATCTGTTCTAAGTGTACTAAGTGTACATCGTGAACGAAATTAATCCCAAGCGCATCACTGGTGTTCGGTTCGGTCTAAGAAATAGGGCGGCCTTTTCCGTTCACTTAGGCCCACGAACTTCTCGAATCGGATGACAGAACAAAAGAAAATACGTCATATTGCGATGACGTCATACATAAAAAGGCAATCGCATCGGGTGTAGTAACTAATCTATAATGAGTGTCGCATTTCTATTTATATCTAAACTGCGTATTCCAAGTTACCATCAATCAATCAATCCATGCCCGGCCCTAGGGCAAGGCGAACGAGGCAGCCGCCTTGGGCCCCGCGCTTTTGAGGGGCCCTGCGCTTCTGGCTATAATTTTTTTGACTATGATGAGATGGAAGAGATATTAAAATAATTAAATAAAACATAATTACTGCTTTCATAGTAAAATGCTAATATTAAGAGCTTGATTTGTATTTTGTGTTCCCTAATCCATTTCACTTTGATTTTGCATTATTTTAATACATATCGGATGACAGAACAAAAGAAAATACGTCATATTGCGATGACGTCATACATAAAAACACTGTATTGGCAGGAAATCAACTCCGCAATGTCATTTTTTACTTGAGGCCTCGCTCATTGCTTGCTGCCTTGGGCCACGCACACCTTAGGGCCGGGCCTGAATTATCAATCAATCAATAAATCAATCAATCAATCAATCAACCAATCACTATTCGTTTAATTCAGCAATTCCAGTTGACACTTAACGCAACAGATTAGAGAAGCAGATTACAATAATAGAATGACCAGGAGAGAATAAATTTGGGACGTGTTAATTAATACGCATCTTTGAACAAAGCACATTTATCTTTAGCAGGAAGGGTAAAATTGTGAGCCTTACATCAAAGTAAATTGTAATAAAATTATGGAGTAGGCCTACCCAGCAAGGCAGTAGTTAAATCAAAGATCTTTGGTTAAATTATGAGCACAATTTAGCCTCATACTGGAAAACACGAATCGTAAACTTTCGTTTATATCGATTTATAACATTTTGTTTGGAACTGAGTTCCGTTTCAGTTGTACGACTGTTAAGAAACGGTGTACTTTGGCTGCATCAAGTTTATCAACCCAGGCTCGTTGTTCTTAGATAACGTCGACCATGCTAGGCGCCGACTATTGCTTTTACAAGTATCTGGTTGCCTGGGTCCTCCCTCCCCTCCCCTTCCCCTTCCCACTCTCCTTAGGTAGGCGAGTTTTAGCGGATTTTGGAAAAAGAAATTTGTTTTCTTGTCAAAGGTTACGAAGTTAGAAAAGTATTGGAAATCGGTGACGACGTTCCAGTGTTACTAATTTTTTTAAATAATAAATAAATTATATATTATGTACGGCCTGACTGTGACTGTAAGATCATGCAATGTTGGGTTGTGTTGTAGGCCTAATTGTACTTCTCAATTAAGTTGTGAGATTAGGCCTACTTAGTTGTAAAATTTGAATTTAAGGTCCGAATTCTTCTGGGTGCCAGGCACCCACTGAACTTTCTGTCTGAGTGCATTCGCACCCAAGGCTCCCAAGGACCCGGCGCCTATGACGTCGAAAAAATAGTGGCGCTATAAAAGTTCTGGGGTTAGCTTAAACGGGCGAAAGTAGGCCTAGGCTAGAGCTATACAAAGGCCAAAGCATGTTAATCGTAATCGTAAACTTCAAATTTCTAAAGCGTCACTCGAAAGCTAAGCGAAGGGCACCAGCTTATTTACGAGCGCTGTGTCGAGTCAGAGGGGTTGTCTCACGTAGTAAAAGAAGGTGAGAGTCCAGTTGTCGCTAGGTCAGAGGAGGTAGAGTAGCTGCTACGGCGGTGTCGTTTAGCTAATAACAATTGGCCTATGGGAATAATGAGCATAAGGACTGGCGTTAATGACATAATTCCCATCTGGGACTAAGTCCCAGTTCCCATCTACTGGAACGGTCCTGAATGGTACTTTTAAGCGCGGTATATAAATTTTTAACAAAGCAAAATTATGAACAGATGCAGATGCAGTAAAAAAGAGAGCGCATGCCATAAAATTTTCTTACTTTTGCGTAATACTTCATTATCTTATTTATTTTAGTAATCACTTCTTACGTGCATCAAATTAAGCTACAATTTCATGTTTTGTCATACTTCCTTACTTACTGACCGATTATTTTCGGTCGTTGAAATAACGATGATAAGATTTCTGTCTTACATTACGAAGAATTTCTTTTTCACTTCGATGATCGACTGCCGCTCAGTTCAGGAACTGTTGGTCATCATTTGCTTCATCATATTCGTCGTAATTCGTCGTAATTCGTCGTCTTTATCATCGTTTTCAATGATTAAATGTCAAAGTTCTTCGACGTCTTTCACCTACAGCGCTTTTGACGGAAATGAATCTGATGGGACAATAGAGGAAAATTACGTCATTCTAGCGATGATGTCATATTTGGGGACAAACGACTTCTATAAAAAAAAAGACAAACTCAACGGGTGAATTAAGTATACACTTAGTGACAACTTCAATATCGCTACTCTACTGATATCTAAACCGCGTATTCCAGGTTACAGTGTAGGTCTTGCATCAAATTACATTGTAAATATGGAGTACGCAGTAGTGAAATTAGTTCGTCACACTGAAAAACACGAATCGTAAACTGCTGCTTATCTCCGTTCATTACATTTGTTAAAACTGAGTTCCGTTTTGAGCTGCACGCCTGTTAGGAAGCGGTGTACTTTGACCGAATCAACTGAGGCTCGATGTTCTTAGATAGGCCTAATATCGACTCAAGATGGTGGCACTACAAAAATTCTGGGGTTAGCTTAAACGGGCGAACATCAATCCCGTAAGACTCTATGTTGAAAATTTCTATTTTTGATCTATCTCCCTTGTTCTATCTCCTTGAGAATCAAAGTCTACTTTGCTGACATCTAAAGTTGATTTTCTCCCTCACCTTGTGTTTCTCTTGTAGGCCTACCAAAAGCTCGGCTAAGCGTAGCCGTGTCCACAATGTGACACCACACTGTTCTGCAAGATCCCTTCTCCCATCTAATCTAACCTAATATTAAAATTTCTATGGGGTTGTTATCATAATTCACGAGGTATACGCCCTATTATAACGAAAGCTGTGTCTCTTCTAATCAAAATCGCATTCCAATATCTATAGGCCTACCAGAAAATCAGCTGTGAGAGAGGCAGCCTATGGTGACAGAGGCGTCTACTCCATAGAAACCTTGGATCAAATGCTCCATCCAAAAAATAGCTGAGGGGGGAGATCTGTCAGTGTATATGCCATCATTATTGGCGGGGGAGTAAGGGTAAGGGGGAAGAGGAGGGACGGAAATGAATTACAGACTATAGCAAAACGAGCAGTTGCGGAATAGTTTTCCAAAATTAGGAATACGTGTATCAGCTGAAGAAGCTTGTTCAACCAAGTTTGGAATCGTTTAAGACCAACTTGTTTGGTCAGGTCCGCATTGTAACGTCCAGTGTACAGCTTTTACCTACCTTACATGAGATGCTTGCAGGGGAGTCTATCCCCCTAAGTCATTGGAGCAACTTCCTCTTCCCCCTCTTCTTCCCCCTTCCCCTTCGTTCCCCCTAAAATGGTGGCACACTGAGTCACTGACAGATCTTCCGCTCCCCCCTTATTTCTAGGATGGAGCATTTGCTCCAAGGTTTCTATGGTGTAGACGCCCCTGGATGCTTGATACTAGAAACATTACGAGAGACCTCTCAATGACGTTTCAGAGCCTTTGGGGAGGTTTTGGAAGGCTTTCAGACAAGGTGAGAATTGTTTAGGGGCCTTTGAGGAGGTTTTGGAAGGCTTTCAGACAGGGTGAGAATTGTTGAGGGGTTCAACACCTCTCAATGGCGTTCCAGAGCATATAGCCCTCATCCATCATCTAGGGTTTATAGGCTTACAGCCATTGCTGCGTATAAGCTCCGACGCTCGGCTGCCGCTTGACACTGTCATGACCTTGTATACATGGGCGGCGATCTAGGGGGCCGGGGGGACACGCCATAAATTGCCCCCCCCCCAATTTTGAATAAACACCAAAAAAGGCCAAGAAATGTAACTGTGCGTGAGGGTTGCAGAAGTGTCCCCCGAAAATTAAGTGAAAGTAAGAAGAAAATTTTGTTGTGAGGGAATTTTTGCGGGAACAATTGAGAAAAAAGGCGAGAAATGTTCTATACGAATTCGTAAGAAAAAGGTAATGACATTGTTGCGAGACTCTAAGGAAAAGGTGTAAAAGAGACGAATGACTAAAAAAAGGTCATCAACTTTTTTGGAAGATGAGTTTGTATATTTTTTGGAAGATAAGATCCGAGAAAAAGTGTACGGAAAACAGGTCATCAACTTTTTTCAGAGATGAATTTGTTGAAAAGTCATAAAGATTTTGTGGAGATGAATTCCCTAAAAAGTTTTAAAATTTGTGAAAATCTTTTTTGGGGGACATGAATTCCTAAAAAAGGTCATCGACCAGACTATGCCCGACTTTGCTCCCCCCCCACCTCTCAGACAAGATCGCCGCCACTGCCCATCTTCAAACTAGGTGGGCCTCTGTAGGCCTAAAGCCTACTAGATGTTCATGCCTGCCTTTAGTGGCAGCGATCTTGTTTGGCAGGTGGGGGGGGGACAATTTTGAAATGATCTGGTCAAAAAGAGTTTTGAACTGACCTGGTCAAAAAGGAGGTAAAAAAATTGTTTCGTGCTCACGCGCGATAAAATTTGTTGCCCCAACAATTTTAATTTGGGATTTTTTTGGTGTTTCTTCAAAATTTGGAACGGGGGGAATGTATGGTGTGTCCCCCCAGTCTTAAAGGTGGGTCTTGTCCCCCTCGACCCCCGGGATTGCCGCCCATGCCTGCCTTATAAAAATTATATAAGCAATGTCCTTTGGGACAATGTACTGAAACAGGAAGTGCAAGCAAACGCGATTATCTATGATTATAATTTTGATTCCAGATCTAGTTTTAGTTTAAAATGTCTTCTTCTGTTGTTGTTGTTGTTGTTAACTTAAGCAACGAAACTTTGTACATTTATTCATTTTTGCGATCGAACGCATAAATTTATGAATTTGAAAAAGCTTTGCGCTTAAACGAAACTTGGAGTTAGTTATCAAGATCTAGCGTAGTTCATTGATTGTATACTACTAAAGGACCCAAACATAACATGTAGTGCTCGGTGCAGGTAAAACTTTGAAGGCATGCAGAGCACCGGCCTCCATGCCAAGAAATTTGTTAACTAATAACATTAACTGGACTTCGTAATTATCTTGTGCTTATTGGTAAAATGGTGCATTCAGGGTGAGATGTGACTGCACCGAAATCAAGAGATTTTATTCAATCGTTCGCGATGTGTTTGTTCTGCTTTGACTTTTCTAATCCGGCGCTTGTGGAATATGCTGCGATCTGAGATAGTTTCAGTACTGAAGAAAGAATGTAATTCTCGAACAGAGGAGGTAATTATAAATTTTCATTTTGTCTGCACTTATATATATATATATATATATATATATATATATATATATATATATATATATATATATATATATATATATATATATATGTAGGTAATCCTCCAGTTTAGGTGCTTTGATTGTATGTAAACTTATAGTGGATAGTTATCAGCAATTGTGATGATTGATGAAAATATAACTGAAACTAGAAGCTAGATGATCGATGAACATTATTACATAATAAAACTTAAACAGAAGTTGGAATTGCAATGAAAATAGGCCTATATGGTTTTCGCGCCGATATCATTGCCGTGGAAGAGCGATGAAAACGTTTCATAGTAAAACTTAAACCAGAAGCTGGAAGAGCGATGAAAATGGAGCTCAAACTAGAAGCTGGATTGTCGATGAAAATATAACTGAAAGTAGAAGTTGGATGAGCAATGAAAATATAGAACAAACATGAAGCCAAAATATTGACCAAAGAATAATGCACATGATTCCAATGAAAAATAATTAAAGCACCTAAACTGGAGGATTACCTATATGTATATATATGTATATATATACATATATATATATATATGTATATATATATATATATACAAAACGCATTATGAATGCTTTTATATAGCGTTTTTGACTTTGCAATAAGCACTATCGTGAAACATGTACCTGATGAATAGTTATTAATAAAAAATTACGCAGAACTGCTCAGGAGAAACTGATTAGACACAGTCACTACACTAGCCTAAACAAATTAGATGTCACTAAGAGCAGAAAGTTACTTGCTTAGCAAGCAGTGCTCAGATTACTATAAAAGTAACCCATGGCAGACTTCCACAAGCCCTCATAGCCCAGTCAATGGGTTCCCATCCAGAGTTAACAGACGGCACTATGTTCAGAGTTCCAGGACCATGTTGCATCAAGGATGAAACAATGACAGGTTCTGTAGACTGCCACCTGGAGCACACAGTTGCCTCACTGTCCAGCACACCCCCACAGTTCATAGGTGATGCAGAATGCCTACTGTCCCAAAACTGACAATTGGTAGGAGTTTGACATGACATAATTGAAGGTAATGAGGTACAGATGCCCCGAGTTTTTGTTCTGCAAAAGATGCTAAGGAAATTAACAAATACAAGTGACAGACTTTAAAAAGCCAGAGGAACCCTGCTCAATTACGAAAGACACGTTGAGATGGCAAAGAGTTCCAATAAATTATTGATGCTTGGGGTCATATCATGCTAAAGAAGGCTAAAGATGATCATATCCAAAGATAGCTAAAAATGAAAAAATAATACATGCAGTAAAACACAATAGCTTGTAAATTGAAATTATGTAGCACCCGTTCATGCTATCTACTCTTGATATTGTGAATTATTTATACTTTAGTTATCATATGTCGGTGTCAAAAATAGTGTCCTGCCAGTGTCTGATGCATAAGGCATCAAATGATGCACACCATTGTTATGTGTTCTGTAGTCCTGCAGCCCCTAAGGAAAAAATTGTTAAATTGAACACTTTTGTAATGTTTGCATCTCAGCAAAAATGTCTTCCACTGATATCAAGGACCACTGCCATGATGACTCAGCGATTTCTGCTCATGTTATGACTGGTCACGTCATCTTATTACACAGACAACTTTGCAAATGGAGAGCTATTTGTCTTATTTGATAGAATGTTTCTTGCTTCGAGTTGGCTGAACAGACTTCATGTGATGCCCTTCTAAAGGCGAGTTGTTTGTGCACATTTGCCTCTGTCACCAAGCAGTGCAATTTAATTTTACTGCTATCAGCTGGGAGTAAGTGGCAGATTCTCAAATGTCCAGAGCCAATGAAAAGTTAAATAATCGTATTACTAACGTGTGATTTGCAAACTTTGCAGTAAACTAGACCAACGTCCATGGGCTTACGTGAAGGGAAAGGCAACTTCCCTGTGTCCCACTACTTTACCTTATTTACTTCTTATGTAATCTGCCTACAGTGTAAAACAGATTCTGTACAGAACTTTAAACTGTTGGTTTTCTTTCCAATTGTAGGATGTTCATGTTCTGTTTTCATTTCTTCGAGGCCTTGATTGTGTCTCGTCATTACCTGATGTCGCCTTGGAACGGCTTTGTCAGTTGATGCGCTTTGAGAGCCATCCAGCTGGAGCCACCCTCTATGGGTTAGTCTTCTCCTGATTTTAGAATCTAATTAATTACTTACTTGAATTCTTAACTCTGTACGCTATATGTGAGAAAGGCTTCCTGTTGTGGATTGAATGTCATTCAAGATTATCCTGCTGGCACATGTTCACTTGTCTTCACTGGTTCAGGAGCTTCGTGTTCCAATCTTGAGTCAGCGGCAGGCTGATGATCATTATGCTCTCTGTAGGTATGCATGAGCTGTACGTCTGTGCTTCATCTTGACTCCATTGTACCCTCTCATGTATTGGACTATCTTTGTGGAGCAGTTTTCCTTTGAATTTATGCATTATTGCATTTGACTCTTTTCTTAAACATTTCGGAAACTTTCTTAAAGCTTGTCTGTTTAGGTCAGTTACCATATATTTGAGTACAAATTACCTTCATGTTTAAGCCATCCCGAACTTTTGACCTCAGTGAGAAAATTTACTGACCCACATATAAGTAGCTACTGGAAACATCTGACGTGTCATTTTGTGAGCGTGATGACAACCATATTAGAAATATGCACAAGCCACAATATGAAACACTTTTTATACGATTAAGTATTACAAAATGAGTAAAATCTTAATATTCACTTAACTCTAAAATTTTTTTAAAAATTTAGTACAATTTCTACTTCTAGCAGTTAACAGCAAGTTTAATAATAACTTTGGAAACCTTGGCAGAATTCTTCAGTTAAAAGAATCAGGAGCATGGAGCTGAAGCAACATTTTGTTATAGCACTATTATAATAAATATTGAATTGTAATATAAGTAATAATGTACCTTGGGTGTTCACTTGTGCAGATAAATGTAACAAACCTTTCAAGTTAAGTCTGCAATTTTTATTTAAAATAATATGTTTAAACTTATTCTTCATTATTGTCAAGCAAATAGGTTAATGTTTCATACATTACCGTAGTTTGTTAAAATGATTTTCTCATTGATAGCTATTATTTGAATCATGGATATTTACATGACAGCTATGATGTTTAAGAACTATGATAGTTGAGATATATATCCTATGATGTCTATTGATACATTGAAGCACATGTCTGGTAAACTGCAGATTTATATATTTATGACACCCATATATTGCCTATCTTCATTAAATTGAGCCTTTTGTTTTTTGTATGGCAAAACCCAACGGTGATCGAAATCATCTAAAGGATTTGGCCAGAGTATGCGTATATGAGAGAATTGTAGATGCCTATCTAACTGCCCAGCATTATAACTGTATTCCTGTTTGAACCAGTGTTCAGTGACCAACAGAGACTTGTCCGTTAATCACTGCTGCCCTGCAATTTGAGCATTATTGCTTCCACTTAAAGCGCGACTGTTCATTTTGACCTTGTTGTATGTCACACCTCATTTGCTGTGCTAGGCGACAGATGTGTTCCTGCAGCTTTGAGTGGTTCTTAAAAAGCACTGCATGGGTATTTAAATATTCAGAAGGGTATGTATACATGTACAGTACTTGTGTGCATGCATATGTACATGATGGCATCCTCAAGAGTGTAGGAGTGTAGGTGAGTACAGGTATGTATGTTCTACCATACATGTTCCATGCATGCATGTTAAATGAACATTATGCTGCACCTTTTTTGAACTTCTGGAAGGCTGGTATATTTTTATATCAGACAAGAAAAAGGCAATCATAAATAGGGAGTTCATGTGGATGTCATTAGATATTCATATATATAATGATTTATGCTTAGAAATAAACATGTTTATTTCAGAATTGGTGATAAGGCAGACTGTTGGTACATCCTCATTAGTGGCAATGTCTTCATCGATGGGATCATGTATGTTCCACCATCAAGGTAGAATCACCTGTGCACAACAGTTCTAGTTGTTCATGGTTTAGTAATCAATTTCAAACTCTCTGTTCTTCTAATGCATTGTGATCTGATATTAATTAATTGATGCATGATGTTTAGAATTTGTTAGGGAATGTAATGTAGCATAGCATTTGTATAGTGTCTGTAACAGATGCGACTTTAGGTAACAGAAAGTGTAGGGAATGGGAAGAGTGGAAGACCTTGGCAAGGATGGTTAGATAAACTAAAAGTCTGACATTGATCCCATGGTGTGATTCTATTACGGTACTCTACTCACTTCAAGGTGCTCCTCATCACAAGTATGTGAAGGGCATTTACAAATTCAGTTCTCTTGCACGTGTTGTTTTGCTGTCTGTGTGCAGACCACTTGAACCATCATGAATAATTTATTCACTAAGCAATTATTTGATCAGCCAGTTTCACTATCTTCTGCTGTTTACAAAATGCTGTATATGAATTATTCATTTTCTGAATGTATATTGATTGAAGGATGATTAATTTATCTTTGTACTGGTTTAATTGTTATGATAATTACTTTTTAATTCACTTTAGAAGTCCTCTATAAACTGATCATGTGTACATATGATGATTAAAACACATGTACTTCTTAACCAGTTTTATCGATTATTTACCAATCTAATAACCATGTATGGAATAACCTGTTAACTTTGTAAATCGCTAAATATATAACTTGTCAATTTTATTAGTTTTGGGAAGCGAGTCAAAGGCTGTGCTCACAGGCAGGCAAGTTGTCTGGTACTTGACGACTCAGAGTTTATTGTGGTGAGTATTTTAAAGAGAAGTTTTTTGCTTGGTCTTTAGTCTGTTCTTTAGTGGATTTGGAATGCAGTATTGAATGCAACTTCTAAGAGACATAATATATCTGTTGTTAGAAGTTGCATTCATGTCTTTCAGGCTTGTGCAGTGTGATGTTGGATTCATTCTGGTAGGTTGCATTAGCATCAGGCTTACGATGTGACCAAGGTAACAAGCGTAGATGCAGTGCTACCACAAAATCATGACAAGTTTATGTATGAAGTCGCTTTCCAGAATGGTTGTGTGGATTGTAATTGTTGTCTATTACATAGGAAATGTAGGCACATCAAACAAGGAATTTCACCATGAGCTGTTTGGGTTACTTGTAATTCATTCATTTATTCAAGGATTTATGGCATAGTAATGGCATCTGCATTGTTGCAGTTTAGTCATTTGATCGTTGTTGGGAATGCTTGTAATGGCACAATACATATTTTGAGTGAAAGTCAGGCCAAAAATTTCTGAACTATTGGTCCAAAATAAGTAATATTTTATAGGTTCAAAATAAAAGGGCATAAATTGTGGACTGACATTTTAGCCTTAGTTCCTAAAGTTATCAGCTTTTCGAAAACTTTAATATCAATTCCTGACAAGTGGTTCTTTTTCCACAATGGGATCACACACGTGCACACACACACACACACACACACATACACACACACACACACACACACACATGCTCACATTTGAACATTTATGTAGAACCCTTTTAGAACGTCACAAAGGTGCTGTGTATTGTGAAGCTGATTTTCTTAGCAATGATGAAATAAGGCCAGTTTATTTTTAGCAATGATGAAATAAGGCCAGTTTATTTTTAGTAACAATGAAATAAGGCCAGTTTATTTTTGGCAATGATGAAATAAGGCCAGTTTATTTTTAGCAATGAGGAAATAAGGCCAGTTTATTTTTTTGCAATGATGAAATAAGGCCAGTTTATTTCCAGCAATGATGAAGTACGGCCAGTTTAGTTTTATCTATGATGAAGTAAGGCCAGTTTATTTGGAAACATGCTGATTAAGTAATAATTGTGTCAATGTTGTAGATTGATTATCGGTCCCAGTGTCACAATGGCACTGAACCAATTGAACAAAGATCTAGTCTGACTGTAAGTTAACTTTGTATATTGACTTCAATCTTTCAGTTATTGTATTGCCTGAAAATGTCAAGTAATTTGCTTCAATGAGTACCTTAAGTTTAAAAGTATATATACTTCTATGGAGTCCTTTCTTGTTAACTGACCCCTAACTGTTTCTAACTTACCTTTTTCTTAATAATAATAAGAATAAACCATGGCATTGAGTGAAACTGGTGGGGAAAGCAGCCATCTGCAAGAGAAACGGTAATGATTGATGATTGGGCCCTAGACGTCAAAGAAGGGCATTAGGAATGATGTCTAAAGCGTATTGCTTATCAGAAGAAGAGAAAATGAGATTACGAATCTCAGTCAGTGTTGTTGTTTGGAATACGCTGGGAACTGGTGGAAGAGATTTAGGATGTGCAAGGCCACCAGAAGAAGGAACAGTGTTGGAAACCTTAAGTCTTATATCAGATTTAACATGTGTGTGACCAGTGCTTTTTTTCTAGAAAAATGGTTCCGGAACTGAACAATAGGTTCCGGAACTGAGCAATTATGGACGGACTAAAATCTCGAGAAAAATGCGATTAAGGTTGGGAGGGGTCTCAATAAACACTGAAAACAGTTTACAACACCGAAATTAAATTAAAATAACTAAATTATTGTTTTTATTATTAAAATAAATAAGTTATTTTTTAGCAGCTGAAAAAAGGTGCCGAACGGTGCATTCTGGCTGAAAAAAGCACTGTGTATGACTGTAAACGAATTGTTGTTTAATTTAGTTGCAGTTGAGCAACAGAAAATGGTCTGTTCTATGTATGATATACTTTAGATATCTGGCAGTGGAGCCATGGCCAACGAAGCTGCAGATGATAACGAGGAGTTGTTAAAGCCTGGAATCGAAAGATGGATTGTCCACAGGTCATCAGACAACAGTTTGCGTATCTCAAACGAGGTCCCTTATCCGGTGACAAAACTAGACTCAAAATCTCTTCTGGAAGATGGCCCTAATTTTGATTTTCTCAAGGAAACGTCAGTCGACTCAGATGCAGAGGACTCTGGCATCGAAGCGTATTCGGTAAGTATACATACATGTTTATGTTCGTGTCTGGAATTTCTTGTGGCTAAAATGACTCCTGTCTTGTCAGCAGAGTGTATTCAAATCTGAAATAACTCACAGCTGTTGTGCTGAGACTAAAATGCACATAGGACCAATTTCTACTGCAGCTTATGAGTTTCAATTTGAAGTAATTCATTGCTGTGACTAATGAAGCTTAGTTGGTATCACAGTCAACTTGGCACATACTGTCATTGAATCTGAAAAGAATCACACCAGTGGTATTAAAAGATTACCATAATCTTCTAGTAAGCTTAAATTTAAATAAATGCACCCCCAACGTTGTTTGGTAAGGGGTGAACAAGGTCATATCAGTGCATTCTGTGTTTGAATCTGAATTAATACATACTATAGATAATATAAATGAGGACATAACATCCCTGGCACAAACACTAAGGGAGGCAATGGACTTGACAGATGATTGAGGACAATAATATTGAGATCATTTATTCGTGCCCATCGCCGACAAATGGCTGGCGTCAGGAACTGATGATGATGATGATGATGATGATGATGATGATGATGATGATGATGATGATGATGATGATGATGATGATGATGATGATGATGATGATGATGATGATGATGATGATGATGATGATGATGATGATGATGATGATGATGATGATGATGATGATGATGATGATGATGATGATGATGATGATGATGATGATGATGATGATGATGATGATGATGATGATGATGATGATGATGATGATGATGATGATGATGATGATGATGATGATGATGATGATGATGATGATGATGATACAAGACTAGAAGTTCTAGTTGCTTCATCTCCACAGTAAAGAATGAGTTTGAATCTAAAAATACTTGTGACCACTGTTTTATGGTGCTGAAAAATGGGGCCACTGTCTTAGCAGGAAATTACAAGTTGTGATAAAACGGATTTTAGCAGATCACGTAAAGTGCTAGCAGGAGATTCAGAGCTAGTTACATGTGTTGTTTGCTTGTCTCTTGCTATTAGCCTCTTCTGGTACAAGACACGGTTAAAGATTGTCTGGACAAACAATCGAAGGATCGATCAGAAGATGACATCGAAGTTATTCTCAACTTCATGCAACATTTCCCAGTAAAGTCTTTTTTGTCATATGCTTCTCCATTCTGCCAAATTGTTTATTGACTTTCATTCATCTGTTCACTTATCCGCCTGTCAAGCAGAGGGAGTATTATTAGTGAGATACCCAAATTTTTTTCTTTATATTGACCTCTTCAAAGTAAAGTAGACCAAACTTAACCATTTAATGACGAAATGTGTGCACTTATGCTAAAATGCATGGAAAACTAATCCCTTTCATCGTGAAAGGATTAAGATAACTACTAGTATTGTGCTCTTCTTTCATATCAGCATGTTGAGTTTTAATGAACTTCATGAGGACTAAGCATTTGATGGGGAATTTTTCAATCATTAAGCAAAACTTGTCATGTAGTTTAATAGTTGCTTTAGTGTTGTAGCTGATAATCTTTAAACCACACAACCGTGCCTCCAATGACGATATCGGTTTTTTAATTACTTTCAGTTTTTAATTACTTTATGCTTCTTTTCTTGTAAACTGTTCCCTATGTTGTTCTCTTTCATGCTTCTTCAGCAATTTCTCTTTGCTTATTGATGAACTTTAAATAAAATTTAACACCATTTAGTCTAGCATAGGGAGTACTTTTATGAGGTACTTAAACAGTGCTATGTTGCATATCTAGCTGACTGACTAACAAAAAAATGAACCTTTGTTTCAAGGCTTTTAGCAACATGACTGTTGCAACACGTCGAGAGATATGTGCAGTTGTTGCGTTTGCTCTCATTGAATCTGGCAACACAACAATTTATACCAATGGTCAGGAATTCGACTCATGGTCGGTCATCATAAACGGGGAGGTGGAGATCTTGCGACCAGATGGCAGCATTGATCAGCTTCATGTCGGGGACAGGTAGCTGTGTCCTCCATTGAGAGGGATCTTGTCCTCAGTCAGTCCAATTGTTTAGTTAATCTTTTGAACAATGTGTGCTGTTATTTTTATCTACATTCTTTCTTTTTAAAGTGAAACCTTACCTTTTCCAGTCTGTTTATGGATCCTAGTGTTTTCTGTTGCCCCGCTTCTAGGTCCACTGCGTAACTTTGTAAGGGGGCATTAACAGATTTCAGTTGTAGTCTTTTATATTATATTTAGCTGTGATGGGCAATTTCAAAGCCTATGCACAAGTTGTGTGAGGGCAAGGAGAAAATATATGTTTAATAAATATAATCTAGGAACAATAGGTCTCACAGACTGTTATTATCATTGTAGTTGATTATTTTTAATCTTACAGTCTGTCAGTAACTGATGCTGTTTATCATCGTGTCATTTGATGTTTTCCTTCACTGATGTGGCTATTCACGGTTGTTTAAGGTATTTAACCCTTTAACTACAAGCTGGTTTGGTCTCCCAATACGCTGTGGTCATTAAAGGGTTAAGTCTGTGTCTTTTATTACCAACTAGAACATCGTATATCAATTTCTTCTGAGCTGCCAAGAATGGTTTCTTTTTGACAAGATTTCCTTCTCTGTCTCTGTTTCTTTTCATTGTCCTCATCCTCTTAATTCAGATTTTCCAATTGTGTGTTTAACTGATGTGCAGCCATATCTGTGCCGATTGACTGATTTATTCGTTGATTGCAGCTTTGGTCTGCAGCCAAACGTCAGCCAAACTGCAGATAGGCTTCGTCACAGCGGAACAATGTATACTAAAGTTGACAACTGTCAGTTTGTCTGCATTGCTAAGGAAGACTTCTACAAAATTTTACATCAGGTCAGTATTAAGTGTAGCCACAGCTGCTGTTATTTTTTTGTCATTGGTGAGCATCACAAGTTGATTAGTCTTCCACTTCATTTTCATCACTGTCAGACTGAAAACGCGACCTGAAAAGAAATGTTTTCATAACTTCTCCTTGTCTTTTGATATGCTGCAGTCTAGGCAAAGGATAGCAAATTTCTAATAAATATAATCTAGGAACATTAGATCTCGCAAATTATTTTTGTAATTGATAATTAATTTCTTGGCATGTCAGTAACTGATGCTGTTGCTAATTAGTAATAATGTATAGTAATAAAAATAGTAAAACGAAATGAGAACCTCGACTAACTAAGTTCCAGTATATATTATGGAAGGATTTACCTTCAGCGCATCTAGTATGAAGAGTTTGTCCTCAGTTATTGTATTGCTGTTATTGTATTGCTGTTATTGCTTTTATTGTTTGTTGTTATTGTATTGCTGTTGTGGGATATGGTGTTCCCCTTAAAGATCATTAAATGTAGCCTTTGTGATTTTACCAATCTGCTGTTTACATGAATCTGTCATTGACTTCATGATCTGCTAGGGAGCGGAGAACACAGAAAAAGTGGAAGAACACGGAAAAGTTGTTTACGTTACGGAGAAACGACCGATGAAAAAAGGAAACAAAACAGGAATTGTTGTTATAAGGGTTTGTGATGAGACTTACTTACTTACCCAAATGGAAATGTTTAGAAGTGAAGCAGAATTAGAAATAAGGGAATATAATTTCTAGAGAATCAAAACCATGTCAGAAGATGCCAAGCAACGCCCTGTTATTAATCGGGAGAAGAGGTAGTCGGTGCAAAAGTGAGGGCTCTCTACAAAGGGCGAGAGCCATCCCCACTTCCTTGATCTTGCCATCTGTTTTGCCAGACCAGAGTACCATGTAGATCCTGTTGGAAGTCTCTCCAGCTTACCTCTTTAGGGCCCATAATGGCTAGTTTTATATCCTCCAACTCATCCATTAATAGTCTGGCTTTATTTAGTTGCAAAGGGAGTGTGGTTATTCAGTGTCCAATCCTCTTTGTCTGATGGCAAGCCCCTTGTAGCCCCTTCCTCTCTATTATTGATGGGGAAGTCTGGCCTTTGTAGCCACTCATGTTAACTAAAACATTATCCGTTTAGGGCACACCAGAGAAGTTGATATCTCACTTGTTGGAAGAGCAGTCATCAGCAGATCCGACTTATGCTGAAGACTTCCTTCTGACTTCCAGAACGTTCCTCAAGTCCACCATGGACTTAGTCGAGCCTCTCTCGACCTGGTTACAAAGTGACATACCTGCAGTAAGACAGAGCGTGAGTATGGTTCTGTGAGTTAGTGCTATATAAATATCCATGTTCAGCATTTCTATGAGGTTCTTAAAGTGTTATATATAAAAGTTTATATATATTTATATATATATACAATATTATACATGCCTGATTGCCTGTACATAAATACATACTTAGATGCATTGTGCATGTCTTGTCTTTGGCTAAATCATGACCACTGAAGAGTAGCAACTGAATTGTCGTGAACTATTTAGAGCTATTATTAAATGCCCAAATTTATTGACTGATTGAATTGATTGAATTACTACTGAAAACTGAATGGATTTCTTTATTCTTACGCTTTATTGTCACTTTAAATACTGTTTACTGGTGAAACTGTAACACAATAGGAACAAAAATTAGACAAGGTTAGTAGGTCGATGATGATAAATTTAGGTGAACCAAACCCCCTAGTCTTCTGTCATGTGCACGATGCCTGTCTGCAACTGGATTGGTTTATTTGTCAATACAAATGCAAATGTATACTAAACAATAGTGAGCAAGACTGAATGTGTCAATGAATTCTACATCACTCAGTGTTTAATCTAGACGTCTTTTGGGGGGGAAATTCCCCCCCCCCCCCAGGATTGAAGTTTCCCCCCCCAGAACTCAGCAATATTGTAAGGCAGAGACCTTTTTGGGGGGAAATTCCCCCCCCGAGAAACCTTGTTTCCCCCCCCCAGAACAGGGGGACTAGATTACACACTGTACATCACTTATTATAAAGCACAAGTCAATATTTAAATACACCGCATATGCGCAACTTACATTAACTCAGTCGCTCACTCACCAAACTGCTAACTACGTTTGTGAAAATTTAATTTTTTATTTGAATGGCTGATTTTTTTATCAATTTGAAATTTATTCTTGTTTCCAGGCTGTACGAGTCATCCTACTGTGGGTGAATAATCATTTCAGCGATTTTGAATTTTCACCTGGCTTAAATGATTTTTATGTGAAATTTGAAAACTACCTGACTTCAATGGTTAGTCTTCATTGGATTCACTAGATACTGTAATGAATGTACTAGATACTGTAATGAATGTCTTTTTGCAATGATTCAGATTTCTAAATAACAAGTTCTCTCAATCGATTTCCTTCTGGTTTAGGAATTGTCTGAAACTTTGTGTATATTGCTACTTTTGTGACTTGTTTTTCAATGAGCTTCAATAACTCTATGCTACTTTTAGTTACATTTGTCAACTGTGTGTTATATGCTAATAAAAAAACTGTGTTGTATGCTAATTTAAAAAACTGTGTTGTGTGCTAATTAAAAAACTGTGTGTTGTATGCTAATTAAAAAACTTTTTGTTGTAGGCTAATTAGGAAACTGTGTGTTGCATGTTATTTAAAAAACTGTGCGTTGTATGCTAATTCCAATTAAGGCTTGCATGCTTCTTTCCTTGCTGAACTGCAGTAGTCATAGCATTTGCATCTCAAGTGCTTAATACATACAAACATACAATATAATAAATGTGTATATTTGTTATGATTGTTGTTTTTGCATATATTAGCATTTTTGTGTGCTGCTTCACTTAAGTCGGCAAAGTTCTTGTTGTGTTTGTAGTCAATGGAGGGTCAGCTGAAGTTACTGAGGATTGCCTGCTCTATTAAATCACATCTGCGGAGGGTGGCTGTGACACGGGCCAACTTGGCTGCGGAGTGGCCATTTACTACTATCCCTGGTTCTGGAACAAGTGGTTCTCTGTATGTACAGAGTGTTACAGAGGGCAATGGACTGATGAAGAATGACGAGGGTGTGCTCTTGAGAGGAGATCAGGTTGGAATCCGGATATTTGCTAGATATTTGTTTTGGTCATTCACGTTTATTAAAGAACTAGATGTTTCCCCGTCCTAAGACGTGAAATTTATTATGACCTTCATAGTTTAAAATTTTTTGAAAATGTTATCATAAACAATGTTTTGCGAAAAACATATTCTATTTACATTCTCTAGCTTGACGAAGTTTTTTTCAACAGGATCGTGTCCGATCGTCATCCATGATGACGTTCGAAAGTGTTTCGATTAAATGTAAAACTGAAGTCTCACCTTTTCAAATACTCCTAACCTGACTCATCTGATCCTTCGCCTTCCAATTATTCTCGCCGTAAATGACACCCGCCTTGACAGCTGCTCTGCCTTTCCTGATCTGGTACCCTGGAAATCGAACTTGGACTTCTTTTGGACTACTCTCTGGAACCCTTCTGATTTGGTTTGGCCTTCTGGAAACCGGACTCGGACCTCTCTTGGACTACTCTCTGGAAACCCCCTCTAATCTGACGTAGCGCTCGTGAATAGGCTGATGCCCTGCGCTTGGCCTTCAAGTGGCGCTTTAGAAGTTTGGAGATTACGATTACGCGATTTTCTATAGCGACCGTATGGCCTCGACCCTGCTCATTTTTCAATGATTTGATCGGGTGAGATCTTTCACCACCACTGTCCGTTTGAAAAGGCGCCATGCCATTTAAAGTCACCGTGTAGTTAGAAGATCGTAAAACGCGGAATAAAAATTAAGAAATTCTTTCTATGAGGATTGCATAGGCCTATATATTACACTAACGAACAAACTGAGACGGCAATAGAAATTCGATCAATTAAAATAATCATAATCTTGCTATGTGTGGCCTAATGTAGGCTTTTTAGAACTTTGAATTAGGTCGCCATTTGTAAACGTCGAATATTGATTATTATTTTTGGAAGCTGCCAGGGCCAGTGACGTCACAATTAAGCAATTACTATTCGAAAGTCTTACGATTAGTCAGAATATCGTAAAAAGTACACAGATTTCTTCTATGAGGATTGTATATACTTACGAATAAACGAAGCAACTCAGACGACTACAGAAAGTCTATCTATTAAATGAGCAAAAGTAAGCTTTTTCGAATCTGTTCGTCTGACTGAATTAGGTCTCAATATGTAAACACGAAACTGAATGAGCCGACGTCACAATTAAGCCGAAACAATTGGTCGCCTTGGCGAGCGTTTCATGAATATTCAGTACAGCGCGCATGCGCCTAACGTTGCGTAACTGGACATACATCGTGCGGAAGATCGTGAGGAAGTGACCTTTCTCTTCGTTTATATTATTAATAAGAGTAAAACTGCTTTGGGGTATCTAAGTGCTGAGAAGCATTCTTGGTGCAGTCTGAGTGGTAGGAAGTAGACTGTTTCAAAATGTTGACAAAGGTTGTGTAATTATAAGCATTATATGTTTTGTTTATCCTTTGAATGTTTGGTTACCGAATTAAAAATACAATACAATACACTTGCTACCGTTAGGTATAAGTAATTGCATTGTGGTTTCACAGAGGATATTGCCAACGCTAGGAATAATATTGCATTGTGATTTCACAGAGGATATGCATGATGCGGCTAGGAGTAATATTGCATTGTGATTTCACAGCTCTAGGATATAATATTGCCTTAGAGGACGTGTTGCTTTGTGATTTCACACAGTATTGTGTTTCCTTAGCAACCTCTTGTAATAGTTGCATTGTGATTTCCTAGAGAACATGTTGCCATAGCAACGATTGTCTAACCTCTAGGAATAATTGCATTGTGATTTCATAGAGGATAATTTGCCTTGGCAACCTCTTGTAATAATTGCATTGTGATTTCATAGAGAACTTGTTGCCATAGCAACGATTGTCTAGCCTATAGGAATAATTGCATTGTGACTTCATAGAGGATAATTTACCTTAGCAACCTCTTGTAATAATTGCATTGTGATTTCATAGAGAACGTGTTGCCGTAGCAAAGATTGTCTAACCTCTGGGTATAATTGCACTGTGATTTCATAGAGGATAATTTGCCTTAGGGACCTCTTGTAATAATTGCATTGTGATTTCATACAAGCTATATTTCCGTAGCCACGTCTTGTAATAACTGCAATGTGATTTCATAGAGAGCACATTGCCATAGAAACCTCTTTGAACTTCTTGGAATAATTGCATTGTGATTACTTTTCACAGAGGATGTATTGCATTAGCAGCCTCTAGTAATAATTGCCCTGTGGTTCCATACAGGATATATTGTCATAGCAATTTCTTGTAATAATCGCTTTGTGATTTCATACAGGGTATAGTTCCTTAGCAGCATCTTGTAATAATTGCATTGTGATTTCACAGATAATATATTGCCACCTCTTGTAGTAAAAAATAATAATAATAACAATGAGAGTGATGATGACGGTGATCACACTGATGATAAAGTAATTATTTTGAATCTTGAGGGCTTCCTCAGATAAAATAATAATGGGCAAAAACAATGGATATGAAAAGTTGAGGGTACGGTACCCTCCAGTCCTAAAAGTGAGGGGTATGGGTCCCTTCGCACCTCCCGTAAATTACGCCTATCATGACATGTTAGCAATGTTGTTTTCTTAACCTTGGCATATGAAGGTGGGTAGCCACTCCTCTCCTTTACCACCTGATCTTCCCACCAGTAGTAATAGCTAAGCTCAGTAGGTGGTGCTATTTGAAATCTAGATAGACTTTAGACAAAACTCTTTTAACTGGTTCAGTCCTGGTTGGGAGATGAACCATCTGACTTTGGGTGGATAGTTCAGCATGTTGATGATTATTCATTTATTAAAAAGCATAAAGTAGTAGAAATGACTTAAATTTTATGTTCAGCAAAAGCTTAGGTGAACATAACATAAAGTTAAGATTTTCATTCGGTTGAAGAGAAGAATTGCATTCATATAAGACAAAGAATTGCATGCAATTGAAAAAAAATGGCGTCAGATATATGAAGGCTTCAGCCAGTAAATTTCAAATTCAGTATTATGAATAATGAAGGGATTTAAAAAAATTAGATTCTCTTAGTTTGTTAGGTATTTGTTAGGTATTTGCTCAATATAATATTATTTTTCTTTGCATTGTGTTCAGATTCTTGATGTAAATGGCTGCAATGTGGAGTCTATGTCTCACAAACAATTCCTTAAGCTTCTTAAATCTTCCACAAAGTTGGAGTTGACAGTGAGATTTAACATCGATGGTAAATGAAATTATTTATTAATGTTGATGATTATTGAATTTATTTATTAATTTGCTTTAGATATTTAAGGGATATATTTTGTTGGTAAACTGTGTAAAAGGGTATTAATTTACATGAACTGTTTATGGACATGTAGTATTCTATCGGTATAGATACAATTTCAAATAATTTATTGGTTAAGGTTCAGATGTGCAACTGAGGCTATCATAGTCATTCTGTGCATCTCCATCTTGTTTTTACATCAGCAAGAGATGATGATGTAACATAAATGTGTAAAAAAATGCATTAATTACTAAATTAATCAGACATCTTCACTAATGTAAGTAAATTAGGAAGTTTATTAAAACCAGTTTGTTGAAGGGCTTTTTAATTGAATAACGAAATAATGCCTTTCTGTGGAGCATTTGTTAGAGGAAATATATTCTGGATACTGTTACGAAAGATAAGAACAGTTATTGCTTGGCACTTCTTTTGTTTCATTACGCAGTAAGTAACATTGAAACATGTAAGGGGCGCTATATAAATGCTCAGTTGATTGATTGATTTGTTTTCTACTTTTTCTGTATGTGTGTCAACCACAGCATTTCGAGAAATCATTAACACTATACCACTTGCTTCCAAATCTGATTTGAAAATCACAAATGCATGGAAGAGAAGTTCACTCGGCAGTGATGAGGTGAAACTGGCAGAAGGGAAAGGCAATGGAGGAGCTGGAGGAGGAGTAGGAGTATACTTTAGTCCAAGGAAGATCGGCAAAGTGATTCAACCATTGTTCAGAAATAATGCCCATAAGTCAAGCCAGTAGTAAGATTGCTTATAAATTTCTGTACTAATTACGATATTAATTATATGCTAATTTATTCTTTCTGTAACTCTATCAAGTAACTATTAGTCAAGTTATGAATGGAGGCAGAATGCTGAGTTATCTGAATGTCACTTTTGCTTTTGGAATTTTTGAGACATGATCTATCATGTGATATTCACGGTGTGTGGTAAAGCCTTATAACTAATAATAATAATAATAATAATAATAATAATAATAATAATAATAATAATAATAATAATAATAATCATATTTATCCATAAGCTCACTGATAAACTGCAGTAAGTAACATTGAAACATTGAGGGTACAATGATCAAAATCTTATTGAACATAAGTCTTGGCAGCCTGTTGGGCGCCCACTCATTTTACTGCTCTCCTAGGGAGTGGAAGGCTGAGTCTTTCAAGATCTTATGTTCTTCAGGCAAGAGTGTTACTATTAATGTACTCCCTTTCCTGGATTGTTATGCATTCAAGTACTGACCAGCTTGACTTTACTGCATCTGTCACGGACGTACCAACTGTGCCAGGCAACCACTCAAGAGTTGTTATGTTAATGCTGCAAACAAAATATCTTTCAATCCAAGGACCACATGCCTCTGAGTACGGACCAAGAGATGCACGTTCAGATTGTAATTGCTTTACCAATAAGATCTATTACTAACTGATTAATTTTCTTCCTGTTTATATTGTGCTCCTTTTGCATTTTATTATTTTGCCTGTAGAAGATGCTGCACTGCATGTGTTAATGAGTAAATGTCTTCAGTCACAGTATTGCCAATGTTTTCTGCACGAAATATTTTCTAAAATTGTTATTCAGTGGACTTTTGTGTTTTCTTGTTTCTATAGCTCTGAATTTTCCAGCGACTTGCCTGGCCATCGCTCTGCAGGTGGTCATCCACTTCATTCAAGTGGAAGTCATCCGGACCTGACGTCGGTTGGAGTCGACCGTGGTACGGCAGACCAGCTGATCAAGATCTACATGACAAATCAGGCGTCAAAGAAGTTACTTGTTAGCAAGGTATTTCTTATGGAACTTGTGTGTTCTATGAAGACTTAACACTTCAACGACAAGCTGTGTTGGTTTCCCAGTCGCTTTTAGTACATCGTTAAAGTGTTAAAACAAATTCACCTTAGCTGGCTACCTGTCTGAATTTTGGGCTAGACGAGAGTCAGTTTCAGGGATGAATTTGAGCACAGTTCTGCACTGGATGACTTGGTTTATTGGAATACTGAATGTGTAAGCACTAACTGTAAGGACATTCTTGGAGGATTATGTCTGAAGGCTTGCCTGTTCTGTAAGGAGGTGATTGGAGGTGACTGGTAGCTTTGAGGGTAGTCTTTTAAGGTTCGAGTTCATGACCAATATATGAAGTTTCAACATGTGTTGATGCAGGTTTTTATTATGTAAACCTCTGATTATTGCTGTTTCAGACTTTACCTGGCTTATGTTGTTTTTTGTATAATATGTTAAGCAATTCGTCTTTTCTGTTGCTCTTATCAGGACTATGCTAAGCAGCTGTGTCTTTTCTGTTGCTTTTACAGAACTCAACCGTTGCAGAAGTGGTTGCAATGGCTGTGAAAGAATTCGGTCTTCAAAATCCATCTTGGTAGCTGCATTCAGTTGTGTATTTCAAATTAAGGCTTGCTAACGGGGAAAATTTTTGTTCAGCAATGGCTTTTGGGATATTTGGTATAAAGTTAGATGTGTAACTTTAAGCAACATAATAACTATGTGCGACACTGAAGTTTAAAGAGCAGAGGTTGCAGTAAGGATTAAAACATGTTAAAATTTCATCATCCCGGCCATTAATCGCTCACACATGTACATGAATGCAAAACTGTGGAATAATTGTAAAAATAATGATGATGACATTAAAAAATGGCTTAGGTGTGCAGACGTCCGTAAAGGAGGAGAGAGGGATGGTAAGGTCACATGCGGACAAATGCGGACAAGGGGGAGGGAGGGGTCCAAAGTAGGTCATATTTTGCGGGCGTCCTTTATGGACGACCCCTTAGTTGAAGGCCTTAATTTACATTCTCAATTAGCTGACTGTAGTGAGTGTTACTGTGTAATACTCAACGAAAGTAGAAGTTTTAGTTCAAAGAGGTGTAGCAGTTGATTTCAAGGATCTTTCAGCAGAAGTGCAAACTGAGGTTAAACTTCCAGAGAAGGAGTACTAAGTATGTCTATTTTCAGACGACCTCAGAGGATGAACAATTGTGTAGGTGAACAATTGCGTATTGTTTATTTTTGTATTGTTATTTCAGCTACTGTCTTTGCGAAGAGGTGCTTGACGATAAGAATGAAGCAAAACTGACCATTCTTCCTAGTCATCTGATAAATGCTCTGGGTACCGGACGATCAAAGTCTAAGTAAGTTTCAGTTGTTTTACTACTTGTAATGAGTATGGTACTGTAACTTGGAAGTATTTTTGGGAGCTTACCAAGTTTAAAGGATTCTTAATACCCTGTCAGTAGTCAATCACCTTAGCCCAATAAAAATTAAAAGGTGAAAAGTCAAAGTTTAAACAATGTTGTCCATTGTGCTTTGAGTTATGCCAATGACCAGTATACTGATTAAAATGTGGGGAATGTTTTCAGGTTTTACCTTATTAGCTGTGCTGAGGGTGTTGATGTTCCTCGTGGCTGTTCACCCGAGGTGACTTGGCTGAACGATTATCAGTCCAGTCTTCTTCAGTTGCCTCCGGAAGAGCTGGCAAAGCAGCTCACTACGCGTGATCTTCTCATTTTCAAAGACATCGAAAGCACGGAATATGTTGTGGATCTTTTTGACCTTCCATCGAACTATGGAACACACAACCTTAAAAAATTTACCAAGGTAATTTGAAGTGTAAATAATGAATTGGTTTTTTAAAAGCAAACCTTAATGAATTACCAAGGTAATTTAAAGTGTAGAAAGTTCTTTACTTTATTGCAAAAATGAACATAAGGAAATTTAACAAAGTATTTTAAAGTGTAGAAAAGTGAATTGATTTAAGAAAAAAGTGCACTTAGTGAATTAGTAAGATTGACCTAGACGGAAGAATTATCTGCCCCAACGAAGTCACAGGTCTTTTATTGATTGTTGTTTCATTGGCCTTGTGTGTAGGATTTGTATGTCTGAAGCCTTGTATGTTATGTGAAATTTCGAAAGCTTCATTACGAAGGGTTGTTTAGTGGGTGTTGTTGCCTAAAGATCTCTTAACTGAAGGACTATTGTTGAGAGGAATTTAATTAGTGAACAATATGTCATGGATTGTTGACAGTAATTTAATTAATGAATATCTACTTTATATGCAAATAGTTTATACTGAGACTTTCTGGATGCTTGCAACATGCATGCTAGGGCATATTAAATTTTGTGAATTCATCTGCAGATGAGCTTGACACTGAAACAGTTTGGAAAGAGCTGTGCAAATGGCAATGCTCTGGAGCAGCGCTTCCCAAACTTCTCTGGGTCATGACCCACTTGTGAATATCTTGGCAGTTTCGGTACCCACTGTGTAAAATTAAGCATTGTGTACTAAAATTTGCCTCGTAAATTGGTATCGAAATATGCGGATTTACGTACAGCGCTTAGAAATTTAAAGCATTAAAAGGAAACTTAGGTAAAAACAGTTCACAATTTTATTGCAATCCAGCTAGTTATTGCCCAAATGTTGTTGCTGCAAAAAATAAATGTTTCTCGAAAAAATTTGGCGACCCACTTGTCAGAGCTTTGCAACCCACTTTTGGGTCGCGACCCACAGTTTGGGAAACGCTACTCTGGAGAAAGGCTCACTATTGGTGATGATGATGATGATGATTATGATGATTAGGTTTATGAAGATTATGAAGATTATGAAGATTATGATTATGAAGATTATGATGGTGATGATGAATTTATCTGCAAGTTGGTTTTTCTTTGTAGGTTGTGAATGATGAGATGTTCTGGGTGATGACTGAAATCTGCATTGAAGGAAATGTTGACAATCGTGCCAGATTGATACAGAAGTTCATAAAAATAGCAAGCAAGTGACCCTCTCAGAAATTTTATCTCTATCTGTAGAATTTCATTATATGTTGCAATTAAGCACTTGCATTCATTGTATTCTTTTGTTTAATCTCATTTGCATATAATTTGGATACATTTATGTTATTTATTCTGTTCTTAACTGATTATCTAAGTACCAACGGGCAGCTGTTTTTGTCCTCTATAGAGCTCTGTAAAGAGGCAAATAATTTCAATTCCACGTTCTTCATCATCAGCGGATTGGGCCATGGCGCGATATCCAGGTTAAAACTGAGTTGGGAAAGGGTTCCGACAAAATACAACAAACTCTTCAAGGTAATGTCTGTTCTTATCATTTTGGTCATCTTGTTGTCATGTTGCTGTCTTTGAATGTCAGTAATTGATGCTTGCACATAAGTGGAAGTCGCTGCTCAAATACTTGTTATTGTTATTGATATTAGTGCATTGTCTGACCTATATATAACGTAGTATTTTTATTGAAGTCAGAAATTTCACAGCAACAGTAATAGGCTCACAGAAACAGTGAAATAGAAGCCAGGCTAAAAGCTACCAGCTTATGAACACCATTACTACATGCCAAAGTGGCAGAAACAACAGTAAGTTAAGTTATTAACTAAAACTAATGAACAGTAAATTAACTGATTCTGATTAACTAAAACTAAAGAACAGTAAATGATCTAATTAAGTAAAACTAAAGAACAGTAAGTAAACTAACTAAAACTAATGAACAGTAAAGTTACTGATTAACTAAAACTAATGAACATTAAATTAACTGATTAACTAAAACTAATGAACAGTAAATTGTTAACGGTCCTTCTTTGACATTTTGTTTGGGTATACCTTCGTTATTCCAGGCTTATTTCCTCTGCTTTCTGTGGCTATTGATTAGAAGTACAGCCATATCTGGTCGTTGAGACTTTCGTTCATGGTTTATAGTATGGGGGCTTGTATTCTTAATGTCCTTGGTGTTTCTTGTTTTCTAGAAAGATGTCTTAGGTTTTCAGCAAATTTTATCTTATGATTTGCAGGATACTACTGTGGCTGAATGGTAGCTTATGTCCTTCTTTCATCTGTGTCCAGGCTTTGAATCCCAATGCATTGTGTCAATATGCCCAACCTCGGAACTGTACTGGAAGGTTGGGGAATAGCCTTCTGGAATTTGCATGGATTTAGCACACTCAGGGTTTCACGGCAAGATCTCGTCCAATCAAGTGCTGTGTTGGTATATTTGCATCAATACTTTCCTTTTCAGGTTTAGTCTACCGTCAACTGACTCACAGTTAAAATAGACAGCTTGACATCTGTTTTCACTGTTTCAGAGTATGCAAGATCTACTGGATCCATCCAGAAACATGTCCAACTACAGGAACCTCCTCAACAGTCAACTCACCCACTCCCCAGCCGTGAGTTGCCAAACACAGGGCCTTCCTACTGATTTTGATTGTTAATAATCTGTGCTTTTCAAGGAAAACAATTTACAATGCAAGAACTCTGGGCCAGCCAGGGCTGTAGTGGTAAAATTCGAGGTGAGTATACGCTACCGGTGACCAGCGGCGTAAAAAAAATTTGAAGACCTTTTTTAGGAATTCGTCTAAGAAAAATTTCAGACTTTTAACAAATTCCCTTAAAATTTTCTGACTTTTTACGATTTTGTCTCTGAAAAAGTTGATGACTTTTTTTTTTTTTTAGTCATTCGCCCTAAAAACCTCAAAAAACCTGTCAAAACCTCTCTTTTTGCTCCAAATTTCATTACTCAGGTCTCTACAGAGGTAAGTATACGCTGTATACCCGCGTATACCCTCGTCTAGAGCGCTGAGTATACGCTCTCAAATTTCGCTAGAGGTAAGTATGCGCTGTTTACCCGCGTATACGCTCGACTACAGCCCTGGGGCCAGCTGCCCATTTCTCACCCCTTCAAAGCAGACTGTTGCATGCAATGGGTCAAATGACACAGAAAGAACAGTCGCCAAACCTCGTTGAAGACTGTGGGACTTGTAGTTGATTTTTAGATGAGGATTGTAGCTGACATCTCTTTCCGAATGCAGAAGTCAGAGATGTAGTCCAGCATACGATGATGCAGTGCTCTATAGGTGATCATGCGCATTGCAGCAATGCTTGTTCTGTGCTTGTAAATTGACCCACCTCAAATAAGAGAGTTTGTAACAAAGTAACGGAAGAGATTAAACCGATCCCACTTATGGCACCTTTTCTTAGTTATTATGAGCTTTACTTACAAATAATAATAGAATTTTGTAATTCCCCAGCTTTATTTAGACCTACTTGTAGTACAAGCTCAATTAAAACTCCAATTGTGAAAAATAAACCCACGAACGTTCAAACTTGATTTTCTTAGTAAGTAAACACTCCAGTTTGGTACCTTTTTCCCAGTAGGTCTCAAATGTTTATTCGTGTACATTTTCCTTTTTCAATTTAGATTCCATTTTTTCCCATTGTAAAGAAAGACTTGACGTTCATCCACCTGGGAAATGACTCCAAAGTGGAAGGCCTTATCAACTTTGAGAAGCTGCGAATGGTTGCTAAAGAAGTGCGTCGGGTAACCAACATGGCCTCTTCTTACTATCATGTAAGTATTTCTATTTGAAATCTTCCTACTGAACTTGTTATTTTTCTCTTGCTGGCTCAGGAGACCTAGGAAGTCGGTGTCTATCCTATGTTCTGCCAAAGAGGACCGTGTTGTTTTCTGCAAGTTTGGTTTGTCATGTCACACACTTCCAAAAGAATTTGTCTTCAAAGGTCAGTTTTGATATCAAATCAGGAGCGCTACTTGTGGTTTTCTTTAGGAGGTACTGTTTAAGAGTACTACTGTTACAGTGAAAGACATGGATTACCTGGCAGCATTTTTTCTTGATAGTTTTGAAATTTGGTCATCTAAAGAAGATTTATTGCAGATACCAGCAGAAAGTAAGTAGTTCCTATATCACAATAGGTTTACAGCAAAATCCCAGTGTGAGTATTACTAAGACAATACAGTATTCGTTTGTTGAGGAAAACAAGCTGACATGCTGCAACTTGGGACCTTATAAGACAGAGAGGTTGCTCTATTAGTAAAAGTTCTTATAGAGAATTCGGCGGATATAGTTGTTGTCTCTTTTTGGTAAAAAAAGTGCACATTTCTGCAGTTATGGAAAATTGAAGACACTGCATTCTTTCAGTGCTGTAGCTGAGTTTTTGCTTTGATGTTGCGATAAGATTACAACAAGTGATGTTGGCCGATAGTTCTTTGTTCTTTGAAGTATGTTGACAAAGATATGGTTTGTCTTGGTCTGGCTTCACTTTATACGTAGCTGGTTTTTGCTCTGTAGCAGAATTTTCTGGAAGAATCGAATACATCGACTTCTTTTAGTGAGACACTGCCATCGCATTCGTCCGCCAGTGTCTCTGTGTTTGGAACATTGCGTCGCAAGAAGCCTCTGCCTGTGAGACTCAACTCACGGAGACTCCTAGACGAAGTGAGATCATCTGCTGTCTTTGCTTTTTGCTGTTACAGTCTGGTGTATCACAAAGATAAACTTTCACTGTTAGTTCTTTAGGTTGGACTCATGTGAATGTCATGTGGATATTAGTGCCATGGCTCACGGCACTATAATCAAAGACAGAATAGAACTGTAACAGTGTTCAGCAGCAAAATGTATGTGTACAGCCTCTCTGTTCTATCTGAACAGAGTATTTCAAGGTCCTTATATTGTGGTTTTCGACCAAAACTGCATTTAACCTCTGGGCTGTCAGCTTAAAGGCTTTGAGAAGTTCTTAAAATGTTGCTATATAAGTCCCAAGCTAAGTTAGTTGAAGGTATTATAAACATTAAAATACCTTATGTAAAGTTTGTCGTGTTTCATGGGGTAGGAGCTCATTGAAAGTGTTGATCTAGGTCTTCGTTAATCAGCAAAGGCTTTCTGTGGATTGGTTATCCATGCAGCATTAAAAGGAAGACTAGAATTAAAAGATTAGGCTGTAGGCCTAAGAAATCCAGAGTGTCAAATTCTGAATGATGAACAAAAGATACAGGACATACAAAGATAAAGACTAACTTCAGCAGGAAGTTAAGTATAAATAGTTGGAGTTATCAGTTTAAAATATAATGCAAGTTTAATTAAATTGTGCGTGTTCTTAACCAAGCTCATCAGTCTAAAAGTGCCACTTTATAGGATGCTTTATTGATTTTTAGTTGGAATATATTGTAATAAATTACATTCAGGGCCGGATTAACCACTCAGGGGCCCCCATGCTAATTACACGTGGGGGCCCCTTGTCGTATTGAGCATGGAATGATGGGGATGCCGTAAAGACACGACAGTCAACTTGTAAGAGGGGTCAATGCTATGTGCCATGCTGCTCAACTTAGTAGTCAATGCATCCAATACAACTTTAACGCTTTGCATTTTGAGACTATCTAAGGTTGTTTCAAATGTTTGTTACCGTATACTGACAACACAAAGTTGGCGTAAAATTATGACCAAAATTTGAAAATGTTCTCTTCATTTTTAGCAGCTCAGAAGCATTTGCAACTTTTATCAGCTGCAAACTGTGTAATAATGTCAGCAATGAAATCAAGTTAAGCACATCAATTTCAACACAAAGAAGTTCCAATGCACGACTGTTTTCATACAAAGAGAATACGTAATTACGTATATAGATACATGATTACGATTGTTTTAAAAGAAAGAGAGTATATATGTAGATAATTGGTTGCAATAGTCCTCAAACAAAGAAAATAGGTAGATATTATTATTACAATTATTATAGTTAAGATTGTCTTCATACAGGAGAATACGTAGATATGGTTAGGACCGTCTTCGAGCAGAAGAATATGTAGACATGGTTATGATTGTCTTCAAAGAGAAGACTAGGTAGACATGGTTACGATTATCATCAAACAGAAGAATATGTAGACATGGTTACGATTATCTTCAAAAGAAGAATATGTAGACATGGTTACGATTATCTTCAAAAGAAGAATATGTAGACATGGTTACGATTATCTTCAACAGAAGAATACGTAGCCATGGTTACGATTATCTTCAAACAGAAGAATATGTAGACATGGTTATGATTATCTTCAACCGAAGAATGCATAGACATGTTTGCAATTGCCTTCAAACAGAAGAATATGTAGACATGGTTATGATTATCTTCAAACAGAAGAATATGTAGACATGGTTATGATTATCTTCAAACAGAAGAATATGTAGACATGGTTACGATTATCTTCAAACAGAAGAATATGTAGACATGGTTACGATTATCTTCAAACAGAAGAATATGTAGACATGGTTACGATTATCTTCAAACAGAAGAATATGTAGACATGGTAACGATTGTCTTCAAAGAGAAGAATATGTAGACTTGGTTACCATTGTCTTTAAACAGAAGAATACATAGAGATGGTTACAATTGTCTTCATGGTTACAATTGTCTTCAAACAAGGAGAATACGCAGGGCCGGATTAACAACATTTGTGGGTCGTAGAAGTTCATGGTTTATTTTTAATAAATCCCATCTTCCTGCAACAGCGTTCATCTTAAAGTTGGAGATCATCAATGACATGAACATATGTGGAGCGATAGAAACAGTAGGGAATGTTTCCAGAAGGTTCTTGGTGTACAGTAGTCCTAGCATAGCTCAATCAGAAAGTGTGGCACAATCACCAAGGTAAACCATTTCGTCGGACTGCTAATCTCCTGTGTGTGTTGTGGCCAGCCTGAGGGAAAATGTTTGAATCTTGTTAGGCTCTGTAGTCTGTCAAAAGCTGCTACAACTTGGAATATGTAACGAACTTCATTGTAAGCGTGAATTCTGTGCCTTATCGACGTCAACAACTTGTCTTCAATAACCAAATAAGTTTCAGCACGAAACCTGTATCTACCTTGCAGGATGAGGTCGCTGCTATGTGCATGGCAGGAAACAAATTGCGTCGGAATAGAAACGAAAGTGATGTCACACAGATTATATATTGACTGAAAGAAGTTGAGCAAAATGAAATACATGTACACAGCAGTTGGTTGCATGGCTGACATTTTAAATTTGCAATTTTCTTAATCCAAATTCTTGCTTAACTGAAACTAATGGCTCTTTCTTGTGAACAAATAATTATTTGGTGTAATAAATTCTTGGTTTGTTTTTGCAGTATTCCGACTTCAGTCGGGGGCCCTCTGAAAGCAGGGGCATGCTAAAGCATATTGAGCATACTGGTTAATCTGACCCTGATTACATTAGGCTACCTGTAGGTAATTTTGTTTAAAAGAATTTCTGTGCAATTTCTGCAATTATTTTGCCATTAGGCACAGATGGTTCAACGTGTGAAAGCCTACCTGTCAAGTATGCGCATAATTAATGATGAAGAGATGCTGATTGAAATGTCGAATCAACTGGAACCATCAGGTAAACAATTACTGCTTTCCAGTTAACAACGTATGTAACTTATGTGTTTGTATAAAAGGGAATGTGTGTTTGTGTGTCTTTTTGGTTGTGGAACACATCCAATTGGTCGATTATATGTGAATGAATGATATGCGGTTTGATAACATAACATCATAACATAAGTGTAAATTCGTAAAGCACAACTGTGAGAAAAAAATTCATCAACAGCGCTCTCAACGGAGCATGGAGGCCATATGATAAAAAAACAGACTTAAAGCACTTGCGGAACAAGGAAGGTGACAGGCTGATTAGCTCACTTCTGATTTTAAAAGGCTATTCCAGATTATAGAGGGCCAACAATTGCAAAACTTCTGTGCTAGGTAGTGGACAATCTAGCCCGAGGGATGACAAGGATACCACGTGGATTGACAAAAAATATGGCGATACATTTATGTATGACACATATTCATTGGTTCTTTATTTCAAATTTTATATGTTGTTTGTTCAGCAAATGCAAGACGAAAAGCTGTTTCCCCACTTCCGCCTCCAATTGATGCGGGAGTTACGGCTGAAGCTAAACCAAGCACCATTTCTGGACAGAAGTTTGGTGAGTGAATTACCGATGAGCCTTTGTGAAGTTTTTAAAATATATGGCCTTCAGGGCCTTTGCAAGGTCTTTCAAAGTCACCTTGGAAAAATTCTTGCTCGTACATGCACCAAACTCATCACAACTGCTTATGGAGTTTGATTCTTGAATCATTGTGTGAAATTGATAACTAATAACTTTTATACGATGATCCAGAAATAATTATGTCTTATTTTGGATTGCTTATGTCTGATTCAGCCCATGGACTACATGTCTAGAAAGTTTTTTTAAGAGACTTGCAATAAATTGGTGTTGAACTTACATAACCAAAAAGCTTAAATGATAAAAGTTTAATGTAAAATATACATTTAAATCTATTGTTAAGCACTTTTTCTTGTAGAATTAATCTGATTTAAACCTATGTTACAATTAGACCATAGTTGATAGTGTACATTCTCTAGAGGCTGTTCGTCAGGCATTGCAGATGTTTATGGTTACAGTAGATTTTGCATTAGATTACATTAGATGTCTGATCATTTACATTTTACAGGGACCAGTTCAACGCAGGCAGTGCAGAAGTTGATGTCCCTAACAGACAAGGTGAAACCTCATGATCAGAAGAAGCATCCGGTTCCAAGTGTCCCTCTTCCACCTGACACCAGGTCAGGGTCACTGGGGCCGAAGTCTCGTCAACCAATACCAGTCCATCTGTCTGTGGAGAGTTCATCTGTTGTGGGTCCAGGACCTGGTTCTGCCGCCCAGTCACGAACAGGTGGTGCCGGTAAGCCCATTCTCACTTATTCTGTGCATTCTGGAATGTATCAAATCAAATCAATCAATCAAATATTCGTTTATTCATCAACCAGTTGACACAACGCAATTGCAAGGGAATGGAGATGGTACAGTTCAAGAGGAACAGCCTTTTGTTCATGATTGGTAGAACAAATTGTGCTGCCTAGATTTTCTTTTAATTTTATGCCCCGTTGTGACTTCCGTAATATTGGTAACTGAAACAGAGTTCTTGAACAACAAATTATAAATATATTAATTAAATGTATTCATTATTATAAATAGGTATGCATAGAAAGTGGTTTTCGGATCGAGGCACTGGGGCCACCAGCTAATAAAGAGGCACATGTCAATAAATACATACCGTATGTATTTATGGAATCTGAACCAGGTCCTGGACCTTGCATGTACTATGTAGTGAAGGTTAGGCTTTCTACTTAAACTCTTATTGAAACTCTAGCTCTTAATTTTCTGTGCCTGTACTTAATTACATTTTAGCCACTGGCAGTTGTTCTTAAATGATTTCAATTGTCTTTCACTTATTTTGCATTCAGAATTATTTCTCTTTACAGAAATATATAATTTTTTTGCCTACAGCACGCAACTTGGATGTGATAAATTTTGGGTCGAGACCCAACTGTCATTCAAGGCAAGGGAGCCTGCCAGATCAAGACGTTGGATCCTCTCTGGCCAGCAGCGTCTCTGACACTATCTCAGTTTCTTCCGGAAAATATCAGAACTTTGTTCAGCTGAGTTCAACTCAGTTGAACAGTAGATATCACCAGATGGCGCCTGCCATTTCCATTGGTATGTTGACTAAAGTCTCTGTTACTGAGGTTTAAGTGAGAACATATTTTGAGGTTCCATAATTACATATGTATTTATATTGACATGTGCCTCTTTATGAGCTGTCTGAAAACCACTTTCTATTCACTGGGTCTTTCGCACTGGGAGCGCCTCTGATTAGCGAACACTGTGAGAGGCGCTTTATAAATGTTCAGATACAATACAATACAATGTAGGTAATGTCTTGAAGAGCGAGAAACTGTCTGGTCTTCAACCATCCTCAGGGCCGCACCACAGACGTGCTGCAGTGCAGAGGGAGAAAGAGATGAAGTGTGAGAAGGCAGATGGCAGTTAGAGAGGGTGGAAAGTGCTGCATATGCCTCCCAGTATAGTGTAAGACAAATGATGACATCAGAACAGTAATAATGTGTAGTAGGACCTGTCCTGACCTGTCCTTGCAGTGTGCTTGTGCTTTTTATGAAATCTGGTTTGAAGAGGAAAGTGTGTTGATGGTGCATTTACTGCATGTGGCTGTAGTGTTCCTCAGAGCCTTCGTTCTGCAGCGATTGGAACTTTCTGCTGAAGAATAAAAGCATGTTGGCTAAAGTTTAACAGTTAGACAAAATTTTACGTGCTGTTTGGCATAATAGGGATTTGTTAATTTGTTAAGAGTATAGTAGTTGAAATATAGAATTGCTACCATGCAACCTATGCAAGGCAGATCACATGATCCATATGATGTGAGCTTGTCACCAGTAAGCTTCTGAAAGGTGGATTGTAAAGTATGGCACAATAGAGCATTCATAGCTAGAAAAGGTCATGCCATATGTATGATACATTGAACAAGCAATGCCTCTGAGTACACAGGTTGTGAGGTGCTATATAAATGTTGCCATTATGGTGGATTACGTGGTTATGTTGCCATTATGTTGCATTATGTGGTTCTGTTGCCATTATGTTGTGTTATTGGTTATGTTGTCATTATGTTGCATTACGTGGTTATGTTGCCATTATGTTGCATTACGTGGTTATGTTGCCATTATGTTGCATTACGTGGTTATGTTGCCATTATGTTGCATTACGTGGTTATGTTGCCATTATGTTGCATTACGTGGTTATGTTGCCATTATGTTGCATTACGTGGTTGTGTTGCCATTATGTTGTGTTACGTGGTTGTGTCGCCATTATGTTGCATTATGTGGTTATGTTGCCATTATGTTGCATTACGTGGTTATGTTGCCATTATGTTGCATTACGTGGTTATGTTGCCATTATGTTGTGTTATGTGGTTATGTTGCCATTATTTTGCATTACGTGATTATGTTGCCATTATGTTGCATTACGTGGTTATGTTGCCATTATCTTGTTTTTACATGGTTATGTTTCCATTATTTTTGCATTACGTGGTTATGTTCCTCAGAAGATCCTCGTCTTGTGCGGTTTCCTCGTGGTCAGCCGGCCAGTGCTCCAGTCTCTCCTTGTCACCAGACGCTTCAGACAGTCAGTCACGAACGTCAGGGATCTGACTCCTCCTCGTTCTCATCCTCCTCCTCCTCCTTCTACCCATCTCAGAAAACAGCAAAGAAGACTTTGGCAACAGGTGAGCAGTAGCTGGGTTTAAGTGGAAAAGAATAGAATGAGCAGGTGAAAATAAATGGGGTTTGAAGCGTGATCAAAGGTGGAACGTACTTTGTCTTGCAGTTTAAAAATGATGGTTGAACGGCATTGTTTTAATACAGTTGCCTAACTGTTTCATAGATAATCTTCATACATGCAACACTTCTGAAATGCAGTTGTTTTCATCCTAATTCAGTTGTAAGAAGATGATAATTTTACCTTGTTACCTCTGTTTCTTAGCTTTTGCAACAAGTGATTGACTGACAGACTTGATTTAGTACATCCAGTTTAAAGTAGCTGTTCGTATAAGAAAAGGCACTTCATGCTCCAGGGTATTTTGCTAATTTGTGCACTCCAGTCAGAGTACATGTTATCCTAGCTGTTCAGTGTATGATTAACTTACACTGTGTGTCCCATCCTTCTACAGTATAGCAATTCCATTATGTATTTCACTGCCTGTAGATACACACAACATTGAAGGCACAATAGCTGATTGGTTAGAGCACTCAGCTTATAATGCAGAGAGTATGAGTTCGAGCCTCCTGTGACATGGTTGCTATTTAGGGGCTGTGAGCAAGTTCTTAACTCACAGTTGCTCAGCACCATCGATTGATGCTTGGTCATCTCTGTGGCAGAGAATGTGGAGGAGAATGGCTCAGCAACATATGAGACACCGACCTTCTATGTCAGCGAGCCATTCTCTTCCTCAACTTCTTTTGCCTTCCATAATTTCCTTCATCACACTTTTGATCTTTTTGTTGTTATTCACCTGCTCTATGTATATAAATTTTTCCATTATATTACCGGTACTTGTTATTAGTAACTTCTGTTGCGCCGGTGTCTAATGCACAAGGCGTCAACCGATGGCACACCAAAACCAAACCATAATCAGGTCAATATCCAGAAGATCAGTGTGTAAAACAGAGAGGCAGCCTATGGTAGATAAGCAATTTGAAATGCTCATCCAATGAAACCCTGCCTCAACTTGTCTAACTAACAGATTGTGAGTATAGGTTGCAGCTGCAGCTAGAAGTAAGGGATGAATTGCTACTTAAAATCTAGTAGTAATACCGCTATTGCAGTCATTAGAATAGCTATATTAAATCAGTAATTTAATACCATTGTATTTTTTAGATGATCTGAGCGATGAGGAGCTTCTTGTTTCAATCGTCTGAAGTTGTTATCCATCGATCTTCCTCAACGTGCACATATCTCTCTTTCTCTCTCTCTGTTGTGCTCACGCGTTGTAGCATACCACCGTTTCCAATTAATTTCAGTATTTCTGGGAATATTTAAGATGTTTTCCTAATCGTATTTATTTGAGATTATTAAAAGGATTCTTGTTTTTATGGTTGATACCGTTATTATGGATATCCTGTTTTGCGTCGATCAATTCTGTAAATGTTATTACCATATTCTTCTGAGTTCATTCTTAGTAATAATTATTTCTTACTGTGATTGTTATTTGTGAACTTGTTGTGAGTATGAAGTAGTGGTATTTTTAACCATCCTTATTACTTAATAACTTTAAGAAACCATTACAATTATTTTTGTTTTTGTTAAATTAATTAACAAGAGTCACTAATAAAACAGCTTCAGCCTGACGAGGTCATTCAACTCCAGGATTTTGACTCTTAGTACAGTGCAGACCCATTTATGCACGGTCTTTGGGAGGCAGACCACTGCAACCGTATATGTTAACAGATTAAGGGAACCTACTGTAGTGTATGTAAGTCTTAGTGTAGGTAGGTAGAAAGCTCGGACAGGGTGATGTGAAGGCCTTTGCGCTATAGCCTGCTGCCAGATGATTTTGTACAGTTGCTTTGAAAGGCCATGTTGCTGTCTGAATATGGGCAAAAGTGATTGTGGTTTAATATCAGACAATTTATATTTTTTCTGGCTCCATGAACATCTGCTATTTCCAGACATTGTTTTAAAGTTAAGTGCCTGTAGTGAACTGCCTGGCATATCCGTACACAGCTGTTGTCACTTTAGTTGAGACAGCTTCCAAATTCCTGCTGCTTTTAGTTAGGTTGGCTATGGCAGGCGAGAGCACAAGAACTAAAATTAACTTGGGTGTAGGTGCTACTTGGTATGATCCCTGTATGGCATTTCAGGAGTGGAGGCTTGTAACTGTATCTAAGAAATATAATAGGGATAATGCCCTTTGTTCCCACCCAAGGTCAATGCATTGGAGATCCAATGTCCTAGCTAGTAGAGCACATAAATATTTTTTTAAATTCTACCATGTAGCACTGCACAACAAGTTCCTATATCACATGTCAGTGTGTCTCGCATGCTAAATAGGTAGCATTTAGCACTTATGTGGTACGGCGCAGCTGCACATTAAGCGGATTTGGATGTTAATGAGTCACGTGTAAACAGGGTTCAACTGTACTAGTAAATGTTGTAATAAATGTTGCCTTACCTTACTTAATTTTGGGTTACTGATTAACTCTTGTTAAATAATCATTTAGTTGTAAGCTAAGATTTATCTCCACGAGTTTTATGTTGGCATTAGTGTTAATTAGTCAATATTTTTATGGTCAATATCAAGATTTTAAAATTACTGTACTAGTAATGCTGTTGTTGATTAATAATGTATTATTGTGAGTGTATGACTTACAATAATGTTGACAAATATTTTGCTTTATTTTCAGAGTAAATGAGTTCTTTGCATTGGACACAGATTAGTTTGGCAGTGACAGTTTTTCAATGTTGTCGGGAGGATTTCTTCAGGTTCATTCCCCATGGTGTGCTATCCCTGTTTTTTTCAGTTTCATTGCCGATGCTGTGCTATCCCTTTGTTTCACTAGTTTAAAACATTTTCTTGAAACAGCACAGTTTCTTATGTGGTTGTTTACATTTGAGTGTAGACGTTTGATCACGTGCTTGCAATCCATTGCACGTGAGAAGTCTTTTATTGTTCTCTCGTAGCATTGTCTCAGCTGGAATTCGATGCTTGGCTGCCTACCTACTTTCTGGTGCACTTACTTACTTACTGATGTCATGGCATATCTAGTGTGCTGCTGTATGAACGTTAGTGGCATTAATGCTGTCTACGTAGTATCTCTGTTGCTTTTTACTGAACTTGCTGCTTTTTTGGAGCCACACAAATTTGAATTGAGTATGGTTGCAGATTTTATGACTTACAATAAACTTGAAACAAATAGATGAAGTTAGATGGGCCCTGCACGTCATCTAGTGAAGGATATTTCTTTGTTGTAATTGACTTTTTAGTGTTTGTACAGATAGATGTTTGTGTTTGTTTTTCAATGTTATTATTTGCTCACAGTTTGGTCATACTTGCTTTAGCCTTGCTTCACAGTTGAAAGAAACCAATTGCAATTCAGACTTTTGTCTAAGAAGCTCTGTAAGGAGCTTCACTAGAACAGCTACTTGCTGATGAAGAGGTGGGGAAAAACATTGTCAGACCCCAGTGATCGGGTTAGTGAATGGTGGTCATTCATTGCCTGTGTCACCACTGCATATGGCGTTCAATTTACTTGCTTTGTGTTCACTTGATAAATCATAATCAAAAACTTTGAAACCATCATTGAGCAATGGTGATCCAGTTATTGGTCTACGGTAAATGCTGTTGGACATTTAATTCTGATGACTTGATTGCGGACATTTGCATAATAAATTATCAATTAATGTGACAGATATGTCCTTGAAATAGAGACAAATATGACATTAAAAACCTGATGGTTGACAGAGCCGACTGAGATTTAAGAGATAGACTTATATTTGATCGCTCCTATTGGCATCAACATCTCGGCCAAAAGCTACAAATCCAGATCAGGTCTTTATAGGTTAGCATTGCTGTTGATGAGTGCACATCACCGATTGGCTGTTTGTCATCATCAATGGCTTTATTGATCCGCAATACAACATATCATGGTTTACGAGTAGTTAACAATTTGCTTAGAGTCACAGTTAACTGAACGGGTACCATGTCTATGAGATTATATGAAACTTGCCATACAAACCTTTGTGATATTGAAGATGCTTTAGTCGCTGTTGATGAGTTTGTTAAAAAATGTCTTACAAATAACTACAGAAGTCAAAATTTAATACAGTCCGTTGCATCAGATTATCGACTAATTAATTAAGGTGCTTTTTAGGTAACTTGTTAAATTTGATTATTCTCTGGTTTTGTATATTTTTCTACGTCATTTGTACATTTGGAAATTGATTTGCACGAATTACCGTTCTGGTTCCAGTATTATTTAGAAAATCCCTTTGAATGTCTTAATGACGTAACATTGTGCATAGTGTGGTATTTCAGTGTTTCTTCTTCTTATTGGATTATACTCACATGCCACAGCGGTTTAATTTGAATTGAGTTAAATTATATTGCTTTGAATACAAGAGTCAAACTTTGGCCAATATCCTGATGATTATGTATTTCTTACAGAACTTACTCAATTTTAATTTTTTCTGTATTAAATAATGAGGAACGTTTACTTGTTTGGCTAGTTATTAACCTCTTAGTCAGAATTTCAGATTTTCTCGAGATGCCAATAAGGAACGCACTGTGTAAACATTGATTCTTGTCATCAGTATGTATGTCTAATCCGCCAAATGTGGAATATTCCACTGTTCTGGTTGTTATGTTTGCTTCAGACATTTCTACAGAATTCGTTTCGTGGCATTGTTTGTGATGATTCAGTGACATACTCGCTTCTTTTTTCAAGTGTCTTCTTCTGGGTATAATTTATAGGACTGTTATGAGTTACTTATATTGTCCAGTGCATTGCAGTTGAATTGGTCTTAAAAGCAAGTGCCAGAATCCGATTAGCCTGTCTCTGTAGTGATCATTATCTATAGTTGAACTGTAAAAAATCAACTGCAGAGCAGAGAATAGGAATTAGAGTGAAGTCAGTTTTTTAATGTTGTGTTAACCCCATATACCGGTAGCTGCTTTTGTCAGCCTGATGGCTTGTAACTCGAGCTGTCTTATTTAGAAAGAAGCCGTTGAGAAAATTAGAATTGCACAAAGGTCTAGAGGAATCAGTCTATTTATAGGGGCTGCATTCGGTACTTCTATTTTTGGTCTGACTTGTTTCATTGCATTATTAACTTGGAAATTCTGAAAAAATTAGTTCAGCTGCAGGCAATGATTCTTTCACAGTGGCCAATTACTGTAATACTCACTTTGTAATGTGGAATATATGGGTTTGGTTTGAGGCTGTTCTAAGATGCTTACTCTATAGGAACCCTGAATGCTGCACGTGCGTGCACACATACAAATGCTACAAAAGTAATTTGTTCCAAGAGACAATTTTTTTATGCCAATCATAAGTAGCTATTGTTTACCAGATTTTGATGCAAAATATTAAATTATAATTTTGATATTTGCTGATTTTGCAGACAATTTCTTGGAATGTCTCATTTCTGCTTTTAACTGTAGGGGCATGACGCACAAGAGACTACAATTTCATCATAGTATCAGACTTCATTATTTTCTGCTGCGTATTTTTTTATTTGTTTGTACGACAACTTTCCAGTTCTTACTTGTCAGGTTATTTTGTACACATATCATGTGTTTATCATCGGATAAAATAAATTTCAGTGCAGTTTTATGCTCACATCCATGGTTAGTTCTTCTGACATATCATTTTCATTTCGTATTACGAAGTCTTGGCATTATGTACGGCATCATTGACCTGTAAATACTACACTCGTCCCTTGAACAGCCATGTTCGCTGCGCTTATGGTGAGTTCTTACAATGCGCTTTACAAAGGTTCAGATACATACTTACTTACATATCAGCAGCGGTACATATCTATATACGTTCTGATAGTCTCTGCTTGGGTTTTTACTACCATGACATTTCACAGACTCTTGTGTTTTTGGGAAGCTCCTAAATGGCACGCTACAGTCGCTACACGTTTGTAAGTACTGCTGGTTACATTGCATTATATTATGGGATATTCATATCCTGCTTACATCTGCCTGAGCTCATGGAGGTCAGTGAATCACTTGGTTATGTGTAAATTCTGTGCAAGGTTGTGTGTGGCTTCTTGCAGAAGTTATAAACAATAGCATATTATGTGCCAAACTCATAGGGTTATGTATAGGAAACTCGTTTCACTTGCTGTCCAGAATACACTGAGCTGTGGTAAGTTTAAGGATTGCTACCGATTACATGCATATTGTAAAGCCTTTAGCAGCTAATTGTAATATCTTGGATTGTAACTTTTGTGCTACATGTCCTAATTGTAGATAAGAAATCTGAAGCTTCTGAATGAACGAGGTTGTTGAGCTCTTGATGTTGTTTTGCAGATTTATAAGTGTATCTGTGAAAACTCAATATTGTGAGTGCTTTGTTTTATTCTTAATATCGTCTGACAGTTTGCCAAAGTCGTCTTGCAGATTTTTAAGTGTCATTTTTGGAGATTATTGACTGTCATATTGTTATGCCTGTCGTTCATCTATTTTGGTAGTGATTTATAAATGACATCGAGAGGAGTTATATTCACGTAGACATCAGTTGTTAGTGTTTATGAAACTATTAAACAATTAAACTATACGTAACACATCGATTGAATTGCCTCTTCTGCACAAATTAAATATGTATCTCTTATCTTATCTTTCTTGGTAGATGCAGTTCTTTCTTTACCTTGTACAATATGTTCCAAAATTGGAAGGTTTCTTGCATTGAGTGGAGTAAGTTGTGTCTATCTTTCGACGAATTCCGATGTCACAGGAACTCGATTAGATCCAGTCCATGGATTGATTGTTGTTGTGTTTAATTCAAATTAGAGAATATCTCTCTGCTTTTCTTTATAATGTGTTTACATTTTATAATTGTGGTGACAAAATTATTATTCTTAAAGGTGCTGTTTTAATTAAATTAGTTTAATTACTGAATCAAATACTCAAGTAAACGAACAGGTTTAATATTTGAAAGAATTGAAATACCTTATCATTTATCTGCAAAGTGTCATTATCAACTGTTTAATAGTGTTGTCGTTTTGTAACGTTTCTAATTTCACTTTGCAGGTTTAATAAATTAATTACTTTTCAAGACTTTGTAAAGTTTGTAATGTTATTTAGGAAGTTTAACCCTGCCGTGTTTTGATGCAAGTTTTCAAATCCAACGATCAAAGATGTTGCTTGGTGGCAGTTTTTGTCTTAAGGGATTATGGAATCGTGCGTTGGCCAGAGGCTGGGTGGAAGGAGCTGCAAGCATTGCCATCATGTTGAACTGGATGGGATGCCAGTCAAGGCTATGTGTCATTCGGTCTCTGTTGTTGAATGTGAATCTGTAATCGTGTTTAAGTAGTTAGTATCTTGGCCGTTTTTTCAACGAATATTTTTGTGAGCATATTTCTGTAATTTGTGGTCAAGACAGACATTTCTATGTTGCGCTTCTCATTCTCTACGCTTCCAGTGGTGACCTGTTGTGTAATGTGTTAACTGTCATTGTATGTCTTGGGTTGAAATCCTGGTGCATTGTGTGAACTTGGCAGTTTGAAGTCCTGTTACCTTTGCAGGAAATGAAGTCAAGTGTGACTTTGTTTGATTGTGTGTATGTTTCAGCCAAATGACTTTCTGTTGAGGGCCAGGTCAATTACAATTTCATGTTGTCCAATGTGAACATGTTTCTTTATTGTACAGCTGAGCTAGCAGAGTAAAGCTTATTATTCCTTAAATTTGCAAATCCATAGGATTATGTCCTGATGGTATATTATTATTATTATTATTAATATTTTTACTTGAGGTAAGAAAATGAAAAAATTGAGACAGTTAATTACATCTACGTTTCATTCAATTCTGGCTTTGTAAATTATTATTATTATTATTTCATATGAATCGACATAATTAACTGCATTGGACGACATCGTCCAGAGTTGTTATTGTTATAAGCAGTTTATTTTAACGGCTCTTACCACCTGGACTGTCAAATACTCATTTCGTCACATGGATACATTTTAAAGAATACTGCATTTTCAAGTCCTTTCTCAAATTGAATTACCAATAGTTAGTGGTTACCAATGCCAGGAGGTATTCTATTCCAGACAGGTAGACTAGCAACTAATAAATTGTGAACCATATTTTGAAGTTGTGTGGCTGGAATGTGGAGTCACCTTGAGCTCTGCCGAGCAAAGGTGATAGGGTTCCTGCAGTAATTATCAATTTCTGTGCTTTGACGAATGATGATAGAGTAATAATATGCCACGTTTCAATGTGTAGCGAATTTTGCATTTTAAATTCCATGTTTTAAATATACAGGGATTTCTTGTTCAAGGGTCATCAGTATAATGCTACATTGTTTTATATTTTTAAGCATTACATCATGTGGATGGATACTGCATATGTGAATAGCACAGATCAAAATGTCTAATGTTTTTTAAAGCAAGTCAAAGTTAATTGAAACAGTTCAATTAGAAACTCTTACAAATGCGTTCATGTATATTTTTTCATGCTAGAAATTGTACCGTGTATTTTGCATATCTGAATAGCAGAGCAAAATCTATTGTTTTAAATCAAGTCAAAGTTAATTGAAACAGTTCAATTAGAAACTCTTACAAATGCGTTCATGCATATTTTTTCATGCTAGAAGTTGTACCGGCCAAGTAGTATTTTATGTTTGTGTTGGTTGGACTGAAGTAAACAGAGTAGAAGCATAGTTTGCTAAGGGGTCATCCATAAAGGACGTCTGGAAAAATATTTCCTGCGTTGGACATCTTCCTCTCCTTGTCTGCATTTGGCCTTGCCCTTGCCCCAGCGCATAGTGTGCGGGAAAGGGAAATCTTAAAATCTCTGTCTGTGCCGCTGAGATTTGACCTCTGCATCGGAGATTCAGACAGCTCTCCACAAGAATACTACACTTTTATTCTTTGCTTCTGAAATCATGTTTAAGTTAGTCTGTTTCAACCTTTCGTGTTATTATTAGCGAGCTTTACATGAAAGATCTCGAAGCATAGCACCTAAAAACCAGTTTTGCCATAATATTAGTTTACTGATGCTTTTAAATATCCTATTAATAAATCTGCTTTTAGTTTACTAATTGCCGTTGTACAATATGCATTGTTAGGCACTTCAGAAATTCTAACTACCTTGTATCACTTCTACTATCCATTTTGTAGACTTATAAAATTAAGTGTAAAAGTTGCCGCTTTACTCTTTGAAGGATTATGAAGTTTTTATATTTATGTGCTTTGAATAAATTGTAAAGAACTCTTCATACCAGTTCTCTGCAATGACATTTATTTAGTTAATTCCTTTTCTCTGTTTTAGCTTTTCATATGTCGAATTGCTACTACTTCCTGTGAACCCATGTTAAGTATGTTTGCAAAAATGCGTGTAAAGTTTGCATCTTTGTGCTTGCATAAGTTGATAATGGAGTGTGCAGTATGGTGTGTGTGTGTGTGTGTGTGTGTGTGTGTGTGCGTGCGTGCGTGCGTGCGTGCGTGCGTGCGTGCGTGCGTGCGTGTGTGAGTGTGAGATGTGTGGTAATTTTAAAATGTATAGCTTTCTGCTACAACCAAATACATGTAATGTGTATGAGGTCTAATTTTTTACGAGATTTCCTACCTAATTCTTGCATTCTTTAAAAGGTCATTCCTGTCTCAGGTAAATAATAATATGAACACTTAACAACAAAGTGTACTAAAATGTATGTCAAACTAATCCCTCTCATTGTTAAAGGGTTAAAACATTTGTACCCCTGAATGTAATTTTTCATTCCTGATGGATCATTTCTACCTTAGGTAAAAATGATGACGATGATAATAACAATAAATAATTTTTACTGGATGTTTTTACTGTACTGTGTTTGTAATTTCCACATATTTATTCTACAGCAGATATGTTATTCTCATATTTTAAATTGTGCACTTCGTGTTTTGGCATTTGTCATTTAGCGGCATATGTTTTTGCCATGGCTTGCCAAATAGTTTTGACAAGACAATAGCTGACCCTTTGTTTTATTGTGGTATCCAGTGGTTGCATTATTCTGTCGCTAATGTATCTGACGTACAGTGGTGCTTTGTGATTTTGAGAGTTTTTCTGCTCATCTTGTTTGCCTCGGCGTAAAGGCCTTACACATGTATAGGCCAAAACAGTAATTGATGTGACCTATTTGTGAACAAAAGTTTAAACTGTGTCGTACTTTGTGTGTCTTGAATACTGAGCTGAACTCGGTGGCATCACTAGAGCTGGTGTCACCCATTGCGGGAAGTCATGGTGTCACCCTCATTAAAGGTTCAAAACAGTAAATTAGCATAGAGTTTCAGAAAAGAAATTTGATGACCTTTTTTAGGAATTCGTCTCGCAAAAGTTATGACCTGTTTTTAGGAATTCGTCATCTTACAAAAATGTCATCATTTTGTCGTGACACTTGGTGTCACCCCATCTGCGGGTGTCACCCGGTGCGGTCCGCACCTCCTCGTGACGCCACTGGCTGAACTTGAAGTTAGTAGATGTCCTGAGACTGTTTTCATCAGTTTTACCATTATGCCTCAGATCAGATCAACTATTATCTAGTAAGGTTTCAAATGGAGGCATTTTGTAATGCAATCAAACGTCTCTACTGCACCGCATTTGCATGCATTCCAAAGCTTATTGGAAGGCACTAACCAAGAAACTATGTAGAATTTTCACTCGAGATCAGAAACTGTAGTACTGACCTTTTCATGACCTTGAGGGGTGTGACATGTTGAAGTCTGCCACTGTACAGGAGTGGTGACTGTTTCATGGGACCACTATAAAAGTCTCAGGTCGTAATGAACATCCCCATAGGATTAGCAAAGACCTGAAAACCACAGGGTCAAGGCTCACGGAGAATGACCTCAGCGTCATGAACTTTGAGGTCCATACTCTTGTGGACATAATTACGTACAATTGTTTCAGGACAGTTCAAGAAAGGATGGTGTATCCAAGTTGTCATATGGGAGCAAGGTACAAGCAGCATGCAACACCCTAACTGTGCTTGATCAGCTGCATTGGCTTCCTGTAGAAACCAGAATGATTTAAACTAGCCCATCTGACCTATAAAATCGTTACAATCCGCTCCTACCTACCTACCTTTGAAAAGACATTGCCTTACATTCCCCTAGGTATGGATCTTTCTACCCAGCCATGATGCACGCTGCCCTCAATATTTCTCTGATGCTCAAATTCTTTTTCTTCCTCGCAACTCGTTGTTTCTCATTGGCTTTCAAACATCTGTATAATGATTTATCTGACTGCTCTTCACCTGGTGACAGACTCTCATTTCTGTGTGACTTGGCGCTCATTAAACATTTTCGCAATAATAATGATATTCCCACAAGCTTCAGGATGCAGCAAATGTGTACTTGAGTGGCTTAATACTGCTTCTGACACCCAAGACTTGCCTCCTTGAATAAAGCATTCATAGGCGCCGACTTTTGCTTTTGTCTCTGGGTGCCTGGGTCCTCGCCCTCCCATCCCCTTCCCACTCTTAGGTAGGTCAGTTTCAGCAGATTTCCGGAGAAGGAATTTTGTTTTCTTGTGAAAGGATAAGAGGTTAGAAAAAGTATTGGTAATTGGTGAAGACGTTCCAGTGTTATTATTTTTTTAATAATAAAAAATAAATTATTTCTTTATGTACGAGATGTGGCTGTAAGACCATGCAAATAATGTTGAGTATTTGTGTTGTATTTCTCAAGTTGTGAGATTACTTAGTTGTAAAAATGTTAATTTAAGGTCCGAATTCTTCTGGGTGCCAGGCATCCACTGAATTTTCTCTCTGGGTGCATTCGCACCCAAGGCTCCCAAGAAGTCGGCGCCTTCATAGGCATATGAGCCAAGGATTTTATATTTATGGTATCGTATCGTATCTAGTAATTTATAAGGCACCTCTCGCAGTATTTAAACTATTCAGTGCACGAGCCCCGTGGAAACAGAAACGTCTTGAGCAAGCGAGTAGATGCTGGGGAGATTCCCATCATGAGTTTAGTTCGTATTCGAGAGGGAAGACATTCCAGGCAGAGGGATCTGTGACAGCAAAAGCTCAACGTTGGGCCAGAATGGTCCTAGTACGATGGACAAAGAGATCAAGACGGCCAGTAGAGCGCAAAGGACGAGCAGAAGTTGCAGAGAGAGGTTGCTGCATAAGGTCAGAGAGGTATTTAGGGGCAAGACGTAGCTGGGATTTGGAAACCAGAAGGAGGATCTTATACAGGATATGCGAAGTAATCGGGAGCCAGTGTAAGACTTCAATCATATTTGTGGAGATATGAGCAAAGCGAGGAAGACGTGCTATGAGCCTAGCAGCAGCATTTAAGACTGATTGGAGGGGGAGAGGCGTAGCATGGGGAGACCGAGGAGGAGCAAGTTACAGTACTCAACTCGAGAGCAAATGAATTCATGCACAATGGAGGTAAAGACAGTAGGTACAGTGGAGTGCATGATAGCTCTCAGTCGTCTCAGTTGGAAGAAGCAGAAGCGAGTCAGAGTCGAGATATGTTCAGTAAAGGTGAGGGAGCAGTTAAGAGTGACACCCAGATCGCGTACACTGGAGGAGTAGGTATAAGAAGGAAAGCTTATTTAGTTGTTGCTTAGTGCCAATCCAAATCAATTTAGTGTTGGTGGAATTTAAGTAAAGTTGATTTGATGACATCCAAAGGTGCAAGTCTTGGGTAAGTTCATCAACGGAGGAAACAATGGAAAGTTGATCAGCAAAAGCTTGTGCGTCATCAGCATAGAGGTGGCCCATCGCAGCTTGTTTGGCAAAGATCAGGGAAATGTCAGCCGCATAGAGGATATAGAGGATAGGTCCAAGTACTGAACCCTGGGGTACGCCAAATCTAACCCTAACCCATTGAGATCTACAGTCACCAAAGACAACCATCTGGGAGCGATCAGAAAGATAATTATAATTTAAACAAGAGAAGAGCAGTGCTAGAGATGCCACAGGATAGCTGCAAACGATGAAGAAGGATATCATGATCGACCATATCAAATGCCGAAGAGACGTCAAAAAGAGCTAGGAGCGAGAGATGGGATTGATCAATAGCCATATAGATCTCAGATAAGAGAGACAGGAGGGCAGTTTCAGTGGAATGACAACCCGGAAAAACCGACTGGACTGGAGGAAGGCCTGCTAAAGCGTCGCGTTAATTTATTTCATTATACGTTTCAAACTTGTACCATAAAGGCTATTCGAGTTGTCCTTTTTTTAAAGAATTTATAACATTATTTCGACGTATTCAAAGTGAGAAATACAAACAATTGAAAAAAGCCTATCACCGACCAGGGGTCGAACTCGTGTAGCAGGAACGTTGTGTTGCAACGCTCTACACGTATCCCCAAACCCTGATCGATGACCAGCTTACGCAAGGCGCCATTTCACCTCACGACAGTAATAGGGTTTAAAACCTTTATATTCAAGCTAAGGTCATAAACGCCTTCGTCACGGTGACATTTTAATGCTATGAAGCTGGAATCTGGCAGAAATTCAATCGTCTGCATTTATTTAATTGTTTGATACATTTTCAGATACTAGCAAGTATATTGTGTAAGAGATATACTTGGCTGAAATATGTGACTAATAATAAACAGTTCGCTAGATGGCGATGCGTCACAATACGATCAACAATAATTATTATCGAAAATACATGTTTCCGTAGGCTATAATGACAGCGTTCAAAAGCTATAATTTATTGATAATATTTACTGATAGCTATCACCATGGTGTAAGAGATAGATTGTGGTGCGCATTGCATTACACTTGCCTTATTACATAATGCATACAACATACACTTCTATATAATATTTTGACTAGACTTATTTGTATTCAGTAGGTGGCGCTGGATCTCGAAATTTCTACAGCGCCCACAAAGCGAAGTCGCGGGAACCAGCTTAGACACAGGCGCTCAGTCAAATCAGAATCGTTAGGCGGGGTGGGTGAAATCAGTTCCAGGTCAAGATCCAAAGGGTCAGTCAGGCAGACAGTGAGACTACTGTCAGACGGCTAAGGAGGGTGGTGCTTGGGATCGAAACGGCGAGGGAGGTAAAGGGAAGAGAATGAATCAGGATTAAACTTCTGAAAGAGCAATGTTTTCACTTTTGAATGTAAGACCTGTGGAAAGATAGCAAGAGGTGAGGTTTTGGTGAGTTCGTGGCATGGGTCTGATATTTCTCGTAGTACTGGTGGGAGTTTGTTCCAAAGAGGTGGGACAGCTATGGCCAGGGCGTCTATCCCCCTTAAGTCAATGGAGCAACTTTCCTTTTCCCTCTGTTCCTCGCCCTCCCATTCCTTCCCCCCTTTATTGGTGGCACAAACACTGAAAGATCCCCCCCATTTCTTGGATGGAGCATTTGCTCCTAGGCTTCTATGGTGTAGACGCCTCTGGCTATGGCTATGGAACGTTTCGCAAATTTTAGTGATGAGGTGACGGAAGGGCGGAGTAGTGTAGGTTGTTTGCAAGAACATAGTCGTAGGCCTTAATAGTAATCTGCATATTTCTAAAGCAACCACATGCCCTCGAGAAACATGCGGTCATCTGGAACCCGAACCCTTGTCCTTCATCGGTGTCGTACTACAACTGCATCAAAATCTTTCAACTCGTCCGCCCCTCGAATCTGGAACAACCGACCATCCAACATCAGGATCTCTACGACTCTTGCCACTTTCAAGAAAAACTTTGCCTATATATCTGGACTGATCTCTCTGCTCCCAGTGCTTCTGAATCGTTGCATCGATTTCCCTTCGACTGTTTACGAACTATGACACTTAAATCTCTGCTATTATTATTATTATTTTTGATATCACACTACGCGCAGAGCATGGCCGCCCATGTAGCCTACGTGTGTCCTTTTATGTTGGATGGTAGGCCATAATCGTAATCTGCAAATTTCTAAAGCGCCACTCGAAGGCCAAGCGCAGGGCACCAGCCTATTCACGAGCGCTACGTCAAATCAGCGGGGGTTTCCAGTCCAAAGGAGGTCCGAATCCGGTTTCCAGGCCAGTTCAAGTGAAGATAAAAAGAAATTGTATCTGGCATCGTTGCATGGCTATAGCCCTATATGAAGTAAATGACAAGTCCCGCAAATAATGTTGAGTATTTTGTGTTGTACTTCCCAAGTTAATTGTGAGATTACTTAGTTGTAAAAATTTGAATTTAAGGTCCGCATTCTTCTGGGTGCCAGGCACTCAGAGGCCATCCATATATTACGTACGCAAAAATCCGGGAAAATTGGACCCCTCCCTGTTCGCACGCGTACTTTTTTCCATCCCCCCCAACTGCGTACGTACAGTTGACGCACCCCCCCCCCCAAGACCAGCTGCAGAATGCGTCAGTTACACGGGTTCAGACAGCGACTGTCTGCACTTTAGGCCAGATTGAAGGATGGGTAATCCATGGACTCACTGTTGAGCTGTGTGATAGTTTAACAGCGTTCAGAGGTAAGGTGGCATACAAGTGACACCTCTCCCAAAGTCCTACTTCCTCTGGCAGTACTATATAGCTGGAAGGACTGAACTCTAGCTCACTTGAATGCCATTCAATTTGCGTACGTACATTATCAGTAGACCCCACCCCCACCCCGTTCGCAAGCCTACGCAAAACATGCATTTCGGTTACCCTCCCCTCCATGTGTACGTAATATATGGATGGCCCCTCACTGAATTTTCTCCCTGGGTGAAGTCGGCGCCTATGATTCAGAGTTAAAATTAAAAATTCCTTTACACCCATCATTGAATATTAATGCATTTATTTCATTATTCCCATGCTGCCAACAAAACATTTTCAGAATTCTAACTACTTTACAAAAAATAAATCTTCAATGATTTTGCTGTCCTCCAGTGACGAGTCGCTGTTGTTATCATCGTACGCATGGCTCGACCGAGACATGAGGCAACTGTTTGGAACTACACTGTGCGAATCGGGTGATCCTCTCGAAAGACTAACGGGCTGCATTTGTTTTGTTTGTACAATCCTCTGAAATTTCTTTCCATCAATGTTTTCCTGAATTTCTGTAGGCAGTTTGGAAGATTTAAGTATTGGCCTTGACGTTTTTGATTTTTCAGTTGAACTTGATAGAATACTTGGAGGAATCTTGGCTCTGATTTTAGAAATGCAAACAAAAGAAACATCAGTTGGCTGTAGCAAATTTAACCAGTAAATGCAAGAATAACACAAATGAGCATCAAAGAGGTTTCCATTTGTCGCATAATGTTCCATATAGCTGTATATGGGGATTTGTAATCTTAAATAAGTTTACAAATGATTTCTGCAAATATGTATGTTCAAGCTTTAAACATCAGATTGTATGTATGTGTGAAGAAGACACAATAGAGCACATTTTCAGTACCTCACAAAAGCTGTACACCTATTAACACTAACACATCTAAACACCCAACATAGTCAAAGGCAATGGTACGTAAATGTAAAGAGAGACTGTAACACGGGTCCCAGAGCGCTTTGATTGCCGAACCAGCCGACTGGAACATAGAGTAGAAAGTTAAAAGTAATGATGAAAATGTAATGTAAATGAAACGTAATGATGAAAATGACACATTATGATTAGGCCATTGGTGGGCAAACATTTTCAGTGTTAGTAAGTGTATCCTAAATAAACAAATCACCTGTCTATCTGAGGGTTGACTTAAGTCGACAATGTTCTTGGACTCGGATGTTTAACTGGGGAGGTAGACAGGGCTGTAGTCGAGGGTATACGCGGGTATAAAGCGTGTACTCACCCCTAGAGACCGTATGCTCACCTCACAAAATATGTATATTTATTTATATTAAAATACTATATCATATATTCACAAAATACTGTAACGTATACTCACCTCTAATTTGTTTCGGAAAACTAATTTTACCACTAGAGCCCAGGAGGTAGCTACACTGAATAGTCTAGGAAAGCGCTGGTCCCGAGCTACAAATGAAATTCAATTGGTTTTTTATTGCATTTTACAAAACAAAATGACAACAGATATTGTTGAAATGACCTAATCGTACTCATGGCGGCGCGTTTATACAATATAGCACTACTACAAGAGAACTAATGGAGAGATTTTACATAGCCTACTGCTTGTACAGTAGGTGGCAAACTAGCAGTTCTCTACGCTAACTCGGCTAACTGAATCTGTTTAAGCTGATAAACTAACTTATCAGCTGAACTGACCGATTACTTGGTATAATTAGTTTAATTTCATAGATTCATACATGGGCTGAGGTTTACGGCATACCTAAATCATGCTGCACTGCACACAACCAGCAAACCATACCTGCAGTATAATGGGCTAATATTGAAGCTGCTTCACATCCATATTTAAAATTAATCCATATATAGTCTATAGTTTGTCTAAGTTGCGTCTGTGTCAACTTAATGTTTGAATAAACGAATTTGATTGATTGATTGATTGATTGATTGATTGATTGATTGATTGATTGATTGATTGAATGGCTGCCCTAAACAGTTAAAATTCGACTCCTGTAATAACTTGTGATCATCCGTTCATACTGATTTGTAACCGTAGTGCGTAATTGTCGCGCCTGTGAATAAGGTGGTTCCCGCGACGCAGCTTTTTTGGGCGCTGTAGAAGTCTCGAGATTACGATTACGATTGCGATTGTCAGTTTGATAATATTAAACGACGATTATAAGATTATTAATAATTATATTTAAAATCAGCCCCGGGGCCGCATGTTGGACAGCACGGACCTATAGACCTGTTTAGACTCTTTCATCAACTGTTATTTTATTTATTTTCACTTGCAATTATAATTGTCTATGACACTATGTAATCCCATCGCGTCTGTGTCGACGGGAATCTGTCAATAAACGAAGAATTGATTTGATTATAATTGCAACTACGAGCCAAGGATTCTATATATCTAGCTAAAGCGTCGCGTTAATTTATTTCATTATACGTTTCAAACTTGTACCAGAAAAGCGATTTGAGTTGTTCTTTTTCTAAGAATTTATAAGTTCAGTGTTTCGACGTATTCAAAGTGAGAAATACAAACAATTGAAAAAAGCCTATCACCGACCAGGGGTCGAACTCGTGTAGCAGGAACGTTGTGTTGCAACGCTCTACACGTATCCCCAAACCCTGATCGATGACCAGCTTACGCAAGGCGCCATTTCACCTCACGATAGTAATAGGGTTTAAAACCTATATATTCAAGCTATGGTCATAAACGCCTTCGTCACGGTCACATTTTAATGCTATGAAGCTGGAATCTGGCAGAAATTCAATCGTCTGCATTTATTTAATTGTTTGATACATTTTCAGGTAAACGTACGTTTTAGCGTATTTAATTATTGGACGAAATGTCCACGTTCGCTTTAGCGTAATTAATTATTGGAAGCTGTATGAGCGATGAAAATACAAATCAAACTGGAAGCTGGATTACCGATGAAAATATAAGTCAAACTGTAAGCTGGATTAGCGATGAAAATGGAGATCAAACGAGAAGCTGGATGTGCAAAGAAGGTAATCCTCCACGTTACGTGCGTTCATTATATGTACACTCTCATAGCGGATAGTTATCAGCAATTGTGATGACTGATGAAAATATAACTCAAACTAGAAGTTGGATGATTGATGAAAATAGTATTGAAACTAGAAGCTGGATAAATGAAGAAAATATTACATAATAAGTCGGAAACTAGAAGCTGGAATTGCGATGAAACTATAATCGTTTAACGCCGATATCATTGCCGTGGATGAGCGATGAAAACATTTCATAGTGTAAAACTTAAAACAGTAGCTGGATTTGCGATGAAAATGAGCTAAAAGTGGAAGCTGGATGGATGAACGATTAAAACGTGTAATATTAAAGTAAACTAGAGGCTGGAAGGTGGATTAAATAATTATTTACGCTATTCATTTTTCCGAAATCCTGCCAATAATTAAATACGCTAAAGCGTACGTTTACCCATTTTCAGATACTAGCAAGTATATTGTGTAAGAGATAGACTTGGCTGAAATATGTGACTAATAATAAACAGTTCGCTAGATGGCGGTGCGTCACAATACGATCAACAATAATTATTTTCGAAAATACATGTTTCCGTAGGCTATAATGACAGCGTTCAAATGTTATAATTTATTGATAATATTTACTGATAGCTATCACCATGGTGTAGGAGATAGATGGTGTGCGCATTGCATTACACTTGCATTATTACACAACGCATAGCCTACACCATACACTTGGTATATAATATTTTTGACTAGACTTATTTGCATTCAGTAGGTGGCGCTGGTGGCACTACGCTCAAAGAGCATGGCCGCCCATGTGAATACCATGGTGAAAGAATATTCTTTCACCATGGTGAATACTATGCTGTTTGCAAGAATATAATCGTAGGCCCTAGTCGTAATCTGCGAATTTCTAAAGCGTCACTCGAAGGCCAAGCGCAGGGCAGCAGCCTGGTCAAGAGCGCTACGTCAAATCAGTGGGGTTTCCAGAGAGTAGTCCAAAGGAGGTCCGAATCCGGTTTCCAGATCAAGAGTAGGCAAAGCAGCTGTAAAGGCGGTTAGTAGGATCGATGGATAGCAAAAAACTTCCAAAAAACTTGTGACAAGCTGAAAATAAGTTAAATGTCACTGCAACGTAGTGTAATACACTGTAGTGAAGATAGAAATTGTATCTGGCATCGTTGAATAGGCCTATATATATATATATATATATTGTTGGGAGTTGGCCTTCAGCCATCCCGCCATTATCATCCTCACGTGCACTTTCTAACCTTAGTTAAGACGCACCTCGTTTGAAGCTAAATGTAGGATGGTCTCGTTGACTATATATAGCAGTGTTCTTGTGTCTACAGGGAGACCGGTTTTAGTTAAGTAAGGCGTAAGACGTGCACTGGTTGTGTCACGCATTGTAAGTACCCTTTTGTGGTCATTTTCAGAGAGTGTACCCTGCGTGGTCGCTACTCATGTTTAATTGCCGGTTCTCCAGTTGTATCTTCCTTTGTGGAGTTTGTGCAGGCGTCTTCTCGGAGAGTCTGTCTTTTGACGTTTCGTTTGTCTTGTATGTGTGAGTATCGCTTCAATTATGTACATAGTGTAAATATACGTTTTATCAATATTGCGAAAGTCTTCGTTTTCCTTGTCATTTCTCATATCATTCTAACTCACATTTCACCTCTAGACTAACAAGCTAACATATGTGAGCTCGTCCTTAAAATTGTTTTCCGTTTTGTAAAATTGGAAATTGGAATTGCGTATTTGACGGTCTAACATTTGAAGTCGTCCGAAGCTATTTGAAGTTTTAAAAGCTGAATTTTGAACTTGAATTTTGAAAGTGAAGTTTAAAGTACGGAGATTGGGAATTTTGAATAGTAGAATTTTGAATTGTTATAGTCGTTTTGTTTGAACTGAGTGGCATCAGTTTCTAAAATGGAAAATTCGCTATCGTTTAAGCCTTTGGAATGTGCAGATATTTTCGATATGTCTGTCGAAGAGATGAGGGAAAGATTAAAAATTTTAGGACTAGAAATTGGAACTTTCAATGAAGAAAAGCTGCGGAAAATGGTCTGGCTATTTCTTGACGAGTTAAACACGAAAAATTTTGAAATTTGGGCACAGAAGGATGGGCCGACTAAAATGGTCGACGCTGGCTACTTGTCATTCTGTTCGTCTGGCCATGTGTATACGCCCACTGGACTTTCTCGAAATATTGTTGTGTTAAGAGATACTGTTTCTTTGCAAAGCTTGGCTAGCAAGGAATTATTGCATGCTAATGAGTTCTCTGACACCGGTGAGGTTCGCCTTATTAGAGGTATTTCGGGTGTCACGTTTCGAGTTCCTTTGGTCGAAATTCGAGTTGAGACTAAATTTGCTAACGGCACTATCTTATGTGGGTTGGTAGACCATTTGCCACCTGGCATTCATGTCCTGATTGGTAACGACTTGGATAGTCCACAAGATGAGACAAATGTGGGAGTGACGACCCGCGCTCAAGTTAAATTGACCGATTCTGGCTCTTTACCTGTGTCGCATACTCCGTCTGTAGAAGATAAGTCTGCTGATGTAAATGTGCAGTTAGACGTAGACTTGAGTGCCATATTCAAAGAGTCTACTGCAGTGCATGCTGATTTAACCAATGTAGAGTCGCGTGTTGATTGTACGCCTACACTTGATGTCGGTTTGGTTGTGCCTGCAAGTGTGAATGTGTCTGAGTCGCCTAAATTAGAAGAGGTGGTCGCAAATAGTCCTTTGGATTTTGTGCAACGGGATGAATTGCTGGGTATGCCTAGTACGTTTAAGGGTGTGTTTAGCGATGTACCTGGCAAGACTTCACTTATTGCACACCGTATTGAGTTGATACCTGGTGCACGACCAGTACGGCAGACAGCCTATCGGTTGCATCCTGAGCGTATGGCACAGGTAGACAAAGAGATTAAAGGTCTAATTGAAGAAGGCATTGTAGAGGAGTCCGAAAGTGCGTGGGCTTCGCCTATTGTACTTGTACCTAAATCGGATGGGTCTTTGCGGCTGTGCACAGACTTTCGTAAGTTGAATGCGCAGAAGGTCGAGTCTTTGCTAAGATTTCCGCGTCCTGAAAATAATAAGAAGCAGGTTCAATCTTTTCTGGGTTTGGCTGGTTATTACCGCAAGTTTCTGCCGCATTACTCTCAGTTAACGTTACCTCTTACTTCGTTACTTAAGAAAGGTCACCGGTTTACTTGGTCTCCTGAGGCTGAGAATGCATTCATTGATTTGAAGTCTAGGATGGCTTCGCGGCCTATACGTAAACCGCCAGATTTTGACAAACCTTTCTATTTTGCTGTGGATGCTTCGTACTTTTGTTTGGGAGGTTATCTATTTCAGATAACTGACGAGATTGAACACCCGGTCTGCTACCTGAGTCGGAAGTTGAGTTCGGCTGAAGTACGCTATTCGACAATTGAGAAGGAGGCACTTGCGCTGGTGGTCGGTGTACGCGCGTTCAGCGTGTACTTTGGTTCCGCTCCAGTGGTCGTCTATACGGACCATAGTCCACTCCAGTTCATAAATCGCATGGCTCCTTCGAATGCGAAACTTTTGCGATGGAGTCTTGAACTCCAACAATACTCCTTGAACATTAAGCATCGGCGTGGTCGAGACAATATATTACCAGACATTTTAAGTCGTCCCTCAGTTTAAATCTACGGACTTTTCATAGGCTTTTACGGATTGTCCGTCTATTTCATTAAGTGATTCTCTTTTGCTGTTGTAAACGTTTGGACTGTTATGTTGATGAACTTTTCTAGATAGTTGATATTCATGTACATTTGTAGTTTCTGCATGGTCGGAAACACTTTAAATGTTTCCTCTTTTTCGTAGTGGGGGGGTCTGTTGGGAGTTGGCCTTCAGCCATCCCGCCATTATCATCCTCACGTGCACTTTCTAACCTTAGTTAAGACGCACCTCGTTTGAAGCTAAATGTAGGATGGTCTCGTTGACTATATATAGCAGTGTTCTTGTGTCTACAGGGAGACCGGTTTTAGTTAAGTAAGGCGTAAGACGTGCACTGGTTGTGTCACGCATTGTAAGTACCCTTTTTTGGTCATTTTCAGAGAGTGTACCCTGCGTGGTCGCTACTCATGTTTAATTGCCGGTTCTCCAGTTGTATCTTCCTTTGTGGAGTTTGTGCAGGCGTCTTCTCGGAGAGTCTGTCTTTTGACGTTTCGTTTGTCTTGTATGTGTGAGTATCGCTTCAATTATGTACATAGTGTAAATATACGTTTTATCAATATTGCGAAAGTCTTCGTTTTCCTTGTCATTTCTCATATCATTCTAACTCACATTTCACCTCTAGACTAACAAGCTAACAATATATATATATATATATATATATATATATATATATATATATATATATATATATATATATATATATATATATGAAGTAGGCTAAATGACAAGTCCCGTGGCCAGGACTTAATAATAATTCAGCTGTCTCCGCTAGTATCCACTTCAAGATCATAACACTTGTATCTACGGCACAACAGGGCTTAGCTCCAGCATACCTTTGTGACCTGATGCGCAAACCCTCTCTGCTTCTACTCATCGACCCGTATAAGTTCTCTGAATCGGCTTGATCTGTTTGTTCCCCGGATGAGGTCTGCTCTGGCTCAGTCTAGCTCTTTCACTGTCGTGGGCCCATTCCCTATGGAACTTCCTTCCTATGGTACTTCGTGGGACCCTACTTACTAGGTTTTCTCTGTTGTTCATTGTTTAAAGTCTTCTGCTTCCGCGAGGCTCACACGCTGAGAGCGCCTCTGAATAGTTTGCACAGTGAGAGGCGCTTTATAAATTCCCAGGTACCATACCATACCATGTTGGACAGCACGGACCTAAATACATAGGCTCCCACTTTTGCTTTTGTCTCTGGGTGCCTGGGTCTTCCCCCTTCCCACTCTTCTTAGGTAGGTCAGTTTCAGCAGATTTCCGGAGAAAGAATTTTGTTTTCTTGTGAAAGGTTAAGAGATTAGAAAAGTATTGGAGATTGGTGACGACGTTCCAGTGTTATTATCAGTCTTGTTGTCCTCGAGACCAAGGTCTTGGTCTCGAGTGCACTCGAGTTCGTTTTAAAAGTCTTGGTCTTGAGACCAAAGGTCTTGGTCTTGGTCTTGAGGTTCAAGGTCTTGGTCTTGGTCTTGAGGTTCAAGGTCTTGGTCTTGGTCTTGGTCTTGAGGTTCAAGGTCTTGGTCTTGGTCTTGGTCTTGAGGTTCAAGGTCTTGGTCTTGGTCTTGGTCTTGAGGTGTAAGGTCTTGACAACAAGACTGATTAATAGTAACATTGAATGCATAAATAAGTTGCAAGTTGGATTATTTATGTTCAGATTTCAATCGAATCTACTGCATGTGAATTTTACAAATTGTTTTTGTAAAAATTCTGACGTACACGATCATTAGGCTACACGGGATCGCTCAACCTAGGCTACCATCACGTAGTATGCACACTACTGTTAAGCAGCATAGTATCAAAGTCTGTGGCCCGATATTCTGGAATTAATTGCCTATTGAAGTTACTGGTTTACCTACTATACATTAATTTAAACAAAAACTGAAACTCTCTCTTGGATGCACTCACATGACTGCATTATGTGTTTACTTGCAAAGGCACTGTTGTTTTTTTCTTGCACGGGCACTGTTGTTTTTTCATCTCTTTTTAACTAATGAAAATTAATCTGTATAGCCTACCTTAGTTGGAATCCATGTGTACTGATAGTTAAGTTCTTTAGTTAAGACCTCTATTAGGCCTATTGCTTCTTTTACATGTTGATCATATAACTTGATCAATATGTTACCGTTCAAAGTAGGCCTATTGATTGTGCTGCCATTTAGGCTACTTGTATTGCGATAGGCCTAAATGTTAACTATAGGTGGCCCTGCTAAGCGGGATCAAGATCCCTTTTGGGTCTCCTCTTGTTGCCAAAGTTCAAACTTTATGTTGTCTTTTCCTTGTACTCAAATGGCTTCAATAAAAGGATTGATTGATTGATTGATTGATTGATTGATTGATTGATTGATTGATAGGCTTGAGCTAAGCGTCGCGTTTAGGGTTGCCACCCGTCCCGATTTTGTCGGGACCGTCCCGATTTCTAGGTAAATGTCCCGCGTCCCTACCTGACCTAGTCGGGACAGCCAAATGTCCCTACTTTCAAATTAAATTTTGTGGTAATTTTTTCACAACTACCAAAATGTGGCTTTTAACACTTTCAGGGTGAGAATTGTCGGGGGGCTGGGGGTTTAACTCCCCTAGTGTTTCTTAGGACCTCCAGTTAAGTCTTCATTGCACATCCAAGGGGGTCGTTTCCAACCCCCTCAGTTGTGCTAGTGTGATTATATTGTGCATATATTTTAGCATTTTCTTTTAAAAATCGCTTTGTGGGTTAGGCCTACTAATATGCTCTGGTTAATTGTGAGATTTAAGACCAGTTGAATTGTATAATAATAAAAATTGGTGATGTCATAACTTTAAGAAGGTTAGGTAATGTGTTCAGTGTGATAATTGTAGAAAAAATTGTAGAAAAAAATTGGCGATGTCATCACTTTTGCATTTTGAATTTTCTCACTTTGCAAAAGACGGATATTTAGCTCCACATGGATCCAACTCATCAAAGTATAACCCTCCAGTCTTTTTTCAACAGTTCTCACACTGAACACATTACCTGTAAGCCACACTTCCCAAAAAAACTTACTCGGTTGCACGACTTGCGCCTCTGGTCCCACATCGCGAGGTGATTTACAATTTCGGTGCTTCAAAATTTCGTCCCGACTTCCTAGTTTAGAAAGGTGGCAACCTTAGTCGCGTTAATTCTTTTCATTATACGTTTCAAACTTGTACCAGAAAGCGATTTGAGTTGTTTTTTTGAAAGAATTTAGCATTATTTCGACATAGGTGCAAGTTAGGAAAGTAACAAAAATAAAAAAGCTTATCGGCTGGATTTGAACTGCCACTAGCTGTAGGTCTACAGTCTTAAACGTCGAAATCAGCCTCCCGCTTAACAGTAGCGCCACGGACGCTCTGCATTAGGTAATGGTTAAAAACCCTACTTATTCGAGAGTTGTTAAACGCCTTCGTCATGGTGACGTTATAATGCTGTTAAGTTGGGGTTCTGTAGACGGGAATGCATAGTTTGCAAGCTTTCAAAGCAGAAATTTGATTGTAGGCATTTTATAAGTAGTTAATAGTTTGTAAAAATGTTGATTTTAGCAAGCTGTAATTGCGCTCTGTGTCAAGTGTAAAGATACCATCCCTCCAAATAATTAATTATATCCCCCAACTTAACAACCAATAACGACCAAATTTGTGATCTCGAATATAATATTTATTACAAATAGGCAGTGTCCGATTTGCCGGGGGGGTCAGGGGGGTTGGACCCCCCTGCTTCTTTTTTTGACCCCTCTGCTTCTAGTCTTTGGCCGACCCCCGAGGGGGTCGGCCTGACCCCCTCAAATTCGTTAGCCACAGTCCTAAACCGAAAGACTCCAATACTGCTTTGTCACTTTTCAGTAATTATTTATTATCCAGTCGGTGCCCTGGTGTAGGTTGATACTGTGATATACTTTTCAAGGATTAGGTTATCCTTTGACAGGCTCTGAGACAATACAACAACTTGGTATCTACAGCTGTTGGCAGATTATATTACTTTTAACTCAAACTGAGGTCGTCTACTGATGTAGGCAGAAGCAGGGTAAGAGATAATTCACAGGGCATGACCTTAAGGGCTCGGTTCACAGACAGCAGACAACGAATGGACAGAGGCCCCGTGCTCAAGCCAGCACCCTCAGGCATATCAGCTCCATAGCCACTAGCATCCAGCTGTGGGGTAAATATCTTCCGTGGTATTCTGTCTGAGATTCAGCACTCGCTGTCGCTTTTGACCTCGAATGACCTATACAGTTCACATCTATGGCAGTCCACAGCTGTAGGCTGTCATTTATGTGCTGGTAGTGGCTTTGAGCCACGCAGTACTGTAGGATTCGACCTTTATATCATACAGTTTGAATTTGCAAATTAGTATTACATGATATAATTTGAAGAGCCTCAGTAATTTCAGCCGACAGATATGAATCGAATTTTAGATCGACATAATGGCACTAATCGGCCTAGTGGCTCTCAAAAACGCAAGTTAAGTAAAGAAAAAGCACATATCAAAATGATCGAGATAGTACTTGCAAAGACGCCTCCTATTACTGCTTTCCTTAAGCAACAGATATAAGTACATCTGCTCTCACGTGGTTAAAATGCAGACTCATTTGAGCCTGGTGTCACTGGTGATGCTGCAGTTGTCGAACAACCGCCAGTTCAGCAACGTTCCCGCTTAGTCGGGTCTCACTCTGTTGTGGAATAGCAGAATATGTTCAACTAGAACACCATCAAAGCGCACGTCTCCTAGCATTGGATTATGGTCGAGCGCCAGAATCTGCGCACTCTGCTTCAGAGAAGTTTCAGATTGACACTTTTCTGCCCATCGTTGATCAATTCACAACCGAGTTGACAAGAAGACTAGCATCATACGAACTACTCTGCTCAAGGTTTGCTTTTCCATCTAGGATTGAATCATGTAGTGATGAAGAAATACACAACTCAGCGAAAAATCTTGTAGCAATATAGTGCGATGACCTCGATGAAAACCTTGGCAATGAGCCCATGCAGTTTTCTTATTTTGTCAAAATGTGTAAACACAAGACAGGTATCACAGGCCTCAACATAAGTCAGGAGCAGTTCATGTACCAATTCTCGACAAATGTGTTAAAAGTTCATTTCCAAATGTGGAAATTATGGTAAGAGTGTAGGCCTACTTGGTGATCATGGTCACAACTGTAGTGCTGAACGCCCGTTGTCTGAGATGACGATAATTAGGCATAGGAACAGGCTTCCCACAAGTATGACACATGAGTGACTTATCCATCTTGCAGTGTTGAGCATATATAGAGTGATATTCAATTGGACTTTAATCAGTTTATTGATGATTTTGCAAAAAGAAAAGCGTGCAGAGTCTCTATTGGGCCTATTCAAATTTAGACCCAACTGACCTAATTAACTGACTCAGAGCTATCTGCTTTTAGTTTGGAGGTCATGCTTACCACTAGTTTACATTTCTTTGTTTGTTTGTATCAACAACTTCTATTAAAAACTGGCTAAGAATCTTAAAGCTTATCCTTTTGTTTTGTATTTGAGAAATCATTGCACACCTACGAATATAGGCCTAATAGAAGACACTTTATTTATAAGGAAAATGATCTTCCTAATTTATTTTCATTTATATACAATTAAAAAATAACAATAAATCAAAAATTTTAAACATTGCATTTAGCACCTTTGCCTGTATGAGTCAGCATAACGTGTTATAACTGTTGGTATGCGGGTTGTCCCTGTTGAAGACTGCGCATCAACAAAGGCAACAAATCCGCTGCAGAAAGAGCTCCACCATATTGGGCGCCCATGGGCCCACCACCCTAAAACCGGCTCTGTTGTTATTAGTAGGTAACTTTAGCTAAAACTCCTGCTGAAAACACCTCTATTTTTACCAGATCAGTTCAAAAGTTTCCCGTGCCCCCCCACACATGTCAAACAAGATCGTCGCCAGTGTTTTCAGCTTAGTAATTTTTTATATAGATTTCCGACCCCCCTGCTTCTTTTTTGACAAATCGGACCCTGCAAATAGGCATATGTTCAAATGACAATTATTTTCAAATAAGCCCCCAATCTATTAATATACAACTGCCTCCTCTTGCCTCAAGTTTGCTACGCCTATATGTATGTATATATATATATACACACTAAAACTTTCGATAAAACTCATGTACACAAAAGTACGGTTAGCAGTTGGTTCTAAAATTATAAAGGATGTACTTACTTACTTACTTTTTGAGCAATGCCAATCAATATTTTATCATTGTGCCTTCCTAGCATGGGCGGCGATCTAGGGGGACGGGGGGACATGTCCCCCCAACTTTAAGAGTGGGGGACACTCCATAGGCCTACATTTGTCCAGTCTTGTTGTCCTCGAGACCAAGGTCTTGGTCTCGAGTGCACTCGAGTTCGTTTTTAAAAGTCTTGGTCTTGGTCTTGAGACCAAAGGTCTTGGTCTTGAGGTTCAAGGTCTTGGTCTTGAGGTTCAAAGTCTTGGTCTTGGTTTTGCAAGACCAAGACCAAGACTTTTGTCAATATGAACAGTCATTAATTTTAACAAACGGCAAGACTTTTAAAAATGTATCCGTTAATTACTCATAAAGCTATTGCTTTAGTATTTACACGGTGTGAATGAGGCTTCACTGTTGTTTTGGACAATTATTTTGACTTCCGGTTATTTACCATGGAATGATTTCAAAACAGACTCATGATTAATTTGTATATTTACATCCGGTTCTTGAAAAGCTGCTTTGTGTGCTAGCGATTTCAGCACTTGTAGACTGTGTTTTTTCACATGGCAGAATTTTTATGAGACCCCACAGGTCATAAAATTCTGAGCAAATTGGTTTTTATAAAATTCAACAGGCATTTGGAATAACATTTCATATGAAGGACTTTTGTAAACACGAATTCGGAATTCTCTGCAGTCTCCATTTAGAGTTGTTTTGCTTGAATAAAAGAAAAAACTAATGTTTTCATTAAAATAATGAGTAGTCCGACTGGACAATTTTTAGTAAGGAATAGAAGTCTGGATATGACTGTGATTTTTTTAGGTCTTGGTCTCGGTCTTGAGGTTCAAGGTCTTGGTCTTGAGGTTTAAGGTCTTGACAACAAGACTGGTTATTATTTATTTTTTTAAATAATAAAAAATAAATTATTTATTTATGTCACTGTAAGATCATGCAAATAATGTTGAGTATTTGTATTGTACTTCTCAAGTTGTGAGTTGTAAAAATTTGAATTTAAGGTCCGAATTCTTCTGGGTGCCAGGCACCCACTGCATTTTCTCTCTGGGTGCATTCGCACCCAAGGCTCCCACGAAGTCGGCGCCTACGAAAACATTTGTAAGAGTTTAGTACCAATATGACTGCTGGCATATACAATGCCACTAGTATTTGTAGCCCTAGAGTTTGTGCCTAACCATTGTGTCCCTATCTGAATTCAGTCCTGCTGAACCACTGTTGCATGCCTAGAAATTGACTGATGGACGTATGGTGTGTTAACAGTCATTTACTCACTTCCTGCACCCTGTTCAAGAAATTCACAAAATCCTTGTTTCTAATTGTGTATCAGTTGCTCTTCAGAAACGTCCACATCAGAATTATTATCACTAGAGAACCACAACAGAAACAAAATATAGCGGAAGTCTGTTTGCAGCAACGTGTTTCAAATGTGCCAAACACGTCAAAACCACCCAGAACCAGGTCAAATGAACTTTCGACTTAGACAAATAAATACAGAAATAGTTGAATAAACTAAATGTCCACTGCAAAATGTTGAATTTAAAAAAAATACAGCTACACAACTTAAACCGATATTTGAAATGGGGTTGTGCCAAATACAGCTATGGCTGTCAGAAAATCTTGCAACAAGTACTGGTATTGGTCTACGCCACATGTTCCTACGGTGGGCAGTTCTTAGTGATCGCTTGGCTTAGTTTCCGAAATAGCAGAGCATCAGAATACAGTTGATACACGTGTATAAAACTATATTTACTCATAAAAATAAAGGATGCTAAATCAGACGCCAAGACAAAACCATTTACACAAATGACCCCAAGATCTGATTCAGTAATCTCGTTATTTCAATGGCACTGCTGTTTGGATGCTGTATTCGAGTTCAGGTCAGCGAAGTGTGACGTGTAACCTGAAGTGTGACAAACGGGCTGTAGAGATGGCCCACTGGAGTCCGTGCTGGAATTCGATGAATGATTTCACGGAGAGACTTTCAACAAACACCCTGTTCTGCACCGGAATTCACTTTCAAGTGCTGTTCTTAATTGCACAGCAACGGACGAAGGATGTAAGTAGTAGTATTTGAGAATGATTGCAAAATAGTGCGGTCAAATCAATCCGCCCATTTAGGAAGTCTCCAATCAGCAAAAACATCCTACGGAAAAGTCAACCTGAACTTCCAAACATCAGATTTTTTACAAGTTTACTCCGAAACTGAAAGCCATTTAACCGTCATACACAAAAATAATCCCAAATTATTAGAATCGTCAAGCAATCATAACTCGAAAAACACATCAGTTCCTATCACTAGCAGCTTACACAGATTCAGAAAATGAATAGTAAAGTGGAAGTTACTTTTTATAGCAACAGTTTATAAGCGTCCTTCTGAAAAGCTGAATCAGTTACGATAAATGCAGTGTATTTGTACAGCTCCATACACATGTAAATAATGTATTTGGTATAGCAGTGTCCAAGTTACCATTCAGAGCTTCATTATGAATAAATTTACACAACTGATCTTCTCATGCTGGCTTCAGTCGATCAACTCAGCCTGATCCAAGTCCTCTAAAGTTTCAACAAACTCTTCCTCACTTCATGCTAGACATCAACAACACGGCTATCATCCACGCCTCTAATGGGAGTGGCCTGTCTGCAAGGTCATACATAATCAGATAACCTTACAATTTATGGCCAGATCAGACAATTACATTTATTTTTTAAAAAGGACAAAAACTAAGGACACAACATCAAACAACTTCCCATATTCACTTAATGTTGGCAGCATTCACCATTGAATCCCTGTACGGATCTCACTGAAGGAATAAATTACAAATGGAAGAAAATTTGACAATGAGCTCAGTAATTTTATTTGCAAACATCAGACAAGTATATCCAATCATCTCTGCAACATTCACTTTAAAAATACAATAAAGCACGAATACAGTACCTACAGTTTGCAAAACAAACTCAGGTAAAAGAAGTATGAGCAAGCTGGACAGATTAGCCAGTCAATCCACCCAGTCAGTCCAAACAGTCATCACAACCACTACTTCAACAAGCTGTGTGAAATGTCACAATATACACATTTCCATTTTCAGGAAGTTATTTCAATTAGACATATTTGAATAGAACGTTTCCTGTCGTTCTAAAGTTTCATTACATATAGCTAGGTATTCGCTGTAAAGAAAAACGTCAAATTACACAGACTCCCAATCTATACCACTCCCAGTCAAATCCGTAATCAGTTGAAACCTAGTCAAAGAAAAGACGACTAAAACCTCCGTGCCGACACAGACAGCGCCTGTATTTGACAAACATACCACTCAGCAGATGAGGTCATAGCGATTACCTTGGAGTACTAGTACAAGATTACAGCCTTTCACATAATTACATGTAACCTTTAAAGTTAGTCTCGTACGGGCAACCAGTAAATGGCGGCAACTCCACGCATTCAGTTTCTTTCTAGCACAATGTTTGTTATAGGCTTTCGTCACTCTCCGCAGCTCGCAGTCCAAAGTCGTCGGCTTCCATCAACGACGAGCCGTTGCTGGTTCCTTCCAGTGGATCCTGCACGTCGTTTCCATCGTTCAACACTGGAAATAACATAAGTAAGTAAGTAAGTAAGTATATCCTTTATTCAAAACCAACTGCTAACCGCATTTTGGTGTACATAGTTCATAAAATTAATTTAAGCATACAACATTCTAATGACGCAGGTTTTACGAGCTAAAGAGTCGGCATTAGGTATAATTCTGTTGTGTGCCCTGGGGCGCAATGAGTATACAACAGTTTTCTCTGGAGGTAATAACTGATGCAGAACATGTGTTGGGTTGTTTATGATGGCAGAGAAAAGGTTAGAATCAGCTTTCTGGCAGAGTTGCTCAAAAGTATGATAGGATTCCGGTAAATATCGAGACCGGATCAATCTTCACATTGTTGCTTGAAGACGTGTACGCCCCATTCCTCCCACGTAGCCCCACCACCCCGGTGCCGCATACAACATCCGTGAAACTGTGGTTTCACATTCACAAACATATCAGTTACACAACACCTTTGAGACCCATATTAATAACATCCTTTTTCAAACCCAAATTAAATTTTGAATCAACATCTCCAACCACTTTACATCAGCGTTTGCTTTGAAAAGATGAGGATTATAAGGAGTCATCTGCATAATTATTCACACGGTCATCTGATCATCCTTCTCTGATCTAAAACTGTTGTTGGTGCACAGTAATTTTCAGTTGCTGGATCTAAACTTTGGAACTCTCTCCTGTATCTGATAATTCAGCTCAGACGCGTACGTTACTTCATTCTCAACTTAAGAACTACCTTTTCCAAAGTACTTATCCTCCATACTCTAAACTAATGACTGGCTTTTCCTCATCGGTCTCGCATTCCCTAAAGGCATTTTTGTTTCTCCGGGGCTTCTGTGCTGAGAGTACCTCTGAATATTCTGCGAGAGGAGCTTTATAAATTTCTAGATACAATACAATATGCTGCAACAGAAGTTACAACATAACAAAAAATAATAATCTGCCATCACATAATGATGAATGTACTGTAATAGGCCTTCACGTAACACATCTCAAGTCTGTCACATAGAAAACCTCTTCCTTCAGAATATAGTTAAGTACTTACTTATAATTCAGCAGTAATAGTGTAATTGTAAATTACTGTCATTGCAAATGTACCAGAGCAATTACTCAGTGGCTCTTAAAAGTAAACAGCCTCTCAAAAGTGTGTTGCACAAGGCCATCAAACAAGCAAGGAACACGTATCGGAGTTTACACATGACACCCAACTGTCAGTGTTGGTCTTCCCACATCAGTCACGTGAAATGAAGTACTCAAACAGTGAAGTATTACGAAACCCGTTAACACTTACTAATGTTGGTGTCATCTTCATCCGTAAGATACCTCTTGTTAATCGTTTCCTTTATGTGGTTATTCGTGCCCTTGGGATCGAGGTCCATGGCCCAAGAGAAATTTGTCAACGCTAGATGAGTGTTGCCAAGCTTCTTGTGTACCTAGACAGCAAACAGATCGTAGGTGGCATAGTTGAAAAGCAAAAACAGAAAAAAAATTTGGACATTTACTACATACATAAATAATCAGCACTAGTCCTCAGGCATGTGGTCCTGTTTTCAAAGATCTCTACGTAGAAGCACAAGAAAAAGAGCAATCTTCCTTGTAAGTGCACCACGACAAAATCACTTCAATTTCTAAAGCAACCAACAGCACCTATAATCACTGAAATGTGTAGACTACTGTTCAAGGAAGGAGGTGACAGCCAAGATGCCAGTGTCAAAATAGAAATGACTAATTATCTTCAAATAAAGTGAATTCTTTGAAGAACTTACCTTTCCCATCAAGAAATAGACAAGAGATTCTTTCGGCACCAGCTCTCTTAACTCTTCCAGCTCCTGTAAAGCTTCCTACAAACAATCATTAACCAAACTGAGTATTTATATAGCACCATGAACACCAAGCAACCTCCTAGTGGAATCTGTGGATGACAACTCCCATTAGGCAACCAATAAAAGTGTGCATAGGCTCCTCTCTGTTGCCCTGGAATAACCTTCGGAAATTGGCACGGTCAATTTTACAATAAAAGATGCACTACAGAAGTTATCCGATTAGAACATACAAAATGTCTGAAACTGCTGTCAATAATAATAATGACGATTTATACAGAGCCATAGCACAGTCGAGGCTGAAGAAAAGGGCACCATCTCGAGTTCAAAGAGTCAATGACAGTCAAATGATACTTTAAAAAGATAGGTCTTGAGCTGTGATTTGCATGTCTCCAGACATGGTGCACTCTTCACATGGTCAAAAGTAAAGGCAAAGAAAATTCAAGTAGCTTGGCCCACTGCTGACATAATGGTAATCTCACAATTAATCGGTTTAAGCTTTCTCCTCTTGTCTGGCATGCATACTATGCTAATCAATTATCACTTTAACATGAAACGATACCTTGTGTCTGTCTGTCGCAAAGAGCACGGAGGCTTTGTGGAATTTGCACAGAGGATTCTTAGGATCAATGCTGATTGCTTGATTCAGTGTCCGCAGAGCACTGTCCGACTTCTTTAGAGCATGCTGAACCTATGAAAGATTGAAACCACATTACATAAGTTATAGCTCTTCGTTGATCTAAGAACTGTCAGAGCACCGTTAGCAAATACTGCAATCACCATAAAAGTCACATAGAGAACTTGCATTCCTAACTTGCAACACAGTGACTACATAACCATACGCCAGTTGCTGGGGAAATCCAGCTTTTCCTAATAGTCACAAAAAAGCTATAACTTCTTTGAAACTGTTTATATATATATATATATATATATATATATATATATATATATATATATATATATATATATATATATATATATATATATATATATATATATATATATATACATATATACACTTTTTATTACAAATGTGCGTGCCTTTCCAGCATGTTTGTTAAGTCCTGTTCACTGTGTACAACATACATTTTTAAAATAAGAGTTTTTCCAGTATGTTCATATTAATCATATGTCCCACTATGAATTTCTACTATACCCAAACAAAATAAAAACAAGCATCAGTGCAACATTCAAGGTCTCCGTTATCTGCATATTAGAAACACAATATTATATAATTTCACAATGTATTGGCAAGTGAGATCAAAATAACCAGCCATCCAAAACACACAATTGAACCAAACAAACGATGATGGTCAAGTCATTATCCTCAAAGTCCTACCACAGTCCATATCGCAATTCCTTAAGACAGTTTATAAATAACACTTTGAAATGAAAACCTACCACTCCAACATGGCACAGAAGAGCCGAACTTCTCGGGTTAATTGAAAGCGCTTTTTGGAAGTGAACCCCAGCCAGAGTAAATTTTTCTTGCTTGTAATAGACCATACCAACACCGTACCTAAATGACAGAACAACTTTTTTAAACAAATTTTTTTAAATCCTGCAACTAAAATGCATGTTTTTTATAATAAAAACAGATACAAATTTATATAGTCTTAACTTTTACATGCTAACAGTCGCACATTGTAACTTAAGAATTTTTCAGAGGCACTAACATAAGTCACTCTATTATTCTGCAGCACAACCACAATCCAGTTCAGAAAGGGTCACTGGACTGAGACAGTCCTGCTTAGACTCATCTCGGACATGCGTTGTAGTCTCTAGGGGTCAACCATCATCCTGTATATCCCTCTTACCATGCGTTGTAGTGTCTAGGGTCAATACGAATGGCGTTTCGGAAGGCGGCCATGGCCTTGTCCAACTCCTCAATGAGCACGTATTCGTGACCGAGCAGAGTATAGGCGTATGCAAAGTTTGGGTCAACCTGCATTGCTCTCTGGAAGAATCGAATTGCAACATCGTGTTCTTTCTGAAGACTGAAGCAGTTGCCAGTCACACACCAGGCCTAACAACACACAACAAACAGGGTCAAAGCAAGTAAGCATCGTTAAGGTGTATCAAGAAAGAGCAAACTTCTTATACTTAATCATAAAAGCCTGTAAATTAGGTTTATAATTGTTCTTTTACAAGGTGTTCAAGTTTTATATAAACATACATATGTAGCCAATTAAGTCAGTTGCAAGAAGTCTTGTCATTCTATCACATAAATTAAAACCATATGAACGATCAGTTAACAAACATTTACCTCAGGAGATAGCTTGTCAAACTCCACCAAGTCTTGGGCAAGTGCTGACAACTGCACTTCCATCTGTAGGTGCCACAGCACCGTGCTGTAAATCTCCATCCCTTCCATGCGGTACGGCTCTGTCTGGCGCACTTCAGAAAACGCTTTCTCCGCCTAAAATGACAGAATAGTTCAACTGCAGATAACAACCAACTTCTGCCATTTTCTTTCCAAGATGTAAAGAAAATTTAATTCAGAAAAATATTTACATGGAAAACAGACTTGGTGAAAAATCCAAACAATTAAACGAAGCCGATTATCACAGCGCGTTACAAGTTTACAAATGATGCATATGACACTGAAATTGTGATACTATGACAGCATTCAAGACAGACCTTCTGATAGTCTGAGAGTTCAAAATGTGCTCTTCCCACTTGGCACAGGACCCAGCCAGTGTTGTAATGCTGAGGCGGTATGGCAGAGAACAGCTCCAGGGAACTCTGACAGTCGTACTGAGTCAGGGCTTGATAGGCTTTTCCCAGCTCCTGCAGTAACTGCATTAATGCATCTGCAAAGCAACATAAAAACATATAAAACGCCATCCCTTGTAATCACACATTGTTATCATCATCATCATCATCATCATATTGTAATCACAAGGAATATCAACAATATCTCCACCACTGTACTTGTGATTGAACATCGATATAGCACCACTGAAAGACCAAAATACATGCGCTAGCCTAAATGATGTTAAATGTCATTAAGTACTAGAATTACAACACTTAACACAACAATACACAGTAAACTAAGAGTCACTAGAGGCAAGCCGATACACACATGTGGACTCCAACTAACAGATTCCCATCAACATCTGAAAGATGACGTCATGTTCAGGTTGAGTACAACACTATTCCATATAAACTCCAATTCCACAGCAACCGGTTTTCTTTATTATTTCTGACTTGTTGCTTATGAAGCCTCATGCTCCAAAGGTCGTCTTAACCCACCTGTTGTACCCGCTGGCCAACATGTGGCACAGCATATTACATCACATTATAGTCAAACAGGTTGGATTTTGGATGCAGAAAGAGATGACTGGCACCACTCACTTGCTGACTGTCTCTGCATCTGAGCCACCTGAACTTGTACGTTAGCAGCCAGCGACGTCTTGCTATCCGTTCCATCGCACTTGTTCTTCTCATTCAGCTGCTGTGGCGTCCACGATAACTTGGACTTGGCTCGTTTCGTAGGTGCTCGTGGGCTCATCAATTTGTTCTCAACCTGATTCTTGTTGTTCTCCTATATACAGAACATTTACAGCATACTGGTCATTCACCAAATCTCACTAAAACACTGCAAAACTGATAACACATGTAAATAATCAACAGCACATGAAGAATAACGATGAAGAAACAGAAGGTCATGAAGCTATCACAATACAATAATCACACACAGGGTGTACTGCTCTCACCTTGACCGAACTGCTGGCGTGATGGCTAAATATTCGAGAACTTCGTCTTAATCCAGCACCACTGCCACTATTGCTCTGGTAGCTAAAAAAATAAAACAAACCCGTTACGCTGTAACAGTCAAATTCGTACACAAAGACAAAGATGTATATTAGGGTGGTAGTGAAAAAAGTTTTTTTTAAATAATGCCCGGGACACCCCCTAGTTCTGTTCGTATTGGTAGTAGAAACTCATGTGCAAAATCTTTTTAAAATATTCCATTATTTAGGCGTGCCACGTGACAACTCAAGTTTTGCATATGACACCATGCATCATTGAAGCCGTAAAAATCAACTTTCTTAGTTTTTCAGGAACTGGATGAAAGTTCATCACTTCTAGAACCTATTATTTGATTACTGTAATTATGTGATGAGTGTGATGCACCATAGATTGTTGGATACCATATTCTCTGATGATTTGTTTATAAATAAAAAATTAAATAATAAATATATAAATTGGAACCAACTGGAGCTGAGGAGTAAATAAATATTTGCAATTTTTTTAACAATTTTCTGAACTTTTGTAGTCTGCACATTTAAGGCTTTTCTAAAGTTTAATTATTTATTTACTTACTTACTCACGCTATCCCACATTATTCATAATCCATTTCAAATTAATCACATTTTAAAAGTTGTCCTTGAAGATGTCTTCAACCCTCTGGCTGGACCGTTTCCTGGACCTGAAATACCTTTGCTTAAACGATATCAGAATGCATTGCCTTTGATCGTCCATGACATGATTGCTGATGGTTTGTCAGATGATGAAATTGCAGTTTAACAATAACAACGAAATGATAGAAGACGCTGTTGAATTTGAAGTGGAATGTTTGCAGAAAGACAGCCAGCCTCGTGATGATTATCTAGAGCTCTTGGAACTTGCACTGATCTACATAGGTCATGTCCCTCCTCGAGAGTTGCATATTACAGCCTCTGGTGTCATGTCACCGCTCTCTTCGCTCTGCCACCCGTGGTGATCTCTGTCCCTTGTGCACACACCGCTACTATGCAGCAGCGCGCTTTCTCCGTGGTTGGACCCACAATTTGGAATGGGCTTCCTCCTGAGCTGCGGTCTCTTCCTCGTAACTCAGTCACCGCTTTCTTCTCTGCTCTAAAGACTGCTCTCTTTCGTCGGGGTTGGGCTAGGAGCGCCTCTGAGTAGCTTCCTTGAAGGGGTGCTATATAAATGATTGATTGATTGATGCATAGGGCCAGGTGGATGGCCAAGGCCATCTATTCTCACAAAGTATTCCTTTTACGATCTCAATTGCGAATTACCTTCTGGAAAAAAAATTGGCTACGTTCCCTTAACCTGTTCATCTGCTTTAATTATCTCAGATCATGGTTCACAGCTTCACACTCTACTCTAAAGGCACTTTCCGTCATGCTTGTTACCTCAGTGAGGATTTGGTCGATTTCTGTTTTTTCGATGACTGCATTGATGCTGCTTCCAAGGCCTTGTTGGTGCAAACAATGAGAACCAAAGTTGGTGTTGGCATTCCATCCAAATGTCCACAAATTACTGTACACACAGCTTCATGTAGTCGGGAGCACCTCTGAGTAGTACTCCTTGAAGAGGCGCTATATAAATGCCCGTTATGAATGAATGAATGAATGTACTCTTGAGATTTTGTGACTTCAAATATGATGAATACTGTGCATACCATTGATTGGCTGGAGAAAGATCCAACTTCGTGGAAACAGGACAGCATCATGTAGCGACATGGTCACGTTACGGCGCTATAGAAATTGTCCGTGTTATTATTATTTTAATTATTTATTTGGAGCGTCATCAGAAAGGTTGAGTGTGGTGAATGAGAGAGCAGAAAGGGGATTGGCACTGATCCAAGAATACAATCAAATACTGACCAAGGATGAAGGTCAAAAGCAGGCCTTGCTCCATGTGGTGTCCGAACATTGGAAAAAGTATCCGTACCCCAAGAAGTTAACGGTCACAAAAATGGACTAATAAATATTTTATTCTTGATAGAGTTCAATTATGCTCAAAAATACTCTTTAAGTATTGTGCCTTAAACCTAGCAATTGAAATTGAATTTGAAATTTACTTTCGGTTTCACAAAATACAAAAGAACATCGATTATATTATCACAATTGTGCTTACATTCCTTGTCTAAAATTTGGAAAACTTGTCATCTCATGTGGCACCCCTAAATGATGGAATATTTTTATAATATTTTGCACACTAGCTTAGTATATCAAAAGGAACATAACTAGGGGCTGTCCCATCCATTTCCACAAAATAACGTTTTTGAGCACCACCCTAATGTAAATATTCTGAGAGGTCTTTATCACATCAACCACACTTTCTTTCCTCACAGATCATTTTTAAGGTACAAAATAAACAAAACAATAACGTTATTTCTGTTTCTGCCACAGTTAATCACCTGAAATAACTGCTTTCCACTGGCAGATCTAATCTAATCTAATCTGCCTTTCACCCCTTATCTCATCTAAATTCAAACTCGAAACTCCTATAGCACTGCTTTTTGTAATAGGCAGGGCATCAGTTGATGTCCACTTCTAAGTAAACCACAATCTATCACCAAAATCCCTCCACAGAACCAGTCACAATCTTAGAGGACACAACAGCCGGACAGGATGCCACAAAGGATATACAATCTCACGACTGGTTGCCGAGATACATGTAATCAATTAACCAACTGTTTTCCTTACCATACCATCATATATTGATGACTATCAAGGCCAGATCAAGATCTTTTTCTTCAACAGAATTTTCTATCACATCTGCAGAGCATGCTCCCTTGTGTATTAAATTAAGAAGCGTTTTGAGCACTACCTCTGTTGTATGATGGACGCTTGGATGTCCTTTGCCATGTTCGTATTGCCCGACTGACTAAAGACTGGTTTCAGATTTGTGCAGAGCTGCAGCTGAGTGGCAAGACCAGGCCGAATAGAAGTCTGCAGTCAAGAAAACAACCAATCAACATCAACGGAAAAAAATTACACTACAAGCAGATGACCGACTTATCAAGAACTTCATTACTCTCAATGGTTCAAGTCTCATTCCACACATCGGTCACACCGACAGATTAACGTGATTCCAATTTCATCTAATCACAAGACTTCTATCTTCTCCTGACGGCTGACTATCCGCTCCTCAGATTCACATTTCAGTGTGACTGTGGACGCGTTAAAAATTTAATTAATAATAATAATACAATCACTATCATAATATTTATGCAGACTTCAACAAATCGAAATACTTCACTGCAAAGTCAATTCACAATCTGTGCCCATAGTTTTGTCAGGATTCAAGACTTCAGTGTGGACTTTAAAATTTGGTGCTAAAAGAACCCACAAGAGAACCTGGGTAACTACATCAAAGTCTGATGCATTACTGAAAAGTTTTAACTCTGGTGCTATATAAATGTTGGATTATTATTCCACACATGCTGCACATGAGGTAAGACTTCATTTCTTCAGTTTAACAAATATGTCTTCATGGAAGCATGGTTTTAACCACTGTAATGGCCTGTTGTACCTTTACATTCGTTACAACCGGCGAAGGTATAATTTGAAGCTGGTTCGTGCCCACAGGAGTCGGTGTTAATTCTAACGGAAAGATTCCGAAGCTAAAATAACAAACCAAAAATGGACTTTGGTAAGACTACAATCAACTCCGTCATGGACAGCAAAATGCAAATTACACTAATAAATTAATTTTCAATCTAACCTCAGAATATAAATGTACCATCATAACGCATGATCAGATCAGTTAGTGGTTGGAGAGGAGCATCTTGTTGATAACCAGACAACTTAAGTTCAATACTTATCAAATTGCAACCTGATGAAATGCCACTTTGTGTGTAGATATATGCCATGCATTTCAACAGTTGTTCAAAACTGCTCAAATTTAAGAATAAATCTGCACTTGCTTGAAATGCAGGCCCGCTGAGAGGAGGCCAGGGGATAAATGCCCAGCGAGTTTTAAGGGCCCGGGACTGGCCCGCAATCAACTTATGAAAAATATTATAATCAGTTATACAAAGTTTATGATTTATGCCTTTTTAAATATATTACTGACACTTACCTACAATCCGTTTAAACTTCAAGCATCTGAATAGTACCTTACTATCAGATAGTTTAGAGGCCCGTGACTACTCTGCCTAGGGGTCCGGAATTTCTGTCGGCATACCTGTCCAAATGTACCCCCTTATCCCACCAGCATTTGAGTACCTTACCCTCTTACTAGCACTGGGCTCAATCTCATTTTGGCCTTGGGGCAATAATATGAAATTAATATTACGAAACTAAATGAAACTTCTGAAAACCAGAAAATAAACAGCAATCTCTTCCAGTGTCTAGCAACTGCAATTCAGTGCTTCAATGCTGTTACCATCTATAGCATTTCTGCTTTGCCAGAATGTATGAGACGATCTCTCATTTTTTTTCATTTTTTAAATCCTGAGGGATTACTTCTAACTCCGCTGGCTTAAATATATTTTCTTTGTGCTCAGTAGATCTTATTGGAGGAATTACCTTGGCGAAAAAGGACTGAAGCCTGGTACGCAGACGGTGCTTCGGTTGGGTCTGTTGAGATGGAACCGAGGGCGAGGGGCCGAGGGTGGGATGCTGTAGCACCCGATGTCACCATCTGGTGTCACCATAGAGGCCGAATCTGGAGTCGCTACCTCAATTAGCAGATCTTTCGTAGCTGGACTCTGTACGCTATCCTCCTACAACAAAAAGGAAAACCCCAACAAATAATTAATGGAGTTTAACCAGTTAATACAGTGCAATACCATTTGTAATTAATAATATAAACAAACAGAAATGTCATGAAGTCATTCAAGAAGTGTTGCTTTAGTGTTTTTTCTATTGTAGTAATAATAATCAACCAATGATTTTTTGGGTGAACATATAAGCAAATTTACTGAAATACAAGTAGCACATTATTTATATAGCAAACAGTGTAGAATAAGGTAAAATTTCATAGTTTATCTAACTCACAATTTTCCATTTAAGGCAAAACTGTTCCAGTAGTAAAGGAAAGCTTAAACCTCTTAATCTTTTCCAGTTCCAAAACCAGACTTCAGAGATGTGAGAATGCTTGGCTGAATTGTAGATTGAAATACTTTATCCAAATCAGCTCACCTGTGATTCGACAATCGGGGTCATATTATCAGCAAAGTATGTACAGTTGGGTGGGTTTGGAGCTGGACTGGCATAAACCGCCTGGCACGTTGAATTTAGATTCTGGGGATTCACCTGAAACACCGTCTGTGGATCAGGTTTCGCTCCTAAAACACAGACACACAAAACTCTGTTATTCTAAATGAACCAGACATTCTAACTAGACACTACTATTAGGCAGCATGTTTCCTCTGAGAAGTCTTTTACATGGCATCGTGTTATAAATGAAGATACCATAAGTTTTGTATACCATGTGTGGGGCACAATATAAATCTCAGTCTAAATAATTATTCTGTTTCTGCAAAAGAGAAGAAAAAGAAGTTAGAATAACCGTAAATGGAGTGGTCATCGAACAAGTTGAGAGATTCTGTTACCTAGGAAGTATGGTCACGAGGGATGTGAAGTGCCATGCGGAGATAAAAAGAAGAATAGCCATGGGAAAAGATGCATTCTATAAAAGAAAGGAACTCTTGAGAGGAAAATTAAATAGGAATCTGAAGAAGCGAATGGTTAAGACGCTGGTATGGAGTGTGGTTCTATACAGATCTGAAACGTGGACAATAAGAGGGGAGGACATCAAAAGGATAGAAGCCTTCGAAATGTGGATATGGCGTAGAATGGAGAGAATCAGCTGGACAGAGCACAAGACAAATGACGAAGTACTGCAAATGGTGGGAGAGGAGAGATCCATGATGAGGACAATCAGAGAGCGTCAAAGAAGATGGATTGGCCATATAATGAGAGGAAATTCCCTGCTACGTGATATCATCGAGGGTAGAATGGAAGGGAAAAAGACAAGAGGAAGACCAAGAACGATGTTCCTAGACTGGACAATAAAGAGGGACGGCTACAGACAGATGAAAGTGGAAGCTCAACATCGAGAGAAATGGCGCCGTTGGACATACGAACCTGCCTAAGGGCAGAGAACCAAAGAAGAAGAAGTTTTATATAGCATCGTTATCTGATGGCAAGCATCAATTAAACTGAATTGATGTCATATAAAAGGTTCTGTTAAGAGGAGCCTCGATCCCTTCTGGGCATACCAGAAATATTTCGTCAACTGTATTTTATGATGAAGTAATTAGGAATATGACAGAAATTACTTAAATAATGTAAGTTTCAAAAACATAATGCTTTTAATACGTCAGTAGACATCATTATTATTACTACACTTTGGTACACGCTCCCATTGACTGTGTGTTGACTCCCATTGACTGTGTGTTAACAGGTCTGCAGTCTGCATAACTAACAAGAATTTAACTAAACCCTTTAACAATGAACGTGTACTAAAACGCATGGATATCTAATCCCCTCGTCATAAAAGGATTACAAAGGCAAATCCTATATCAACAATTAAGCATCATCTCATACCTAAATGGCAAAGTGATTCAAATGACGACCAAAGAAATGGATTCAGTTTCATGCTGTATTGAAAACACTCCGTTGCTTTGACGGGTCGTTCCGTTTTACTACAGTTACAAGAAAACAATTTCAAACACACAAGATAAGAAAGAAAACTGGTGCAACAAGCTAACAATAGGCACGTACAATCAGCAATTTACCAGTGAAGTCTAGATTCAAGATACACATGCATGGTTAGCACACTTGTAGTCCTGCTATCTGGTATGTAAATGGGTCATATTATAACTTCAGGATGTTTTAAACACATCACATCTTTCAGTGGTGGACAAATATAACCAGAATGTCTTTCCACAGGATCTGAACCTGCTGATGATGGGTACTCCACTTTCTCATCATTTCCCAACAGTTCATCTTCCTGATAAGGCCTGAAGCACACCCAAGCACACATTGAAAGGTGTCTTAGGCAAATCCATTTGCACTGCATAGTACCTGCATCCAGCAGGACAGCCCCTCAGGAAGTTAAGCACAAAGTTAGAGAGTAGTCCACGGGTCTGAAGTGTTAGCGACTTCATTTCCTTAGCCTCGGCATACGAGGGTGGGTGGCCAGTCCTCTTCCTCACCGTCTCATATTCCCACTGACAGTGTACGGTTGCTGTACACATTATAGCTGAGTTGGTTACGGGATGCAACTGGAGCAGAAATCTCTAACCAAATTTCTGCTAAGGCAGGGATTTTAAGCCTCGACTTCTCAACTGACAGTCCTGCATGCTGATCACTACACTAACGAGCAGCCCATATAATTAACAAAGTAATGACTGTCATTCCATCATGCTAATAAAAAATCTTTAGCTGGGACATCGTCTTGTAGCCATATGTTCTAGAAGCCTCACAACATGGTCTTTAAGTGGGATCTTTGAACAATCAATGCATCTACTTGAGAGAAATAGATTCGTCACTCATTTATTTAGTTCAACATGTATTTTGCTATTACAGCATCTATTTTTTTTAAACAGCATGCAGTATATCCTCACCTTAAGACCTGGCCAAGAATGCGAAAGGCGAAGCTGGAATTCTCTCCAAATTCAGCTGCAATTTCATCCAGGCTTTTGTTCTTTGGCAGACAACTCCCTGTGATGACAGCCTCTGCTTCTGCTAACCTGTCAAATCATAACCAATATCATTACAATCTAGGTAATACTTTGTGTCATTACACAAGGGATGTTACGAATGCCAACACAAACACCAAAGAGGCTCTTAATTTTTTCATTTTCACTGTTTCGTTTTCTCAAGAAATGCTCTTTAAATCCTAACATTTTCTATCTCACATAAAAAAAGTAATAAGTTTATAACAAAACACCTCTGATAAAGGCCAGTCAAAATAGTTTATGAGAACGGTTGGCCTGCTGGCTTATACAACAGATTTGTCGGTGTACAACATATTTTCACAGTCTTACAAGAATCACCGGCTCAAATCGCTGCTGAATTTAATCATCATGCTAATAATTGCATAGAAAACTGTGTTCCAAACCCATTTATTTAGCTAAGCTAGCGATGCCCGGATGTAAAAAACGAACAAACAATGATTTATTACCATTAAACTTTTTCATCACTAGGTAATTGCATAAATGCCTATGCAACAGTTATTGGATGACAACTTTACCTGGATATGCCTGCTTGAGATCAATCATGCCAATTAAAAAGTTAAATTTCATGTTTACAATCTATCTTCAGTGGTTGACGAGGGAACAAATGGACCAAGAAAATAGCTGGCCTGGGCCAGAACTAGGACTAAAAATATCTGGCATGGAAAGGGATAATTTAATTAACACATTATATACCTTATGTACACTCAAGCTAAACAGATTTTCAATGCTTTTCACTTTCAGCCATCACAACTAATATAACCTATATGTCAACTCCAATTTTTCATGATAGAAACTGATTATTTATAAATTTATTAAATTAGAAGATTTTGAGTGGTGCAAACTTGTCAGTGTCGAGACAGCACTGTGCCATAATGAAACGACAATCTGGAGAGCTGAAGCCTTTGCTCTGAAGAAGTTTGTACGCCCTCTGCGGTTTTCCCATGCGATAATGACACGACGCAAGCAGAAACAAGGCTTCTTCATTGCCAACTAAGTAAAAAAAGCACCAAAGCAGTATATCAGAGGATGCATTCATACACAAACTTCTCATAATTATTATGTACGGTCGTACTAACAGGAAGTGCAAACATGACAACGGCAGAATACAAACTGCACACATGCAATCGATGGCCCGACAATGGGTAACATGGTGTGACAATGAATTTGTTAATTTTACAAAACATTCAAAGATTTGAACCCTAGACACACTTGGGCAATGCATCTGAATAGACTCATGACAGAAGGACAGCATCACGAAGTGGTCCACAGTGCTCTCTGTGTGGCCACGTTTTGATGTTTGTCTGAGTGACCGCTAAAGGCTTGATCAGTGCAACAGGGTTTTCTTCAGAAGAATGGGATGCTGACAGAATCTGCCTCATGACGAAGAAACTGGTGCCACAGAAAACAATGCAGTACATTACTGAGGTCTAGTTTAAATCTTGCGAGTCACCAACCTTCAGCGTAGAGACGTTCTGCTAGAAATATGGCATCCTTGTAGTTGTAGTGATTGAGGCATTGCCATATAGCTGCCTACAAAGACACAAAAGATCATACAATTTCCATTACCAAAGAGAGAAGGAATCAAGCTATCCATAGGGTGAATGACCATAAAAGTCAACCAAATTCCCTATTAGAGCTGTACCGATATGGCTTTGTGCCGATTATTCTGATACCACGTATAGCCGATATTGCAATAGCCGATACAGCGTATGAAGCTGATTATTTTTTTATTTGTTTAGGGAAAATGTTCGGTTCCCAAACATAAACCTATTAGTACTATCACAAAGCATTATGCGAGCATGTGTTTTTTGCTGCTTGCGCTTGCCGTGATAAAAATGAGCAAAACTTCTCGTGATTTGAATTTTGTAATATTTAAGAATTTTACAAAGAATTGTGTGGGCCGGATAAAGTGTTGGGGTGGAATAAAAGTGTCGGCGGTCCGAATCTGGCCCGCGGGTCGTAGTTTGTCCACCCCTGTGTAAACTGTATAATACGTCCTTGGTTTCTTAGATTGTATTGTATTGTATTGTATTGTATTGTATTGTATTGTATCTAAACATTTATAAAGCGCCTCTCACAGTATTCGCTACTCAGAGGCGCTCCCAGTGCGAAAGACCCAGTGAATAGAAAGAGGTTTTAAGACAGCGGAACGAGGCACTTGGGCCACCAGCTAATAAAGAGGCACGTGTCAATGGAGGAAGTTGATTCCATAGAGCAGGACCAATGCAAGAAAAGGCTCGAGTTTTGGCCATAGAGGTCCTGGCTCGTGGTACAAGAAGATCATGTCGATTAAGCGATCGCAATGGACGGAGGGAAGTAGCTGAAATTGGCAGACGAACAATGTCACAGAGGTACTTGGGTGCTAAGCCTGTACAGGACCGAAGGACTAAAGTGAGAACCTTCAGCTGAATCCGAGCAGTAAGGGGAAGCCAATGAAGATGATCGAACATGAAAGAGGAAATATGAGACCAGCGAGGAAGTCGGGCTATTAATCTGGCTGCAGCATTTAAAACAGTCTGGAGGGGGGAAAGACGGACTTTTGGCAGCCCAATCAAAACAGAATTACAGTAGTCAATTCTGGAGCAGATGAAGGCGTGGATGATAGTGGTAAAAACGGAGGAGGAGACAGAGCGTCGGATTGCTCTAAGCCGTCTCAAGTGAAAGTAAGAAGAACGGGTAAGATTAGCAATGTGTTCAGAAAAGGTGAGCATACTGTCAAGGACAACACCAAGGTCACGGACACTAGAGAGAAAAGTGAATGACGGAAATTTCTCAGCAAGAAGTGGGAAGTCTAGTTTGAGGAGCTGCTGACGAGTACCAAACCATATAAGCTGCGTCTTTGTTGGGTTCAAAGAGAGACTACTAAGTAGTGCAATGCCAGATATAAGTATAAAAAAAAGAAAAAAACATAAGATATCTGTGCTCATTTTATTTTTTGTAACGATTAGTGTGAAAAAAAATATAAAATGGAAAACAATTTGCATCGGCGCCGATACTTTTTGCCGATACCGATAATGTTTGTAAATATATAGTTCGGGATCATAAGAACAATCATATATATATATTTCAAGTAAAAACTATTTCTAAAGACGTTTGTATATGTTAGAATTTTCGAGGAAATTAACGTGCATGTAACATCGCATTTACCACAACTCCCAAGTCTAAGACAGTAGGTTAATGGATGACATAATAAGTTCTTGACTAATTGAACAACAAATTATGTCTTCTAAACGCTGTTCAATATAATATTCTGCTACGCTTCAACCTGCAATGAATTATAAAATTTATCATGAAATCGTTTATTTGGTTTGTTTATCCATTATTTTGATGTATTTTACTTCTCTATTTCCCGGATTCGCAGGTCTTGGACATAAATAAATTTAAAGCAGTGGACTCAAAATAGAGAGCGACTGAATTGTTATTGAGGCTACTGAAATTTAGTCCATCAGATTTATTTTTAAATTAACAAACCTGAACTGGTTCTTGAATAACCATCTTCATTAGAGTACAGGCAAGTCCCTCAGTGAATAGTTTTAACCGTCTTTGTTATAATTTTTGTTTAATTTCCTTAGGTTGAATTATTCCGCCAAACACGCCAAGACTGGACACAGAATTAACTACACCCTAATTTAACGACTATTATTTTACAAATAACAGTCATCGGCCATATTGTCCTTAGAAGTACTACAACCAAAACGAGGATAGATCTCTTCCGGTTTTCAAAAATAATGTAAGCAAGTAAGCACAAATCGGCCGTTTGGTATTTCGAGTTTCACATCTTTCAAATTGAAATTTTTAAAGCACTACTTGTTTAAGATAATTTTATTGTCATAATTGACCGAGGGAATCAGCTTATTCGTAAGAGTTTAGTTCAATGATCATAATGAATTAATAATACGAGATTAACGAGTAAAAAAGACATAAAAACTTGGGTTAGCGCTCGATCCGTGAATAGGCTGCACTTGGCCTTCGAGTGGCGCTTTAGAAGTTTAGAGATCACGATTACGATTACGGTCGAACGCTCAAAGGAGTGAAAATAGTGGACGGAAAATGAGGAAAAGCACCGATAAATTAATGAAATTAAAGGTTTCAGGTTGCCGCTTGAAAGATGAATTCATGAAATTGACAGCAGAATTTCGACGGGCTCCACTGACCCAGTTAGCTACAATGGAAAGAGCGTATAGGCTGCAGCCCATGCTCCTCTGTGTAAGAGACCGTGCGGATCGCGTATCGCCTTCCGAAGTTGGTTTATATCGCAGATTTAAATCTCGGGCTTAACACGATCTGTACACGGGACCTTAAATGGCGTAGCGCCTATCCGCCTTGACAGCTGCTCTGCCTCTCCTGATCTGGTATCCTGGAAATCTGACTTGGACCTGTTTTGGACTACCCTCTGGAAACCCCCTCTGATTTGGTTTGGCCTTCTGGAAATCGGACTTGGACCTATTTTGGACTACTATCTGGAAAACCCCTCTGATTTGACGTAGCGCTTGTGAATAGGCTAGCTGGTGCCCTGCGCTCGGCCTTCGAGTGGCGCTTTAGAAGTTTGGAGATTACGATCACGATTCAAGCGGTCAGCAGTGGTGAAGGATCATACTCGTAATCTCCAAACTTCTAAAGCGCCACTCGAAGGCCAAGCGCAGGACACCAGCCTATTCCCACCCTGTACCGCCATTGTCCACTCAAAGCTTGATTACTGCAATTCCCTCGTCCTCAACCTTGAATCGACCCAAATTAAGCGTCTGCAACGTATCCAAAACTCAATAGCCCAAGCTATCACCAGAACGGCCAAGCATCATCATAGTACTTATCACTTCATTGGCTAAAAATCCCAGAGCATATCCATTTCAAAGTCCTATCACAACCCTACAACATTCCCAGCCCAACTATCTTCACAAACTCCACCATCCAACCAACCCAACCCGCTATACCCGAATCCTCCTCCTTTCTCAGTCTTTCCCAAACTCCGGTCACGGCTCATCTCAAGTTCTCCAGCCGAGCCATATCCCACACTGCATCACGAACACTGCAGTGATCTCCCTCCTGATTTCCGCATTTTTTCGGTTCTTCCATCATCATTGCCAATCACTCCCATCATATGCCTCAGGCTCCTCTATCACCCCTTCACACTTTCCACTCAAAACTGGTCTCACCCCTCTTCAAGAATTCCTATCCTAACTCGTCAGAACTCCTGCCCTCCAATTCTTCTCAACCTAAACGACATTTGCCTCAGCAGCGACTCTGACTCTTCTCTTGACCTGGGCCCCTAGCAACCGGACTTGGGTCTCCTTTTGACTATCCTTTGGACAGCCCCTCTTACCTGACACAGCATTCGTGAATAAGCTGGTGCCCTGCGCTTAGCTTTCAAGTGGGACTTAATAAATTTTGACCAAGTTAATGATTACGATTATTGATAAAGGGGTGTCATTCCAGACCATGGGCGACGTTTAACTAAAAATCATGACCATCATACTCACTTTCATTGGGTCCAGAGCAGGCTCACAAGCCTCACATTGTACCAGTAATCGCATCTGGTAGCCCGCTATGGGCACAATACGAGTCAAACGAATGTGGCTGTCAAGGAACAGTTAAGGAAGAGTCGGAGGACTTTGGTCGAGTAATAACAGCTAGGTCCTGAGCATTATGACAGTGGCACTATGCAAGAACTTAGATTAGATTAGTATGTTACTGACGAAGGCAATGTGGCTGGCCATAACGCAAAGAGAATAACTTTCAAGACTGGGTTACACGGATTGTCCCTTGCGGAGAGGACACTCTTGCACTTGGGGTTCATCGGGGAAAGCGATGGTAAATCCCACTAGCGGTAAGCATGCTGAACTATCAAAGCAGAGGTTCAAATACCATCAGCTGAAAGATATTTCAAGGTTTCTGTTCCATAACCTCTCCCTCACACACTCTGTTCTAATATTAGTAGTCTGTGTAAAATAAGGTAGTGAGGCAAAGGACCGGCAATCCTTTAGATTTTGAAGGCTACCTGAAGTTCATATGACATCTATGGTTGGCACGCAGAGTTAGTTGAAAAGACAGTTAAACACTTTGTTGAATCAAAAACTGTCTCGACTAAGTTTCTTACAAATTTATTGTTACCTCCATCTTGGTAAGCATTTCCACGTGTTATATTTGCTTATACACATAATCAATTGTCCTAACTAAAACCATTGTTAAAACTATTATGATCAGTGCTTTTTTTCAGGGAAAAAGGTTCCGGAACGGAACAATAGGTTCCGGAATGGAATAAATATAGGCAGGCTAAAATCCTGAGAAAAACGGGATTGGGGGTTAGGAGAGGTCTCAATAAACACTGAAAACAGTTCAAAACACAGAAATTAAATTAAAATAACTAAATTATTGCTTATATTATTAAAACAAATTATTTTTTAGTACCTGAAAAAAGGTGCCGGGACGCCGTTCCGGCTGAAAAAAAGCACTGATTATGATATACTACAGATGCAAAAAGTATTAAAATGTAAATGTACACAAATTCATATAGCAACCATATGGCCACGACCCTGCTCATTTTTCAATGAATTAAGTGCAAATCAGTTAAGGTGAAACAAAGGGTAACAACTAAAGTAAAAATTTCATCTTAACCAAATTTGGTATTAACCATTAGACAAAAATAAAGCAGCAGGCCAGCCTGAAATGCCTTACGGCAGCACAAATTCGAAGCAGTAAATAATGCATACAAACAAATTAGCCTACTCTCTCTCTCTCTCTCTCTCTCTCTCTCTCTCTCTCTCTCTCTCTCTCTCTCTCTCTCTCTCTCTTTCTCTCTCTCTCTGTCATTGTTGTCTGGTAAATTACCATGTTGAAATACCTGAAAAAGTTCTGGTGTAATTATTAATTTCCCGATAACTTCAGCAAATGAATCACACTTGGAATGCAACACCTGCAAACTTTGGTACTCAAACTTCGGTACTCGTAATAGCAACTGCTGAGCAAATTAAACAATTCATAAAACTACACAAGATATTTTATCAAATGACCAGTTAAATCACTGTTAACATAAACACATTTGTTTAACAGTAAAGAAATTTACATATAACGTATACATGACTGATGGAGTATTAAGGCACAAGCTGTTACTTATAAACAGTTTTGGATATAATCAAAGAGAAACTCCTTTACACAGGTATTATGCAAAGACATGATACAATGCAAATTAACTTTTAAAAGCAGGGTTCACTTTGTGGTAGAAAACACTGGGACTCTATTTTGGGAGTTTAATGACCACGGAACACATCACAAAGTGTAAGCCAGTGAAAACACAACATAGTGTAAGCTAATGAAGGAAAAGTTCTTTCTTACCCTGTAAAATGCAATCAGTTTACATATGAGCTAATAATTGCATTTAACAAAATAAATGAAACATTTAAAAACATTTTTATTTCTTTAAAAACACAAATAACAAGCCTTAGCCATATTCACCAATTATAAGTGAAAGATTACACAATTTTTCGTTCACAGATGTACAAAAATGGAATTTAAAATTTTTAACAGCCATATTAATGAAGACTAGTCTACTATAAAGATGATATAAAAGTCAAAGAAAACCTTTTTCTCACATCTCCATGGTTGTGAGATTTGATATTATTGTATTGTCCAAAGTGACCAGAAAAACACAGTTAACAGAAATTAAAGGAAGCACACAATACATAGCAAAAAACACAATGCACAATTTCTTGTTTTCAAACCTGCATTGCTTTAAAACCAGTCTACTCAACTGCAAAAAATTGAAGATCAGCAGCTTAGCTTTTCAGGTTTAATCACGATTATGCGCAAAACTGTTTGATTAAACATTCCAATATCTTTCCTGCATAAACAGTGTTGAATTTAAAGTAAAAAGTGCAGACTAACTAAGAAATTGAAGCCATTTGAGGTAAGGCAATGTAAAAGAAAGTAGTGTAAGTTTATTTCTCATTTACGATGTGCATTACTTAATCATCCCTCACAAGCATTGCATAGACATAAACTCCTTGAAAGCAACCATCGGTGGCAATGGCTTCAAATCATTCAAGCACTAGACTTGCCATGAATCGAGAGCCTCAGCTCAATATTTCAGTCAGTACTCAGAATGACAGATTAACAACCTACAGCATAGACAAAGTCTATCTCCTCCAAGACCATCATATTTTTGTCAGAAACACGCTCGAAGGATTATTTCCGACTACCTATAAATTATGTCAACTTATGTCTTACAGCGTCGTCAGCTATTAATATTAAATGAACCTATTTTTAGATTGTTGGCTCGGACTTTTTCCTTACGTAGTAGTTCATCACACCCACCTGGATTTATACGTCTCTACCCTACAGCACTGCAGCTATTGACCTGTCTTCAATATTAATAAATTCAAAGCCATGGATCACATAATGGAGTGAAGCTGTTGGAAACTTGGCACTCCCTTGCCATTTCACACACTGACCCATCTCTATGGTAATTAATTACCCCCAATCCCCCTGCTGTTTTGCTCCATGGCAACAAAAAACAATGACCTACTAAAGATTCCAGTTACTCTTGCATTTGAAGTGAATTCCTTAATTGATGCAACATAAATATGCAATTTATAATAATAATAAATTTGATTGAATTTAGTAAATCAATACAGTGCCCTTTCAGAATATCATTTCTATTACAATATCTCTTAATAATCAACACATGCATGTTAGAACATATTCAGCTTTTACTCCACTTTCCATCATTCAGGCTTAACAAAGAACAGGCAATTAAGTTTCAAGTTATTAAAACAGCTGTAGAACACTTTTCAATTACCAGAAGATGCATGTTAGAATTTAGCTTTTACATGAACTTCATCTGACCCAATTCAAGTGTTCAACTACGCAGCTTTGTAAAAGTAACATTACTGCCTACTTCAAATCTGTAAGTAACCTGCTTTTCCTTGCTAAATTTTAACACGCATCACACCACTGTAATAGAGAGATAAAAAAATTGCCATTACTCGATTATGTAAAGTAAGGGCAAAATTCATTTAGCACCCAAGTAAACACGTTAAGGAACGATACAAAACATTAATGACAAGTGGCAAAAAATCAAAAGTAATCACCTGACAAAGTAGGTACATGTGCATCACAATAAAGCAACTCTGAAAATAACTCCCATCGAAGGGTCTACAGCAGTGCCGGATTTAGGCATACTGCGGTAAGCTAAACATGCTACAGCTTAGGGCTTGACAATCCACAGAGGCCTAAAAAAATTCAGAATTTTTGGGTGGCTTTTAAAAAACGTGATGTGTATACTGTATATATATATATATATATATATATATATATATATATATATATATATATATATATATATATATATATATATGTTTTTAAATGGCCAGTGTAGCAAATTCCATCTCGCTTGAGTGCATTCATTTGAAAATAATTTTTAACTTTAAATGCCTTGCTATTAAATAATTAAAAGGCACATATGTTTTCAAGTTTTGCGAGACCTGCTGGTGTAATTTTTTAACAAGGGCCTCCAAGCTTCGCATAGCTTAGGGCCTCACCAAGTCTAAATCCGGCACTGGTCTACAGAAATAGTCTACAGTCATCAAAAGTGCATAATTCTTTTCAGAATCACTGAAACCCGATACAGCCGGTCTCTTCACAATTAAAACTCGTGCAATAAAATAAAATCTCAGTGAATGCCATCTAACCTCAGAGCAATAAATCACACAAAGACTGAACGAGCAACGAGCACAACCATATATATTTGCAAAGGCTCAACCTACAGCTGTCATCAGTCTATCAGACACATCAGAGCCTCAACACAACATAGTATTTCAGAGCAACACCAACAGTTGCCATGTATAATGAGGATGTATTATGTAACACAATAGCACTGTATTTTTATAATGCCCTCCGTACAAAGTTTACAGTGCACATTGAAGCCGGACAACTATTAAAGAGTCACAAGTAGACCAGAATGGTAAGTTTGCAGTTTAGAGTGAAAGGCAGTCTTGGTAGGAGACTTGTAAACATGAGAAGGTACAGAGTCCCATATGGAGGAACCAGCAACTTAATGAATGCCAGCCAAAGACAAGTCATGTACCAGGAACAACATACATTCCAGCAGCTGTTGATCGAACAGAGGATCAGCATTTAGCAACGCTACAGAGTGTAACTACGGAAGGATGGCAAATGATTTGCACGTGCTTTGTATACACAGAGTGCCAGGTACAGAATAAAGAGCAAGTATATGGTTGTGGTACAAGAGTCCAAGACAGTCTTGCAGTCTGGAGCATTATTCTACTTACAGGGGCCCGATAGCGCATAGGATAACATCTGGCGTAGAGTGCGAGAGGTACAGAGATCGAGTCCCATAGGCGGACATGCTTTGTAGGCTGCAATTTGCGCCGTGTATTGCAGGCTGTCTGTTCTGTTAGTAGTTAAGGTTTATCGCATAACATGTACATGTACAGTGCATTGTGTTTGCAGGCGCTTAATTAAAGAATAAATATTATTAATATTATTCAGGGATACCTTAAGAGAATAGAGTTGCCTGATCCTTTGGAGGCCAAACAAGCATGCCAGAGAAATTGCAGTTATTTGAGGTTTTAGAGACAGTGGTGAGTCAAGGATGACTCCAAGATCCCGAATAGTAGAGGTTGGGGTCAGTAAAGAGGAAAGAGTAGAAAGTGAGAGTTCAGCACACTGTCGGAGCTTAGAGGAATGGTCAAACCAGATGAGTTCGGATTTGTCATGAGGTCATTTCCTAAAGCTCAACTGAATCAGGGCTACACGTCCTCGACCAAGTTGTATCACAATCTGTGTTATAAAAATGCATGTTCTGTAGAGGCTCTGGTATAGCTACGTAACTACAGTGGTCCCAATTAAAGCACATCTAATAATTGCTCAAAAACAGACAATAATCATGAAAATCCTGTAAAAATTTGAGCTACACAGTAAAAAATAACAATAAATCTCCATAGTAGAACACACATATATGCAGTCATTTGCAATTGTACAAAAATATCCATTTCCAATTTGAAGCTAATTTTATGCTAACTAATTTCAAAATCCAGCTGCATTTTAAGATATACCGATATCAGACAAGCACATGTCTAAAGCCTTTAATATACAGTGTGACAGAAAGTTCTGAATTGTTTTGCTTTGAAAGAAAGTTTTTGTTTTGTATATAACCATTTGTTGATAAAAACAAGATTGCAGACTAACTTCTGGAATGAAATTCAGTTGGAAAGCAGTCACATCTGGTCCATTCACAACTAATAATACCTACTTGCCAGAAAATTTCAATTTATCCACAATGCTATCACACACGAGACTCTTTCTCAACAAAGTACTGCACTACAGTCAACTGCTGTAACTCATAATAGTCTTAGACTACCTGCTGTAACTTAAGACTTTGGACAACCTACTAAGACCTGTTAAACTCCACCCTCAATGCATATACTTGCATACTGCTTCTTGCAGCAAAAGATGTTGCAAACAGGCTAATGGTCTTGGTACAAGAATCTTGAAAACAAGAGGATTATGCTGTTGACCCTAGATAAGCAAGTTCTTAGCTAACTGAACCAGCATGAATCATACTTTAAACAGATACATTTATAAAACCTGAAAGATTATTACACTGCAAAACTGACTTGAAGTAATGCCAAAAATGGTGAAATTGAAAGAATCTGAAGGAACCTGTAACTTCAGATAATCTGGAAAACAAAACGTAAGCCGTAACACGGACATTGAAGCCACATTATAAAAACTTTAAATACACAGCTCACTGAGCTGGTTTATCAGCATCACATGTTCCAACCATTGGTCCATTTTAATTTTTAAGTTCAGCAAGCTTGCATTTAGACAAACTGATATCAATTACCGGTACAGGCACAAGCAGCCTCAAGCTGATTAAACAAATTATTATAACTATAACTTGAAGCATTTGAACAGAAACAAAAATTGTACACATAGTAGTATTGCTAGAAAGTTGAAACAAAACCTTAATGTGTAGTGTGTTTTCCTATAAATATCTTATGAAAAGAAAAGAAGATACAGAGTTAAGCATAATCTCATAAAAAATGAAAATCTAGCCCTGCAACAGTCTGCAAATATTGTCGAGACAAATTCATGAATGCATTATTTTCTTCATGAAAATATTTCAAAGTCCACTAAGGCAATAATCGCAAGAAGCAACGTGAGACATACACTAAATTTAACTTGCTGGATTGAGGATGTAAAGCCGTTGCATAGTGATGTTGAACAGCATCTTACGTACGTAGTTTCCGAGACCGATTCTTTGCAAAGTGGACGACAATTTCGACTTATCAAAAAATCTGTGGGTTTCGTCACCCAAACGTGGGTCATCTGCAAAACAGAAAAATGGAATGTACTTTTGGCACCTGTTCTTAAAAGCTACTAAATAAACAGCCATGCTCAGTGGTAAGTTCGGTGCCTTGTGACCGGAGGGTTGCAGGTTCAAATCCCACTCTAGCTGCTGCGTACGGACCTTGGGCAAGTCCTTCACTTGCGATTGCTCGTGGCGCTTCGGCGTGAAAACTCCGACACAGTATCAATGCTGTAGTCAGGAGCGCCTCTGAGTAATAGTAGACTTGAGGAGGCGCCATAGAAATATCCGAAATAAAAATAAAATGAATAAATAAAAAAAAACAATAATTTGTCTATAATTTTACAAGCTCATCTACAGAAAGTTTATTAACACTTTAACGACAAGCTGCATCGGTTTCCCAGACGCTTTTAGTACACTCTCGTTGTCAGGCGCGTCTACACCATAGAAACCTTGGAGCAAATGCTCCATCCAAGAAATAGGGGGGGAAAGATTTGTCCATGTGTTTGCCACCATTTTAGGGGGAAGGACCGGGGAGGGGGGAAGAAGAGGGGAAAAGGGACGTTGCTCCAATGACTTAGGGGGGGATAGACGCCCCTGCTCGTTGTTAAAGTGTCAAGCAATTTCAAGTAGCTGTACTTTATTGTAACAGCTGTGGAAATAAATTTCAGTACTTCAACGCAATACGAGTCTACAAATTTCACCTAACAGAGGTGACGCCTCTAAAGCCAACTTTACCGAACACCAGAAAGATGGTATCAGTTTAACCACGAATCAGTCAGAATCAATCAGAAAAATCCAAACAAATTAGCCCGATTCGGTCTAATTTTAAGTCAATTTAGTCAACTTTATTAAACAAAACAACATAAGCAAAAACTGAAACAGAGAACAAAACAGATTGACAAATGATGCATTAACATCCGGATAGTGCTCCTTGTCATTCTCCCACGGCTTATAAAGCTATATAAATACTAATGCTATAACAGCCTTCTAGACTTGGACATTGATCTGATTAGAGAATTTGATAGTGACAGCTTATCTCTCATTTTTCTGTGGTATCTGGTATACATCCGTCAATCAACACCGGGTTCCCTCTTCAGCTTAGTCACATGGTGTGCTGTATTATTAAGCACATACGCTCGTGTGTGGGTGCCGTATCATATGCGCTACTACTCAGAACATTGTAATTGAATTAGCAGTTTGGTTCTAAAAGGAGCCTACATTGTCAATTGCATTTGAATCACATTCAGAACGATGACTTGATTCAAAATTGAATCAGATTGCTGATTTGACTTAGGATTCTGAAGAAATGTAGTGGTTCACACATCCTTGTGAAAAATCACAAACAGCACCTCGTGTGTGTGTGTAAAAAATGAAAAGAACTGTACAAATTTTACTAATATACAGAACATTGCACAAAATTACAGAATACTAAAGAGAACACCGGAAATGCACAACCTGACAACAAAAACTGCTAGCGCAATAAAAACTTCAGAAATCAAGTAGTCACATCCTAGATGGAAGTGCTTACCGCACACGAACCATTACACATCACGTCTGGAATTTGAAGACTGTTGAACGGTTCATTGCAGTTGATCGATCCCTGCGCCTCGCCGTCCGTTTCATGATAAATGCATGAATAACATGCAATACGTTGGTCAACAGGCAGCTTTGGTTGTGGAGGAGGATATTCAGGTTCGTATTCATAGGAGTAGGAATACTCGTCCACCTGAGTCTTCTTCTTACCTTGAGCCTCGGCCACCAGAAGAATTGCGCTTACTGTTAACAAATTGAAATAAGGTTACTCCTCGTCATTTCTTCAGTGACAAAAAACAATCAAGTTAGATGAACCAACTGAACTAAAGCTCTTCTCGTCGAGGTAATATGTGACGCCAGGGCTCAAAACCCGTCACATGTCGGTTTCTGACCTTTTTATTTAGTCATATTCTACAATTAATCTGCTTCAAAATACTTTTTACAGAATTTTTTACTGAAAATATCTTTTTGCTAACTGAAGTTATGCTCGTTTGATTCTTTCATTAATGTATATATAGTAAGAAAACCGAATAAAAAATTTCGAAATATTCGTGTCATCAAAGTCCTCAGCAACCATTAATTGACTGTTCTACAATTTCGCTGGGCAATAAAGGGCAATATCCTGTATCGAATAAAACAAACGACATCAAAATCGGATTACCACATTGCAAATTATGGCAAATTCATAGACAACTGGTGAATTGAAGAATGTTCAATATTTTTTACCCCTCTCGCCTATTTCGGCTTCTAGCTCAATATCTCAATATCTAGGAAGCGACAAGTGACGGGTTTTGAGCCCTGGCGTCACATATTGTTCAAAGAAGGACTGCATCAAGTCTGGGTTGTGATCAAGCTCATGCTGGTGGCATTTTGAGGCAACAGAATGGGAAGGGCATGGCAGGAATGGGGACAACCGTTGTAACCCTAATACCAGGTGCTATTCTTGTGCATTCATTTCCAACAAGCTTCCTCATTTGAAAGCACTTCCATTATTGACTGATTTATTTAAACCACTTACTACATATGCAGTCAGTCAATCAGAAGCCGATGCACAGAGGCATGTTCACTGGGGCCAAGATTGGGTCCCAAAGATGTATGTTCACTGGGGCCAAGAAGGAGTCACACAGATGTATGTTCACTTGGGCCAAGAACACACAATATTAATAGTTCTATTTAGATCCACTAGAGAGAAGAAACATTAGAAATTCAACTTATGGCGATAATGGCGATGATTTCTGTAAACATTAACATCCAACCACTCAAACTGAAATTTTTGCCAGTCATTGGTCTTATCTCTGTAGTCTAAATGTCTTTTATTTCTCAGCTAAGTCCAAGCAATTGAATTAAACCATTCAGCCAATGTTGAAAGGGCTATCAAACAAATATTTTTAATGAGTCGCTGGTTTCAGAATTTCAATACGCCGACGAATAAGCCATTTGAGGGCCGATTGATTAAAAAAATATAAGCTCATTTTAGCAGCTTCACTGTAGTCTAATGCTCTTTATTTCATCAACCAAGTCAAAATAATAAATAATATCGGTCAGGCAATGTTGTAAAGGCCCTTGAAATAAATACGTTTGAAGAAGTGGACGTTCTGCAGTTAGAAAAATGGTGATTGCTATGAACTAACCGTTATGAGGGCCGATGTCATATCATTGAGGGGAATAAACAAAAGCTCATTTTCCACAAAATTCACTAATTTTTAGCCCTTCACCCATTTAGCCCTTCACACAAGTTTGCCATACAAGTGGCTATATTTACACGTTTTTTGTATCATATTTTATTCTGTTCATAGAAATTTTTATGGATTTCTGTTATAATTTTTATTGGTAATAACGAAGAACGAGTGCCTCTGCACATAAGCGATATAGTTGCCACTGACTTTGCTCAAATAGAGCGCTGCTACCTACCAGTCACATCCCACAATGGAAGTCGCTAAGTAATAATAATAATAATAATAATAATAACACGGACAATTTCTATAGCGCCGTAACGCGACCATGCCGCTACAAGGGCGCTGTACAGACACAACCCACAGCCCAACAGTATAAGTAAGTAAGTAAGTAAGTAACGAACATGAACTTTTATTACAAACAGAACTAAATGATTTTATTAAAAACAGAACTAAACGTCCACAAAATGAATGGTTAATTCCTCAAAAATTATAATTATACAAACATTTAAGGAAACTGCTCCATAGTTAGTAAGTACTTAACACAGGTGCATAGCAATCCCCAAAACCTGAATCCCTACACGAATTTCAGCCAGATCCTCGTAATCACTTGTCATGCTTAAGAGTTTAAACTTCAACAATTCATTTTTAAACAAGGAGTTATATTTCAAACATTAAAATTTAATTTTGGGAATATTTGAATAGTTTTCAGGATTTCGACCGATTTCTACAAAAACTGATTTCGGGAAATCGGATGTTGTGTATTTTCAGTGTTTTCGGGGATTTGGGTTTCGGGGATTTGGGACAACCCTGTAACGAACACGGTTGACTGTAGGCCCTATAAATTAGGGCTGTACCAAATAGGGGATCACTATTCGGCCACATACGAATAATTGGACCAACTATTCGGCCGAATACAAATATGAATAGTGTACAAACTAGGTCTGCCGACAACATTCAAAAATACGTTAAGGTTCACTCACTGTACACAAAGAATCAGACTACTGACACTGTGATACTGCGGTCCAGGCAGTAGGCAACGGCTGGCTGCAACCACAGCATATATTATACTAATGAGAGAGTTACTTCAGTCCACTCGCTATAGCAGCCGCATATGCAGAAACAGATGTCACGTGACCACTATCGTATTTGGTCCTACCGCTACTATTCGGCCGAATAGCTATTTGGCCGACTATTCAGACCCAAAGCGAATACGAAGTGAATGTTGGTACAGCCCTACTATAAATATATGAAACTGCTAAAAGTGCCAAGAAGAGATGCATCGTATAGTGCAAAACCACCGCCAGGGGCAAATTACACTTCTGATTACCCCAAAACTCAACCTCAATTTAGATATTATAAATTTCGAACAAATAGTAGTATTTTGTGTTGGTTACTTACTTAGCAAATTGCATTATGGGATGTGGCTAGTAGGTAGAAGGGCTTTATTGGAGCAGAGTCAGTGGCGACCATATTGTTTATGTACACAGGCACTCAGTCTTCACAATTAACGTTTATTTTTATTTTCAAATATGTTTCTTACATTTATAAACTTTGAGGCAAACACATTAATTGGTAAACTGTTTCAAGAAAGAATATTGCTGAGGAATAAAATATGCACAAAAGTGATATAGGACATGTCTATATACAGATTTTAAGTATTTATATTCATATGAACACGTAATGGTGAAATTCATCAAAAACAACGTAGCTGCGAAAGAGTTAACGGGGGGGGGGGGGGGGGACTTGCTCACAGATTAGCTACAGTGACTGGTGCAATTGCAATTTGCAATTTGCAAATCAATTGTGATTGTGTAAAGACGCTATAAAAGTTGTTACCAGCACACTCCAAGGCAGTCGTAGTATCTCAGCACTGTCGAGATTCGCTACAATGGTGCGCCTATATAAAGGACATCTAGTCAATGTCAGAAGTCGAGATAATTATGGCATGCATTAGCCGTCTCTCATACTCACAACAAATTAGGAACCCAAATAATTCTTCTCGATATTTCATTGTAGTCGTTTCCAATTTTTTCCGAATTTACAGAGATTCGAATTGCTTCAGCTTAGCAATCGTGTTATAGAATGACGGAATTAAAATCTTTTGCTTATCACATTAATTAAGAAACACCTCCAGTTTCGTGTAATAAACAATGATAAACCAGGATACAGTCACTTTAAGGTCTTGGCAATCACTCCAAGAACGTGAGACGATTGGTGACACACCAGTCATCCAATCACGTGCCGACCTCTTGTCACAGGTGTCATCCGCCATGATAAACATTCCTACATACCTTTAATTAATTGATATTATTTGATTCTCTGTAACAATAAAACACTATCTACGCTTTTAAACTTCCAAACCAGCTTTTAATTTTAAAAAAATTGTCAAACAATAACTGCGAAAGGTAATACAGGTGGTAATGGAGTTAGTTAAGTAAATAAGTATGAAATGTGTTGTATACTGTTGAGAACTAGATTTCTATTCAAAATCGCACAAATACCTGAATTAAGTATACGATGGCTATTTTGTAATGTACGACACTAATTGGACCTCAAGGGGCACACAGTACGATACAATACCATCAAATTTGATAATTCCTCCTTAAAGGTCAGTGAAATAAATTTGATTTCCAACGGCTATATTCCTAAACGTTACAAACTTATCGTGCGAGAAAAATAATTGCTCAGCAGGTTAATTGCTCTGCTCAGCTCATGTTTTTAATTTTTAATTAAATTAAAATTGTCACCAAGAGTAACGTTAAGTAGCGTTCTACAAAATAGCAGTGAATATATTAGGTCGATCTGTTTAAATTAGAAACTTTGGATCATTAGATAAATTTAAGTCAGATCGAGAATTTCAATTAACTGGAAAACAACATTTGAAAAGAGCCACAACCTTCAAATTTCCACTAAGTTTACTGAGAAAATAACTACTGTCAGTTTATAAGGGTTAGGGGTCAGGACAGATTTATAAGTTTCCAAAAGGTTTAGGTTGAATAGTTTGTGTGTAATTATGGTTGCCGTTACACTGCTGAGACAATACACTTTAAAGTTAAAATAGCTTACATTAACTGTATAATTATTTATACTGTGCTGTAAGCCATTTTAATTTAATTCAGTACGTGTGATCAATTAATGTGTTGTAAAAGTTAACTTTCCTATTAAATTCCTCGGGACTGCTTTGATAACCTTTACAGTCTTTAATGCCATAATCAAAGCGATTAAATCCAAAATCCATTATGTCCAGAAAAAGGAGTGGGTTCAGAATTATTTGGTAGCCGAGTTTCTAAGTCTGAGGTTTGACCGAATTTGTTTCAAAAACTAGTTCCACAGTCCAAATGAACTGACATACTTACTGTAATCCAACTTGGATGCCAAGTTGGATGCCAGCTTGACGTAGATAAAGTTCAAGCAAGAACGAAGGCCTTAGCTCGTTGAAGGTTGGCCTTTTGCAAGATCAACTTTTAAAATTTATTACTAAATAGAGACGACTTTTATTTTATCATCGCACACGGAACACACTCTGATACTGAGAATGTTAGTAACGAGATGCGTTTGTGTTGTTTTGATGTACTGTTCAAGTAGTTAACGGCGTCCTTGTGTTATAAGTTGTGGCGTGACGTTTAAATGTCCTCGGTTTGGGTCACTCTGCAGCTGTTGCTTAGAAGGACATCGTTTTAACCGGCATTTTTCTGGAAGAATGAGTTGTTTGGAGATGCATGTACCACAGTCCGATTTCTGAAGTAAGGGTATTTGCTCCTGGCATGGGGAGTGCTGGACTTCGGAGCAACCCCGCCCAGTGGGTTAGCAGATTTTTGAAGTCGTGGTGTTACTCGTGGGAAAAGACCATTGCTCACTGTCAATAAGAAAGTCCGGCGATCATGTACAATCGGGGTGCCTAGCCCTAGCCCTGAATTTTAAAATCCAGCTTCCACTCGCAGGTGTAGCTTTTTTAGTCGCACAGATACATAGGCTACACTGACCCTAACCCTAAGCCCTAACCGACCCTCACAACACTTACCCTGACCCTAACCGACCCTGACGATGCAAAGACACCCACCCAGATAGTACATAGGCACCCCGATTGTACATGTTTGCCGCAAGTCCATTGTCTGTCCTCTACCGTGTTACAGTAGGCGAAGTTATGCTGTTTGCAGGTTGGTATACATGTGTAAACGTTTTAAGTCTTCTAATAGTTAATGATGATAGCTGAGCATCCTGTATATGATCTAGATCAGTATGAGTTGTTTTTGTGTTTTAATTCTTGTTTAGGGCTATGCCTAGTAAAGCTAAGATGACGTTGCAACATCATCCATCTTTAAAGACTCCAAATGCTGTGATCACACCAGCAGGTGATAGTCGTCATTTCATTTGTGGTTGGGGAGCTGCATCTATCAACATCCTGGCTACATTTCCAATAAATAAAATCATTTTTCGCCAACAACTGTTAGGTATTGATGCTACGACAGCACTTAAGGAGCTCAGAGCAGAGGGAATGTTGACGCTATATCGAGGAATTCTGCCGCCACTGATGCAGAAGACTGTAACGTTATCTCTTATGTTCGGCATGTACGATAAGTTTAACCAAATTTTCAGTCAGAATTTTACTGGTGTTCCTCCTGTCCTTCGAAAGAGCACTGCGGCGATTCTTGCTGGGTGTTGTGAGGCAGTTTTCACTCCATTTGAACGGGTGCAAACACTTTTGCAGGACAAGTATTACCATGAGCATTATCGAAACACGTTTCATGCTTTTCGGGAGCTAAAAAACTGGGGAGTTTTCGAATATTATCGTGGACTGACACCGATTCTATTGCGTAATGGTCCCAGCAATGCCGTGTTCTTTCTGTTTCGTGGGGAAATTACGGACCGCTTGCCGGAGTCCGACAGACCGAGTGTTGAAGTCCTGAGGAACTTTGCAAGTGGAGCAGTTCTAGGAGCCGTTATAAGTACTGTCTTTTACCCGTTGAACGTTGTCAAAAGTCGGATGCAAAGGAAAGTCGGTGGAGAGTTTACCAGTTGCTACAAGGCATTTATGTACGTGTATAACGAAAGAAATCGAAGTCTCCGAGCCATTTTCTACGGCGGACGCGTCAACTACTTGCGTGCGCTTATCTCGTGGGGCATAATTAATGCTTCGTACGAGTTCTTGAAATCACACTTGTATCCCGACAATAGCTAATTAAAAGACAGATAGTGCAATCTTTATATTAACCATTCAAGTTACTCGTTTATCCATTGTTGGCTTGGGTGTAGGGATTTATGCCCTAACTCTAATTGTTAATAAAAGGTCAAATACTTGGTGCTCTATGTCAGGAGTTCAATAGAACTGACTTTCAAAAGCAGTGTGAACATGTACATAAAATTTATCACTAATGATGAGCTGCATTGGTTTCCCAGTCACTTTTAGTACATGCTCGTCATTAGTGTTAACGGAACGCAGTCATAATGTCATGACCGTTCTTAAGCTAGACACCTATGTGTATCTGTCATAGCATTTGGTTGCAAGTCACAATAACTGTGCTTGAATACCAGCTGAAAATGTTAAGGTTTATGTTAAAGTTGAGGGTTTCGTGCCTCATTACTGTCTACTAGTACTAGGGCTTGCGTTACTGTCTACTAGTACTAGAGCTTGCATTTGAGAGTGTCATTGTTGGAGATCAATACAAAATGTGACCAGTATCAGCTTTTTGAATGGGATTCTGTTCAGTGCTAAGAAGGAACCTGGGTTTTTGTGACATTTTGTGTTTTCCACTGTGTACATAATATTTTAGCATTAATTTAATGGCTATGTTCAGTGCATTGTAACAAAATGGTCCTAACATCTGTGTTATGTCCGAGCTTTGTTCTTAAGACAGTCGTTGGTAGTACACCATTTAGACCAGCGGTTCCCAAACTTCTCTGGGTCGCGACCCACTTGTGAATATCTTGGGAGTCTCGGTACCCAATGTGTAATATTAAGCATTGTGTACTAAATTTTGTTTCGAAAATTGGCATCGAAATATGCGGATTTACATACAGCGCTTAGAAATTTAAAGCATTAAAAGGAAACTTAGGTAAAAACAGTTTACAATTTATTGCAATCCAGCTAGTTGTAGCTCACTCATAGCCAAATATTGTTGCTGTAAAAAAATAAATGTTTCTGGAAAAAATTTGGCGACCCACTTGCCAGAGCTTCGCGACCCACTTTTGGGTCGCGACCCAGAGTTTGGAAAATGCTGATTTAGACCAAGCTCTGAATTCATACTGCTATATCGAGGTCAGCATCTCTGCAGGTGTGCATTCTTGGATGTAATCCAGGATGGAAGCACAAGGCCAAAGGACAAAGCCGAGGCTGGACCTGTACACAGACAAAAAATTTGGCTTTGTGTGGTGTCGTGCTTGAGATCTGTGCTAATTGTAACCTGGAATTTTATTGGTTTTAAACTTCAAGCTTGCGTCTCTGTACACTTTTAATGTTTTGTCAGTATCTTCTGTTCGTATCTGCAATATGTTACATTTTTCTGTAAGATGTGTTGTAATGATCTTCCTTAAGCCTGATGTTGTAAGTAATTTGTGCAGATAGATACAGATCTTGAAACTGGTAAGCGCGGGTCATTGTGCCTCTAACGTTAGCTATTGGGAGAATTCAACAGGATATAAGTAACAGGCTAATGTCCGATTCTCTCAGCTTTACACATGGTTACTAAAAAGATTCCATCTTCATACTGAGGAACTTATTCTTATGTCTGGTCAAGTATGGAATATATCCTGAAGTCTGAATCCTAGGCTGGGCAGACTTAAGATTTTACTGGCTGCTTTAAATCTCGTGATGTCGCAAAAGCAAGGTGGTTTTACGTTTTTAAAAACCTACTAAAATTAAGTTTTTTGTTAGTAATGAAAAAAGTTGGATTTTAACAAATATTTTGTTAGAAAAACAAATTGTAATTAATTAACGTTGCAGTGAATTAAACATTGCCATGTTTAGGCACAACATGCACCAACGTGTGCCACAGCACTATGTTCAAAGCTGCATATTCTATGCACCACCTAGCTGTATTCATGTAATCTTTATATTGTAAGAAAACGTAAATTTTCCCTTTCAAAGTTTTTATGTCTAGGATTTTATGGGCTGCTTTAAATCTTATGGAGACACAAAACTGTTTTTCTGTACATGTTAAATGCAGTGGTATTAAAACCGCTTGCCTTGGTGTATAATACATGTAGCTTGGTTCCATCTACACATCGTGTTGGATTTCCCTGCTGCATCCAGCATGTGAATCGTGGTGCATTTATAGGAGATTGTAGAATAGATAGAGAATAGATTGCTAGATGAAACTAGATTGTTACAATTGCTAATGTTGTTGAAATGAGCAACTTATAACGAAAGGATGCCATGTTGTTGAGCGTGCTGTTGTTGAATTATATCCTTACCCCCATGGACCACGGTGAGTTTGTAGCAACTGAGCCATTCCATACATTGGCAGACTCGACCCATGATTCTCATCACAAGGCCGTCTGGAACCTAGATAATGTAGATATTGTCTTTTGCTGCATATCCGAAGTGCATTTTATTCCTAGGCAAGCATGGTATGTGCGTGTATGCGGTGATTGCTCTAGGCCAAGTAATCTATAAATAGGGTATTGTAAAATGTTTAGAAACTGATATATTGTAAAATATAATGTATGGATATTTCTGCAGAAATGTACAAAAGCCAAGGTTAGGAAATGTTATTCTGCTGCATTTCCGAAGTACAATTTATTGCTAGGCAAGCATGGTATGTGCATACGTATGTGGTGATTACTTTAGGCCAAGTAATCTATAAATAGGGTATTGTAAAATGTTTAAAACTGGACATATTGTAAAAAATAACGTATGGATATTTCTGCAGAAATGAACAAAAGCCAAGGTTAGGAAATGTTATTCGCCAGCTGCAATTTTGTCATACGTTACATACTGAAATAACATTTGTGCTATAGCTTTCTCATTCTGCCTGGTTTCATTTCATCTTTGCATGTACATATCATTGTGACTTTCAAGATTTGGTCAGTGGGCAAGATGTTGTATCAGTATAAGATGACATCCAAATACAATCGAAGGTGGATGTTGGTGATGTTGCAAATGGTGCTTTCTTGTGCAGAGTATATGCACAAATTAAACAGTTCAGGTGTTTAAAGCTAAACCTGGAGCCCAAACTGTTGCTTCACTGAAATATGAAGAGGGCTAAACCCAGCTGTTTATTTTGGTTACATATGGCTTTTGTAATACAATCCATACAAAGAATTTATGTTTCTCAAATTCTATTAAAAACGTTGTGTAACCCAAACCATGACCCAGTCCAGTCTAACTGTGTAAACTCTGCAACTGTACAGGTTACGACTGCTTAATTAGCACAGTATGCTGATGAATCTACCAATATAACATCATACAGTGACCTAACAGTTGAATATGAATTACTATCATTTAGTATTGTATGTAGATGTCCTGATTGTCATAAACCCGCCGGCTGCAAAGTTAATCTTGCCTGAGGTGACCTGTGCCAGCAAAGGCTGAGTAGTGCATAAATACTACCAGTATTTAATACAGGAGATTCCTGTAGATGGAATATTCGTTATCCAGCAAAATGCTGTGTGCATAAACGCATCGATGCAGAATGTGAGTAAGAGTTTCTTTCAGTAGCAGTTATTTATTCTTCTCTTGCTGAGCCTTTCTTTCTGACAGCAACTTGCGTCTCTTCAGCTTGATCATCGTCTGCATTGATGTCCACACCCAGTAGATCTAAAGTAGATTCAAGAAAAGCAACTTGTCTGAGCAGCATCTACTATTTACCATACCACCACCCCACTGCGTAGGGCAGTCATTTCCTAGCTTGCATTTTACATGCTGTGACACAGTTAGCTACATATTTTATGCTATATGTTGCAGTTGGCCAAGAAAACGTATACGCAACATGCACAATATAATAGCAAATTTATTACTGGGAGCCCACAATATATTATTTTGCATTTTGAAATGTTAGGTGATACAACTTGCACAAAAGTGGACACATTTAGGAACCAAATTCAGAAACAAGTAAACTGTCTTTGACATGTTTTTAAAAGGCTCTTAAAAGTCTTGGATGCATACTAACATATATACTGAACCAAAACCTTAACACACAATTGCTTGGTACCTTGACTCATGCTTTCTACAAGTGGCATGGCATGTATGCCAACATTCCTGTGTCTGTGGGTCAAATACCATTAGGTCATAATGACTCGGCTATTCATTTTTGAGTCGTGCAACCTGCCCCTGATAAGGATCTTGTACTTCTGCAGTGGAGTTAAGAGTGGTGTTCAGCCAAATATTTTGAATCCCTCCAGTTTTCTTACTATGGTTTCACTTGAAATGACCTCTATTGATAGCATGCGCAATATGGTAGCATTATAATCTAATAAAATTCACTAGTCTAATTATATTAGACCCCTAGCAATGCACGCTGTGCAACACCTCGGTCTGTTCACTTAGAGTATTTGGTTTGAGGTTTGCTTCTGTTGACCGTATCCTGTGTAATGACCTTTCACAAATTAATTGCACACGTGCCGCTGTCACCAATAAGTATAATTTGGTACAGCTTAAGCTGGGAAGTGAACTTTAAGTCCTGCTTGTACTGGCCCCATGTCTAGCAACTTGGATTCATCCATGTCAGCTCAAGAGTGGAAAAGCAGGAAAGGGGTGCCTCCATTACATTACAGCTTTATTTTAATAACACACACCTTCACAGGACTTCTGAATATTTGCTTGAACTTACTTAATGTTAGAATTTACAGTTACATACCACTAAAACAAAGCAGTTCAGGAGTAGAGGAGTTGACAATATAAATGAAATGAACATTCCTTTGTCATCAAAGTACTGCTGATAGGCAAACCTCCTAAAAAAAACAACAGAGTAAAGGTTTGACAAATTTTTAAAAATTCATTTATCTGATAAGCATCGTCTATTAAAAGCTTTGTCACACAAATGAAAGATGCTAATACATAAGCATCATGAAAATAGTTTCGTAAAGTGATAGACAATTAACTTTTCCTTAAACTTCTGTAAACACTACACAAAAACAGTAGTTTAAACATGTTAAGTATCGACTATGGCAAAATCGCTGTAATCAAAATATGTTGTACGCTATATGGAAATCCTTACTATTCTGATACCATTACAAGAAAAACTTTGTTATATTGAAGTTCAAAGGACCATCGTTAACAGTTTTATATACCGTAAGTGAGGTTCAAATAAGCGATTTAGATTAACATCTAACTCTATCGGAAATCACCTGAACTGAAGTCACTAAGTTTTAACTTAGATATACATGTACCTGGTTGTCAATAGTTCGATAAGGACTGAAAAATGCCTTCACATTACGCAGAAGTTCAAAATATGAAAGTCTGTTTAAACAGATTTATTTTTATATGTTTGAAATGGTTGTGGCCGGGCCATTGAACGTTAATTGCACTGATTCTTTTAATGCAATGTATAATGTAAGCTACATGCAATTGATACCACTGGAAGTTCGAAATATCAAAGATTTTGATATACCAAAGTTACACTGTGTCTTACTGATTAACCTTTCCCATATCGTACCACTTCTCAGGTACATCATACAATCTCTAGAACCACTAAGTTAAAATTCAAGTTTGATTGGTTACCTGTAGTTCGCAGAAGCCCATTCATTGAGATATTCTGCACAGTATACTATACCCACTGTAGAAATACAAATACATTAAAATCAACAAAAAGCTCTGACAGGAAGCTTTAACGAGATAGCATAAAAATTATTATAAATGTAATGTATTAATGCAACAAACAGACACTATGTAGCATCTTTTATCATCCAAAAATGCTGCACACACCTCTGCCAGAAATAAAAGAATATACGACTTGGATATGTTGTAGATGTATGATAAGTTGTATCAATGAAAACAAACTCAGCAAATGCTTCAGTAAGACTAATCACGATCATCATAAAATTACATGACTGCTAAAATCAGTTGACATCGATTAGGCAAAGCGGTCGGTTGAAATAATGTATTTTGAAATACTTCAGTAACAAAATTATAATGTTCGTAAACACTTACAGTATACAAGAAAGAGACAAATCTGAAGATTCTGCTTTTGGAAAATGACAAATGCAGCCGTCAAGAGACAGTTGAGGATGTGAAATGCAATGACGACCCACAGCCACGGCTCACTCCAGTCTATCTGAAAATGGACAATTCATATTTCAAATCAATTATTTCATTGAATTACGCCATTTCTTTGGGAAAGCCTACCACCACCGTACAGCTGTGACTAATGAACCAAAGAACAGTTGCAGAAAACCAGGGCTGTAGTGGTAAAATTAGAGGTGAGTACATGCTACCGGTGAGAAGCGGCGTCACTACGGCTGGTGTCACCCTAAAAAAATTTGATTACCTTTTTTAGGAATTCGTCTGAGAAAAATTGATGACCTTTTAGGAATTCTCAGAAAATTCTTGACTTTTTTTTAAATTCGTCTCTGAAAAAGTTGATGACCTATTTTTTTAGTCATTCACCCTCAAAACCTCTCATTACCTTTTTTTGTGGAAATTTCATTTGTCAATGGCTATACGGTCTCTCCAGAGGTAAGTATATGCTGTATACCCGCGTATACCCTCGACTACAGCCCTGCAGAAAACTACAATGTGCAATTACGTTAATCCATGTTATGAGCTGCAATAGAACAGGTTGTAAGGACCATGACACTGTAATTTTAATAAATGACAACATTACTGACAACAGTAATTTACAATCATCCGAGTCAACAACCACTTCCTAAAGTTTCAAAAAGGTAACGAAACTACAAGATTTCAGGGACTATGTATTAAGGACATCTGCAAAGAATGAGATGAGTACTGGTAAGCATGCAGAAAAAATTTGTCTTTTTTAACAACCTTTCATAGTTTCCAAATTTATATGACCTATTAGTTTCCCAGTTCATCATGACATTTGTTCACCTTGCTTCATAGGTTTTTTGCGGCCAGCCACAATACTTAAAATCATATCTTGTGGGGCGTGGTGGCTCAGTGGTAAGTTTGGCGCCTTGTGACCGAGGGTTGCAGGTTCGAATCCCACTCTAGCCGCTGCGTACGGACCTTGGGCAAGTCCTTCACTCGTGATTGCTCGTGGCGCTTCAGCGTGAAAATTCCGCCACAGTATACCAATGCTGTAGTCGGGAGCGCCTCTGAGTAGTAGTAGACTTGGGGAGGCGCTATAAAAATATCCGAAAAAAAAATATCTTATTCCCCAAACTTATCATCATTCAACGAGGTCATCTGATTATCTTTCTTCTGGTCATATCTAAATCAAGGACTGATCTTTGTAAACGAGCTTTTCGGTTGCTGTACCTACTTTTTGGAACTCTCTCCCTGTGTCTGTGCGCTCTGCTCAGTCGTTTGTGTCATTTCATTCTCAACTTAACACTTACCTCTTTCAATATGATAAATTAGAAATGCCCGATCTTAACTGCTACTATCACACTGTCAATGCTTGCTACACAGGTAACAGATGAAAAGCAGTCCCTTATGCTAGCCCTAGAGGCAGCCATGGGTTTGAAGTGTTAGCACCTATAAGGGCAGGTGGCCAGTCCTCTCCCTTGCCATCTGATATTTCAACCTACAGTGTCAGAGTACCCATACTCACTATGGCCGAAGGTGGAGCAGAAACCTCAGAAAAAATTTCTGCCTTGGCAAGGATTTGAACCACCAACCTCTTTTGACAGTCCAGCATACTAATTAATAGACTATTGTGCACCCCTTTAGACAATTGTGCTCGATTGTGTAGTGATTAGCACGCTGGACTGTCAATTGAGAGGTCGGGGGTTCAAATCCCCGCTAGGGCAGAAATTTGGTTCGAGATTTCTGTTCCACCTGCACTCCCTAGCCAACTCAGCTATGATGAGTACACTGACCGTACACTGTCAGTGGGAAGATGAGACGGTGAGGGTGAGGACTGGCCACCAGCCCTAATATGCCGAGGCCAAGAAAATGAAGTCGCTAACACTTCATACCCATGCCTGCCTCAGGGCTAGCTTAAGGGACTGCTCTTCTTCTTAGACAATTGTGCACCACTTGGTTACCCCATAGGTAACAGAGCTACATAATAACTGAGCCATTATATACAGTCTCCAAACTACCAATTTAACCATTCATTTTACACAACAAAGACATTTCTGTGTCTTGGAGCTAAAAGCAGCATCATGCTTACAGCCAACAAGAATGACAGGATGCCAGTCACTGGGGCCCGTTCATCAACATCTGCAGAATGGGAACGATGTTCAGACATCACTGACCAGTAACAACCTTACAGCTCTGCAACGCACAAGACACATTTCACGTTAGTGACAAATACTGCAATGCATCCAGATACATTACAATTTGAAAGTAATTTAAAACAAAATTTCATTAGGGACAAAAATGCAAATTTTTAAATATAAGTGAATCTCGAGTTTAAATACCTCCAATTACACGAGTGCTTGAGGCACTTTCCTCTATCAGATTAAAATCGGGTGCGCGTAACTTTGCACCATGACTGGCTAAAAGTCAATCTCATGAATTTATCATTTATTATACTGATCAACAATTTATCGCTATTAAAAATAAATAAATTATGGGCATAGAGATTTGGAGCTAAAACAATAATTCAACCACCAAGTAGAAACTCCGGCACATGTTAACAGTTTATGCAACTGAATTTGTGAAATAATGTGTTTAGCTTATCAATTTTTAAATTTTAAGATGTGAAGCAGCACCTGTAACAGTAATATTAAATGTAGCTATGTAAATATAAATTTTAAATTTTTCAGTGCCCAACAAAAGTACACAAAAAGCCAGTTTATTATTATTCGTCGTTTTGATACAGGATTTGATATCAGAGGGTCAAGTCACAATCTTCAAACTTCTAAAGCCCCACTCAAAGGCCAAGCGCAGGGCACCAGCCTATTCACGAGTGCTGCGTTAAATCAGAGTGTTTTCAAAGAGTAGTCCTGAGGAAGTCCAAATCCGGTTTCCGTGGGGCAGGTCAAGAGAGGAGGCAGAGCAGCTGTTAAGGCGGGTGTCGTTTAGGGCGAGAAGAATTGGAAGGCGGAGGATCGGACGAATCTGGGTAGGAGTTCTTGAAAAGGTGAGACTTCAGTTTTGAGTGGAAAGCTCTAGGGTGATAGATAGAGAAGCATGAAGAGGATGATGAAGGACGGGTTGCAATGATCGAAGAACCGAGAATCTGCGACTCAAAAGGGAGATCGTTCCAGAGGCGTGGTGCTGTGTTGGACAATGGACATGGCTCGGTTGGAGAACTTGAGATTAGTGGTGACCGGGGATCGAGAAAGACAGATAGGACGATGATCGGGTGGAGCGGGTTGCCTGGATGGTGAAGAGATCGCGGAGATACTTGGGCTCGGAATATTGTAGGAGTTATTGCAGATTACAGTGGCAACAGTGGTCGTAGGATGGTGCAGTGTCGAAAGCAGGTCAAAATAGTTTTAATACATAAGTATGTATGTATGTATGGATGTGAACATTTGTATTGCAACTTCAAAAACAGAAAAGTCCAATGTATCGTATACAAGTGGCGCGTGGCACTGGGACCCCACAGTCTGGCCTTCACTCAATTTATGCAGTGTTTTAATGTTCCAATATTTGTGCTTATACTTAAATAAATATTAAACACGTGTTGACATCTGCAAAACAATATTAATACAGCAATCGGATACTTTGTTGTGGTTCAAAACGCGTTATCGCCATACGCACTGACCTAATTAACAAAAACTAGAACACGACCATCAACTTCCTGTAAAGTTTAAATTTCCACAGTATATAGCGCCACGATAGTTATGGGCGCCACAATAACTTTGACTCGGCTCTGTACAAGCAGTGTCCGTTTGACCGATATCGAATCAATATCGCGACACTCAGAAAACCGGTAGAAATCGAAGTCGGTATTTAAAAAAAAATCGGAAATGAAAAATCCGAAAAGTCGGTTTACGATAGCCTAATTATGTCGTCAGCAGTAGGCCCTACACTCATCTATAGCTGCGCCTCGCACCAGAGACGTAACTCTGGTCTAAAAAGTTGGGGGTACCAATTTCTTACATACACGAAGCAAGGCGGAGACTGCGATCTCTGGGAAGGCACAATAATAAAATATTGATTGGCATTGTCAAAACGTGGAGGTAGAGTTCCCCCTGGGAGTAGGCTGGGACTAATAGTCCCCAGTTCAAAAAGTGGGGGTGCGTGTACCCCTTGTATCCCCCACAAATTACGCCTATGCCTCGCACCAAGACCAGTGGCGTCTACCCCCCCCCCGCACCACCTCCCATCTGGAATGGGAGAACAAACCTCAACTCTGGCCGAATTATATATTAGAGGCTCAGAAGTCACTCAGAACTGTAAATTAATTTATTATATAGGGACTACATCAGCATCATGCATGGTAAACGCCCCCGGCCATTTCTGACCATCATATTTGGTAGGCCTAAACCCCGTTAATTTCTGGCGACCGTGGGAGATCGCTCTCCCAACTAGGGAATGCCACATTGGTAGACGCCACTGCACTAGGCTTAGGCATTAGGCTATGTTCATAATATTTCGAACAAGCCGTATACATAGCCTTAGCCTACATGTAATGAGCGCTGAGCGCAAATTTTAGCGAAATCTTTTTGATTACGTCATATTATTGTAGACGTCATCAAATAATCGCCCCGCCGGCCATTGTCTTTAACGTTCGAAATCCTCATTCGTGCTATTGAATGCGCCTTGGATAGTCATAATTTTTAAAAAGCTAAAATTGTGATATTTCTTATATAATTCGTCAAAATGCTTTGATCTCTTCTCTCGTGTCTTGGGACTCGTTCGCAGCTGGACCCTCGCCGTGCTGAGGACAATCAGGTGAGCTGAAATACTCGTCAGTCATCTACATTTTTATATCGAATTAGGGGGCCTAATCAACTTTCATCGTTCTCGCTTGCAAATAACGCACGACGCCTTATTATTGTAAGTTATCAACGCAACGCTCTATTCGAAACTTGATGAAGCCAACTTTATTCAAATGAACTAGGCCTATTTAAAAGTGAACTTTCCTATGTGTCTATTCCATGCGTTTGGTTAATAGCAGAGATAGGCTAAAAGTTTAATTAATATCTGTGTGGCTGCATATAGGGGAGAGTTGCCATAAATGGACCACCTAAGGGAAACCGAGGTTTACTGAATGAATAATACCGAATTTCTCAAAGGAAATTATGCCATATGATGGGCCGATTGGTCAAGTATGTTGTTCTTAATCAAGGGGCAGATAGTATTCATGCATTTATGAAAAATAACTAAAACAACTTGAGCTCTAATAGGTCCAATCAAGGCAACCTAGCTGTATCCTTAAATGGACCACATGGTGTCCTTGATTGGACCAGTTGCCCTGAATGGGACATATTATTTTAAAGACGTTTTTTAAAGATAATTTGCAATAAAAAAACACTTTAAACGTTTTACAACACTTATTGTCTAAAACATGCAATAAAGGCGTCTGTATCTAACTGTCAAAATACTATAAAAGAAGTAGAAATCAACTTAATATTTGACTAACATAACCACTGCCAGTAAACTATATTAGGTGTACATTGTCAGAATCACTAGTTAAATATAGACTACATAGTTAACTATAGACTAATTAATTACGACTAAATGATTAGTTAAGTCTTTTATTAATGCTTAGTTAGAACCATTTGAGTCTAACTCTTAACAAGTAATAGGGGCCTACTTAGAGGAATTATACACAGTTTGCACAGAGGAACACATCATCATCAAGCAGTCCCCGCATTTTCTTTTACTGGTAGACATCTACATATACAACTGAAAGAAAATGTTGTTCGACATAATACAAGCCAATGGAACTTTTCTTCTTCTTCTTCTTTATTTCTCTTCCGTCAGGCCGGGGCCGACGATGAGTCCTCAACTTGACGTCTCCAAGTTTCTCTGTTCCGGATTTTTTCTATTGCCTCTCTCATATTCAAGTTCATTTTCTCTAGATCCTCTCGTATGTTATCCATCCATGTTTTTTGCTGTCTTCCTCGACTTCTGGTTCCCTCCACGTATCCGTGCAGTGCCGCAGCTGGGAGTCTGTTGTTGTCCATTCTCATCACATGTCCCAGCCACGACAGTCTTTTCTTCCTGATTTTGTCGATGACTCTAGTTGCCCGGTCGCGTAAAGTGTTCTTACATTCCACGTTCCTACGTGCATCCGTTTTTGACAGCCGAAAAAAAGATCTTTCTTGGTACAGGGATTTCTCTTGTTTACGACCTGAATGGCCCCGTCCACCCCACTCCTGCCGGACGCGACACTCCCCCTCCATTGACGGGGAGCCCCGTTTACGTCGTTGCCCACTTTTCTGTTTAGGTACATAGTCATATTAAGGTTTCTTGGTCTTTTTACCAGATGGTGACCAATCCTCTTCTGGCAGGGTAAGGAAGCCGGTGGGCCAGTTATGGCCTCATGCGCCCTCAGGTGTCCTTCCAACACCTGCCTCCTGCGTTGGCCAGCTATTTTCGGGGTTCCCGGTGAGCCTGTCCACCTCGCGAGTCGCCCAAGGTGGTCCTTCAGTCCAGGGCTTTCACCACTGGACTTTCACCACTGATGGCATAGCCCCACCGGGCAATCCCCTACTTAGCTGTTCACCCCCCCCCCCACCGCGGTGAGGTGCAGGTAGGACTTTGGGGGGGGGATGGAACTTATTATTGTATAAATAAGCACCTCAAGCACAGTACAACATTGCAAGTGCCGGTGTCCTTAAATGGCCCACCCAAAATTATCGGTCCAATTCAGGAAACAAAGTGTGGTCCATTCCAGGCAGCATGGACTACTTCTGCTTACACTGCGATAGTTCAACCCGCGTCAGTATTAGCCTATAATCACTTATTGTCGCTCAAACATGAAACCTGTGCTCTTCTCTTCAGTCCACTGTATCCATCGGTCATCATCCATCCCAGCATCATCTGTACCGGTCTTCCTCTCCTCCTTCCCGTCAATCTCCCCTCTATGATTTCTCTCAAGAGGGAGTCTCCTCTTAATATGTGTCCAATCCATTTCTTTTGTCTTTCTCTTAATGTTGCCAACTTGCCATTAGTGATCTTTTTTTTGATTCCTCAGTAGTCAGTATTATAGATTGGAATTGGAGCAAAAGTATGGGACTGTTTGCTATTCCTCATCCTTAGTTTATTGTGCAGATGTCTGTTTATTATTATGAGTTGGTATTCTTTGTGTTTTTGTCCATATGTTACCACACATTTCTTATAAAATTATATTGTGCTTCCTACTGAGCCAGATGTTATTGATCGCTGCGACCCATCAGAAGTTCGAAGCATCCAGCGCCCGTATCCATAAGGCTATGAGATCGTTTGATCAGCTTCTAATTGAGCCATGCTTGAAGAAGAATCAGAGGCTTGTTCTGCCTCAAGTCTCCTACACTCGAGGTGAAAATCTCTACAGCTGTGCCTTGCTTGACAGAAGGTGTCCACTTGCGTGCTTTTTACAGAAGTCTTGACCGAAAAAGTTCAAGAACCGATCGCTCCAGTGGAATTTGCAACTGTATCGGTTGATACTGTGACTCCAGTTGAAACCAAATTCGGTTGCTGTTGCTGCACCATGGAATCCATCACTACATCTGCCTATATTTCTGCAAAAGATGTCAAAGCCACTGCATATGAACAGCATGTAACTGAATGGAATGGTGGAGTTGATGCTGCTGGCCTGCTGATAAGACGATCGACAGATGTAACATCCGTGTATGGGCGCATGTCTTTCAAGAACTTTGACCAGCCACTGCGTCCAGTTCAGGAGAGGACATGGAAGCGACAGAAGAGAGTTCCAGTCTTCATGGTGAATCGACCGAGGCCATGGATCGAATGAATCAGGATCTGCACTTTGGTCATTAACAACAAGGGTTCCTGATGTCTGAACGTCTGGAGACGATCAGCCGAGTCTTGTACAGTATTGCATCTGTTTCATTCGAGCCAAACGTGATTGAACTGGGCGCCAGGATCACTGCAGCTCAACAGAAATTCCTTGGGTCCAGAGCCCGTGCCCATCAGGCCGTGCAAAGTTTTGACCAGCATCTCCCCTCCACTGCCTCCAGCCGATGTTGGAGAGGAACCGAAACTGGAATCGTACCTTACGTTCACATAAGGCACGATTCACGTATTTCTGTTGAGCTGCAGTTATCCTGGCACTTGGGTCAATCACATTTGGCTCGAATGAAACAGATGCAATACTATACAGGATTCGGTCCATCGTCTCCAGAGGTTCAGGTTGCAGGAACACTTGTTGTTCAATGACCAAAGTGCAGATCCTGGTTCATTCGATTCATGGCCTCGGTCGATTCACCATGAAGACTGCATTCGAGATGAAGAGACTGAAAATGAGAAACAGAAAAGTCAAAGGCTGTGCGTCGAAAGAGTTGACCCATCCACCGCTTCTTGTTCTGTTGAACAGCGCTTAAGGCAATGGCATGCTAATACAGATGCTGCTAATCAGAGGGTCGGAAGACGTCAGTCATTGAAGCTTTTTCATGATGCTTTTTGGACATTCGGAAAGGAGCAATGGCAGACAATCTGCAGTCTTCAAGGGGCCACTTCGACTGAGGAGCATCAGAACCAGGATCTGCATGGGTGCCATGAACAGCTGGATCCAGAAGAGTTCCTGCCCTCTGAGTCTCTGGAGAAGATTGACCCCATCCATTACGTTACTTCAACCATGTCTGTTCAGCCAGATGTCATTGCTCGGGAAGCCAAGTTTGCTGCAGCTCGTCAGAAATTCCGAGCATCCAGCGCCCGTGTTCATCAGGCTGTGGAAGAGTTTGACCGGCGTCTGACTGATCCAGTGTTGGGAAAAAGCCTTTCCTGTGTCTTACCCCAGCAAGTCTCCTGCCTTCGAGATTAAAGGGCTGAGACAAGTAAGACTGTGGGTGATTGAACTGTTACCGATGTTGGGACATTATGAACTGCTGTTGGTGATGTTTGCTGTTGGAGAAAGCTCAATTACGCTGTGCTCTGAGAGCCTGGCTTTTATTGGCCATGAAAACCTATTTCTGATATATATTACAGGATTAACTCCAGATTTCATATTAGAACTGAAGCTACATGCAGGACAACTCTGCTTGCCAGTTTTAGCTGGACTGCATACTTGTATGAATCCACTAGCTCTGCAGGCTCTAGTGGCTCGGGAAGCCTTTTAAGCCAGGGAAACAGTACATGTGAGAAAATTGAGGGCTCTGAGACATTGAGTGCCAATGGTATGAAGTCCCTGACTAGGTTTTGTTTGAGTTTCGACCTATGCGGGGTTAGGGGCAGAGCCTTGGAAGTTTGAAGCCAGTGCATTTTGAAGAATTTAGTATGAAGTTGAGCAAGTTCAGGCTGGATGTTTGTGTAGGAATTGAGTATGTAAAATCAGTCCAGAAAGTATTCTTTGTGATACGATGCTTTTATTCAACAAAACAAAGTCGAGTCACTAATTGTTGGCTGGGCTTCAGGCAGTGTTGTAGTTGTCAAAAAAGAGCTGTTGGTCAACAATTTTACAGATTACTAAAGTACACAATGTCAAAATCTAATGTTGACATGTTGCACATGAAACAACTGACGACTTGTGAGATATTTTAGTTTCCTCTAAATTTATTTACACAACAAACAAGAATTAAAACAATCGTCTAAATCGCTGTATGCAAAAAAAAAACAGAAAACATAATTTACAGAGCTGGTACACTTGATTGTGTACTTGCTTATTTATCGGACATTGCTGTGTGCTGCACTCTATTTCAGCCCAATAAATATAATTATGTCCAAGAAATAGGTCCTAATCGGGGATAGCCAAATTGTTAAGGGATTATAATATAATGCAAATGTCAAAGCAGAGTCACGGATATCCGCTCATTAAACGACTCTACCGAAACAAGTTCGCAAAGAGCCCAAGAAAGTGTCGGGCTCTCTGGAGTTCTAAGTGGCTTGATCTAAGAAATCCCTGCCCAGTTTGTGCATTCTGTCAGTTTTCTAATGTAGGTCAAAACCAAGCTAAGATATGGCGCAGCTGTTAAGCTTGATACGCCACTGTGTGTACTCCCGCTTCAAAGGAGGTGGGGTTGTAGGAGGAAGGGAATTAAGGGACTAGGAAGGGGTGGAGGGAAGGGAAAGGAAGGGGAGGGAGGGAGGAAGAAGGGGAGGGTATTGAAGAGAGGAGGGAGAGAGGGAGTTACAGGAAGGGGCACAGAGGAGAAAGGGAAGGGCTTAGAGCTACAGCTCCCGAACCTGAAATCCTGGCGCCGCCACTGGTTGTGTCATTGTAATAGGTTACATTCCATTCGTGACTTGCGCCGCATATGATCAATACTCGATCTCAAACTGCCTCCCGCTACTACATCCACTGTTCACTACATTTCCGATTATGATAATGATCTGTAATGATAATAATGCCGATCACAATAGACAATGACACTCATAAAAGATACTTACTTACTTACTACAATCGGTTTTACGGAGTGAATTGAGGTTTTAGACTTAACCTTAAATCATAGAATTAGGAAAGGACGAACATACTAAATATAGATATTTCGTTCTCTATGCAAATAATATTTCCGAGATTTTAAGGGAATATTATATCTCTTGCTATAAAATCTAGTTTGTTCGAAATGGCGCACGGGAAAGACCAGGGTCAACAGCAAATGTCGCAGATTCAGCGTCAAATTCAGCAAGACTGGGCCAATAGAGAGTACATAGAGCTAATGACATGCAGCATTAAGAAAATTACAGACTTCCTTAACTCTTTCGGTAAGTCATCCCGTTCAAAGTATGCAAGTACATGTTTCTATCTTTCATGTTGCCGTGTTGTTATGCCTTAAGCTTTATCTCGATAACCAGGCATTTATTATTATTATTATTTTACCCGAGGTATTTATGATCCCTCAGGTGGTCAAAACTATTCCGGAGATATGGTTGTATTATTATTAATTATTATTAGTATTTATTATTATTATTATTATTAAATATTATTATTATTATTATTTAATTGAAAAAACCTAAAGCGATCCGCACATTAGTGAATAAATTGAGAGATAATATAAACATAGATACTACTAAGACCAAGGTTTTTAAAATCCACTGTTTAAAAATTTATTCCACGAAATTTTCTGAAACTAGATTACTTTATAAAACTGACTTCGTTACTAACTATTTTGGCCCGCACAGGTTTTACGGTATTTGGTGAGAATATAATTTTTTACCTGCATTTTCTCAAGTGGCATTTGTATTATAAAGTCGGAGACATCACCTGACGAATATTTTGTCCTTTAGTCGGGATATGCAACAGATACACTGGCCTACTAGTCTAGACCATTGGATGCTTAATGCCCAAATAAACTTCCTTGCTTATCCTAACCTCATTCTTTAGAATCGATTTGCTTCCACAGAGCAGTATCATAATTTACCTTCAGGCAATTATCAACATCACTACTCATCTAAAGCTAATCAGGCCTTTCGGACGATGGCTATTATGCATTGAAAAGCCTTTCGCATCTGCTCAAGAGACCAACAGTGTTCTCACTGAAAACCAATTGAAATTCTAGTTACTATTTAACTTAGTTCTTTTATTGTATTGCATTGTATTTACGAATTTATAAAGCACCTCTCGCAGTACAACCTAATCAGAGGCGCTCCCATTGCGAGGAGCTCCGTGAGAAAAGAAAGTCTTCAGACAGCGAGAAGTAGCAGAAATGCCCCCAGTTAGGATATGAGAACGAGTAACTGGATACGCGCAGTGAGCGGAAGCCAATGCAAGTGCTCAGACATAAAAGTCAAGATATGGGAGTAGCGTGGAAGGCGGACAACTGACTGTAGACGTAGAAATAATAGCAAGACGAACGAAGCCAACGCAACAAGTCGCAAACACATAAGCACATGCTCTGACAATCGACATTGTGAAGCACCCTAGAAGTAACTTGCTAATGATGATGCTATATAAATTGATGTAATTATTAGGGGTGTACTGAACATTCGCTTCGGGGCCGAATAGTGGGCCAAATAGCTATTCGGTATTCGGCCGAATAGTAGCGGTCGGACCGAATACGAATAGTGGTCACGTGACATCTGTTTCTGCATATGCGGCTGCTATAGCGAGTGGACTGAAGTACTTCTCTCATAAACATAATATATGCTGTGGTTGCAGCCAGGCATTGCCTACTGCCTGGACCACAGTATCGCAGTGTCAGTACTGTAGTCTCATTCTTTGTGTACAGTGAGTGAACGTTAACATATTTTTGAATGGTGTCGGTAGACCTATTTTGTACAGTATTCGTATTTGGCCAAATAGTTGGTCCAATTATTCAGCCGAATAGTGATAATCACCTATTCGGTACAGCCCTAGTAATTATATTAAATTCATGTCCTGGTTACACCAAAATGTATACTATATTTACGGTAGTATGCTAACAGAATTTGTCATAAACTGAAGATTACTTTTGTCCCTGTCCCAAGCTCATGTACCTGCATGTGGGAAAATGGCAGCACATGCCATCATAATCATGAGCGAACGTTTATAAAAGCACCACTCAGCGATTCAGAGGCGCTCCCGACCCAGGTCAGTGATATCACTAACAAATAAGTAAGTAAGTATGGTCTTTATTGAACCGCTTGCAGACACACTGCGGATTACAAAACAGGAGCATGTAAAACGAGGCACAATAAACAAAATAAGGGAAATAGATAAGTTAAATGGTGATAAATTGGTGATGATAAAATTAGGTTAGATTTAAATAATTAAGTTTGGGTTAGCAGGTGTATATACATTCTTGTGATGAAACCCCTACGGGTTATCTTATCAGCTCTGGGGATTTCGCGGTCGTGCGTACGGGGGCGGAGATAAATAAAGTGGTCTTCAGGCATATCCAGAACAGGGAAAGAGAAAGGCTGAGGACTCAGTGAGGAGCTGAAGCCACAATTCCTGCGGAAGACGGTTCCAACTATGACTTCTAGACTGAGCAGTACCCCAGCACCTGCTAGGAACAACCAGCAGGCTTCTGGCCATGTTTGCTTATTATTATTATTATTATTATTAATGAGCTTTTATATAGCGCCCCTTCAAGGTTATCTACTCAGGAGCGCTCCTAGTCCAACCACGGCTAAAGAGAGTAGTTTTTAAGTTTGCAAGAAACAAGGTAGAGTGAGTCATAGGGACCAGGCGAAGTGCAACAGGAAGGCCATTCCAGGTTGCAGGTCCAGCGACCGAAAAAGAACGTCGCTGCATAATGGCTGTCCGCGTGCGGGGGACCAATAGCTCGGCCTGGTCAGCCGAGCGAAGAGCAGATCTCCGCAAGACCCCCGAGGTAGAGCGACACAACTCCCGCAGGTATGGGGGAGCAAGTCCCTCTAGACAACGCCTAACCAGTGCAGAGACCCTATAGGCGATCCGCAGCGGGAAAGGGAGCCAGTGCAGAACATCCCGCATATAAAGAGAAACCTGGCCAAATCTGGGGATGCGACCAATAAGACGTGCGGCTGCACGCAAAACCCGGTCCAAACACCCAAGGCGGGCAGCTGGGAGGCCAGCGTAAAGGGCGCTACAGTAGTCCAGACGGGAAACCACAAACGCATGGACAAGGGTAGAAGCAGCTGCCTGCGTCAGAGTGCGGGAGACTACCCTTAACTGACGAAGTTGATAATAAGAGTCCCGACAAAGCAAATTAATATGTCGCATGAATGTGAGCTCTTGATCCTTATGCTTATGCTTATGCTTATGCTTTGGTAAAGCAATATCCTCATGATTTAGACGGTTGTAACTAATTTGTCTGGTATAGTTGTGCATCTTGCAATTAAAATGCTGCCTTGTTGCTGTCAGATATGTCTTGTCGCTCAAAGTTGGCTACACTAAATGAGAAGTTGACAACGCTTGAGAGGAGAGTGGAATACATTGAGGCGAGGGTGAGTTGGCAATCTTGAGTGTTGACAATTAACTTGCCTATAAATTTATTAACGCTCATTTACAGAAGGTTTAACGATTACACGATTTGTAGGTAAAAAAGACAGGTTTTGTCTGAAACAAACTGTAACACAGTTTTGACCTAAATTATGCAAGACTATTGATAAGCGCCAAGGGCATAACTTTCCCCACAAAATCGGGTTGACCAGTCCTTTGTAGTATGCTTTGTCCACCACTTTAAGGTCAATCGCAGATAAAAAAAATGAAGTATCTACATGTTTGCATTCTGTTTCTCAACTGTTATTATGTTCATAATAATAATAATTTAATAATAATACAATCCACAATTTCTAAGGTGCTGTAACACAGCCATGCCATTACAAGGCGCTGACATGACACCGAGATAATGACAGAGCTAACAGCAGTCACTCGTGAATCACTGCCATCCAACGAAACGTCAGAACTTCCCAAACAGTATGGGCCAAAAAGTAGTGGTGACTGTCACGATGTCAGTGTCACCACAACTTTAGAAAGTGGTGTCGACCTGTCACCACCATCACAATACAAAGTTAGGCCTACGTGATAAGTGGAGGACTTCATATAATATATATATACATGTATGTATGTATGTATGTATGTATGTATGTATATGTATATATATATATATATATGTATAGCATTGAACAACAGGTTTGATTATTAATATTGATTTATGGTTGATTTAGATGTCTGGTTTATTAACTCAAATGTTTGCTTTTATAGGTGACTAAAGGAGAGACTTTATCATAAATGCAGCCCTCCTGTTTTCTTCAAAAATCGAACTGACACAGTGTGGGCTGATACAGTGAAATACTGAAGTATTTAGAAACTTGTCATACCAAGACAGAAATTTATTATTAACCAGTTAAAAGTAATTATTAGTATTTAGACAGATGGAAATATTAAAATCTGACTATAACAAAGTGAACTGTTTTTGACCAATCAAACATACTAATTAATTTTTGCCCTTGGGTAATTAACACCCATGGGTCAAAAGTTATTTATTACTGGCAACTATTTTTGAACATAATTTTAAAGCTTGATATTTCTGCTCAAATTTCATTTTCTTTCATATTAGGGTTTCAAGACTTGAAAATGGTTATTGCTAAAATTGCTGTATGGATGTTTTGTATATTTTGTGTAATTTATATTAAGTATGGATTATGGAAAAGTACAGTAGCCTACTTCGATTTGACTTTCTAAATTGGTAACTGGATTGCTTATTGTGTTATTGACACTTGTATCCATTATATTTCATTTTCCCATTTAAGTTGCATATATTTTTCTTCATAGAGAACATAAGTTTGTTTGTATGTGCTATGAACTTAAGCAATTATGGCACTTTTTGTACTTTGAGCAAGTTATTTTTTAAGTTGAATTAAATGCGATATACTATAAAAGTTGGCCTTATCAGTCAAAGTTCAGTCTTAAACAACACAGCAAGGTGTAATTTCCCGTAAGCACGTCAGTATTTTGGAAGTTCGTGTAGTTTCTTTTAGAAGCTGTCACAAGTATGCAGAAGAATTCGTTTATGTAAATCATTTGTCTTCCTGTGATTTTTGTTGCCCTAATATATGAGATAAGAATCAGTGGACAGATTTGTGGTCCAAAACATATGCCAGTTACTTGCAAAGAGAAAATTGGAAAATGGTGAAAACTATCACTTAAGGTTAACTAATCGCTCATTTATGTATCATGTGTGCTAATTAGCTGCAATCTTCACCTGGATGATCTTGCTGTCCATCCCCAACAGCATAATTTGTTGAAGAAATGGTGATAATTTCATTGGCATGTCCAGCGACCACTATGGTCGTGTTTTGGGAGAGTTGGAGAAGTGTAGACAATTATTTTTAAAAAGGCACCTCTATGATAAAGTGCTTTATGGTCTCTGACCATGGTACCATATCTGCTTAACTCTTTAACGACGACAGGGATTAGTTTCCCATTCATGTTAGTGCTTGCTCGTCATTAAAGTGTTAACCTGCAGGGGACTTGATTGTGAAGATCATGTCCTCTGATAGACAACTCAAAACAAGAATTTAACATCATCACAAAAACAGTATTTTGAGAAGTATATCGTCTCGATTGCAATATAAATACGTAAAGTATTTAACAGGTCGAAATAACAGTGAAACTGAAGAATGTTTGCAGTATAAACGAACAGATGGATAAGGAAATTTAAAATAACAACAAAACTAAGTGACATCCGTGAACTGCTTTGTTACGTTCACAGTCGGTCTCTTGATTTTTTTGCTTTCATCACTATGAAAACCTACCACTGGGGCACAAGAAGCTGAAGTGTACACAGTTATGTTGGCCTGAGAGAAAGCACATTAAATCCATAGTTTGACAGGCAGTTTTAGCCAATGCATTCTTAATCAGTTTTGTAACGTAATTTAGGTGGACTTCTATATATTGCTACAGTATGAAACTTTGGTTTAGTAAATACAGACAAGACAAATGTATCGTCTGTCTCTTATTGGTCCCATGCATCAAGCTTGACAAAGAAAGTTCTTGGATATGTTTTAACTAAGTACTGCAACCTGCATATCAGAAAAGCTTTGAATAAACTTAATATTTCTCACATCTTATCATGTGGTAGTGCCAAATAATCCTGGATTTCAAAACTTGGGAGCATATATTCTTTTGAAAGCCCAAGTGGGGGTGTCGCCTACTCTACGAGTTGCCAAAATAATAGCGTAATAAGTTAATAACAAATGACTAGCAACAACTATTCTTGAAATCAAACGAATTTACAACAAATGTGCAAATGTTTGAAAATGACAATCATACAAGTACACAAATAAAAAAAATTACCTCGGTCAACTTATGCCGAGCAACAAATGCAAGCAATAAATAATTATTATCAACAGAACAATGTAGGTTCGAGTAACGGCAGATTGTTGTGAACACTGAAGGTCAAGGACATCCGATTCTGAAGATCACTTCCAAGGCTCTAGTTGCATAAGATTATTTGGTGCAAAATAAATGCAAAAAACGAGATCTACTCAAATAGTCTGATCTACGGAACGACGACACTTAAAACTATCAACCTTTGAAACTCTAGCTGTCAGTCATCCATTCAGAGCATTTATATAGCGCCCCTTTGAGATACCTACTCAGAAGTGCTGCTTAGCCCAGTCCTCATAAAAGATAAACAGTTTGTTGGTGTAAGGTGTATGCAGCATCCTTAGACACAGATTCAGAGAAAGGTCATTTCCAGGTGGATGGCTAAAACCGATGAGAAGGCACGACGTTGCATTGTCGAAGTTTAAGCAAAAGGAACAGCAAGTTCACTTCAGGTCATGCAGTAATGAGATTTGTGGCCAGAAGGAGCTCAAACAGGGCAACAAAGCCCTTATCATGTGCTTAGAGTGCAAAGGTGCTATTGTCATATATTTTTACAATTGCCAATAGCACCTTTGCACTCTAAGCACACAATATGTACATTGTAGGCAAGTGCATCTCCCACCTGGTATCGCCTGACCCAATTCATAGTCTTAAATTCAGTGCACCGTTAAACTTGCAGACATTGAAGTACGTCATGCATGTACCCGTAATGTGAGACGTGACACTTTGAAATGCTATAAACCTAGAAGTGGCATGTAGCATGCATTCAATATGCCCAGTGTGCCAAAAAGACCCCATAGATGGCACTACAGTAGTCAATCCTAATGATGATAAAGCACCAACATTCATAGTATAAGAACAGTAATGTAGTACTGTATTGCAGGAATGTTGAGATGTGTGAAAAGAGAATTTTGGTATTGGTTCTTACAGTTCTAAACAGTCCATTAACCAAAACGTCATTCACAGGAACTGTGGTTTTGACGTTGACCCTCACAGGTACATTCCTCAGGTTATACATTCCTCAGGTTGTATATTCCTCAGGTTTTACATTCCTCAGGTTATACAGTCTCTTTCAGCTAAAACCCAAACTCAAAACGGTTACAGACTTTGGTCCTCACAAGTGATTGGCTGTATGGATTACAAAGCATATTTGTAACACAGGGCAATTGGGACGTTATTCATGTCAGTTTTAGGTTATTGACATCTATGTGTAATGTGTATATGTATAGAGTCAGACAATAATACAGTCTGGCTTGTAGGCAGTTTCTTCGTCTAAACTGCATACATAATAGCAGCTAATGAACAACTGGATTGCATTTTTATCTGTGGATTACATGGCCTGACAACAGATTTTTACCATTTTGGTTTACCAGTATTGAGACCTGGTTTAGCAGTGGTTGTTACTTGTTAGCCTGAGTGTGTTCAGTAAGTTGCTAGGTCATGCTGAAAATCTGCATTGTCTTGGGTTGCTCAGTATCATCATTTCTTCATCTTCCTAGGTACTCATGTGTCCAGATGCTGGGCTGTATGTTTGGGCAAGACATCCTTTCTGAAGCCAACTTTTGACCCGTTATGACACATTTTAAGAGGCCACAATGGTAGGGCACACAAAAAACTATTTAACACTTTAACAACGAGAATGTACTATAAAAGCGACTGGAAAACCAATGCAGCTCGTCGTTAAAGTGTCAAAACAAAGATGATACTAGTAATTAAGAAATTCTAAAACATTCAAGAAAAGGGCTGTCCGTGAAAGTTAAATAAATTATAAACCAGTAAAACTCTTGATGATAGTTGCCCACCAAACAACTACATCAGATGATTAGATGTGAGGAAAAGTCACTTCAGATTTGTATAATTAAATTTCTTAATTACACGAATAATAACCTGTAATTTTCCGTGTCTGTCAAAATATAAACCTCTGTAAGAAATCAAACGGTTGCAGAAATATAAACCAAACTGCAAGACTTCTTGAGCCATCAGAAAGAAAAAGGAATGCTTTAAGAGCAACACACGCTACTAAACAGTAAAAACCTGTTGGATATGTGAGTGTCCCTTTGAAAGCAGAGTTTACCACGTGTCAATTGATTGCGACTTTTCATGGATAGATTTGAGCACACTCTTGCGTTTGTCTCTCAGTGACGACTGACAATGGCGTTGCAAAACGGGCGACATAATGTCAAACTGTTCAATCAGAAAAACACCTTGTTGCACAACTTGGCTCATCTGCTGAACAACAAAAAATCGGATGGACAACAGTGAGAAAATACTGCAAAGACCGATGTTACTATTTAAGTTAAACTGCGAATAACACAGTATAATTGAAATTCAAAGAATTAAAGTCAGAAACAGAACAGTTCACTTACTGGACTTGAACTCAATCGTAGGATTACAGGCTGTGCAGTGTGCATGCACTAGGTAAGATAGTGAACGAGTCGTTTCAGAACGAGTAAATAAATAAAAAGGAAACGACTATACACACAAAGTCTAAAATTTACAATGGAAGATATCAATTAACACTGAGCATTCATTCACCTTTAAATAAGTTTTTCGCCAAAAACACTTGCTAAACCAGGGGTGGGCAAACTTTTGGCACAGTGGGCCACATTAAGCGCCAAAAAAATTCGGAGGGCCGGGTAAAAATTTTTTAACTTTTAATAACGTATTACATGAAAAGAAGTTTACTTATTTATAATATATTAAATATACTTTGGCTGTTACTAGCGAGATGTTTGTAACTGTGAGCATGAACAAACAAGTTTCCCGCAATCTGGAGTGATTGCACTGGCTGCAATTTGCAGTAGTTTGAGTTCAAGTTTAGACCAGTTAACTGAGGCCTGTACTTGGGTTTGTTTATCTTTATTGTTGAAAATCTTTGTTGACAGATGTAAATAGATGCGAATAACACAAACATTTTTAAGGCAAAAGTTTGAAGATTTTAGAATTTTTGCTTTCTGAGTGAGAACAATGTCACTTCCTGGGTCGGTTGACTCCAGCTGAAGTTTCGTATACGAGCTAATTGTCAATGTCAGATGTGAACGGTAGGCCCTATAGTATGTCAAGCAAGTTCAGTCTTGATTTAAAATCCGTAAATCGTCTGCAGAACTCTTCTTTCAAATTGACAACTAAAGGCTATATTTTTCTCCAGACTATGCTGTCTTCTCTCTCTTCCGTCTGGCGTGCGCCGACGATGAGGCCTCAACGTGACGTCTCCAAACAGCTCTGTCCCTGATTTTTTCCACAGCATCCCTCATCTCCATGTTCTGTACTTTCAGGTCTTCTTTTAAGTTTAAGACTATGCTGTGACAGTTTGCAACTGGAGGGTGGGAAAGTCTGTAGTTTTGTTCTTTCATCTTCTTTGAAAGCAACATTAGTTTTACTTGAATGAATTGCACTTCTGCGTACAGATCGTGTGCACAAAACCTCTGGGGGGAAGTGGGGCAGATCGGCAGAATAAGGATTCTATATTGCATAAAATGTCCTTGTCGGCAGAGTTAATACATAAAGTTTCATAAAATTCGAGACCGGAATAGTAAGTAAAAGAGCAGCGCCACATGAGTAAAACGAAGAAAACTTCTTGAAGTCTGATTTTTTTTTATTTCTGGAGAGTTGTGGGGGCCCGATAAAAAGTTTTGGCGGGCCGGATCCGGCCCGCGGACCGTAGTTTGCCGACCCCTGTGCTAAACGATATACACATCTTGAGATAAAACACATTTCCAGTTCATAGCTGAATTTAAAGCATGCTAGTTGCAGTAAATAGCACTACAAGCATACCCTGACTCCCTGAGGGAGGAAAATCTAAAGAAAATCCCTCATGTATCAACCTATGGTAATCAGTACCACTTGGGATAGCACCCAAACTGATGTCTTTTTCAGATAGAACGAGGAATAATTGTTCCCTAACTGAACAACTATGTACGATCTGCATACATGAAATTAAGCAAACGTCGAGAGAAACACGAGCAGTAGACTGACCTCTTGAGGTAAGACCGGATGTAGTTGTTCCATGGAGGATGTCTTTAAGGTTGTGAACGTCTTTGGACATGGCTCCATGATGACCTGAATCTCGTCTTTTTGCGGCGGCGGCGGTGGTTTTGTGATTTGTTGTTGGGCGCTGAGAACTTCGACAAACTCTCGATCGCTCGTGTGGTAGACCGGATCGGAGATTCGCCTCGGAGGAATTTCGCTGTTGTCGAGGGTTGCGGCTGCATCCGATGACGAACTGCGGATTCTTCTTGCGTGCAGCTCATCCTACGTATACACAACATGTCACGTGATGAAATGTAGCAGTTCAGTGCAGATTTAAAGGCACAGTGGCCAGGAAACCCGGTCACCACATGATGTCCACATCTTGAGCAGCATAACCATTTCACATAAATTCGTGAACTAGCATGTTATAAATATCCTAATAATAATAAGCATAGAATGAATTATACCGTATTTGTAATTGTAATCTCGAAATTTCTACAGTGCCCACAAAAGTGAAGTCGTGGGAACCAGCTTATTCACAGACGCTCAATCAAATCACAATCGGTAAGCGTGGGGTGGGTGGGTGAAACCGGTTCCAGGTCAAGATCCGAATGGGTCAATCACACAGACTACTGTAGACTACTGCAAGACAAGAAGATAGCCTGTTGTAGTAATCGTAAACTCCAATTTATATAGTGCTGCAGACACGAGATTCAAAGTATCACTTGACCAAACATTCAGATATCAATCCAGTAAACACTCTTGACCAAATGGGACAAATTTATTTAAAAAAGTTTCAACAAGCTACACAGTGTGTGGAGTTTTTGAAGTGACAATAACTACAGGTTTATGTTACATTACAATCAGCCTCTTTCTGACAGTGTTGTATGCAAGACACTAAACTTCGAGACCGAGACGAGACCAAGACAGTCGAGTTCCAAGACCGAGACGAGACCAAGACAATGAGGTGCCGAGACCGAGACGAGACCAAGACAATGAGGTACCAAGACAGAGACCGAGACCAAGACAGTATAAGACATTTTTGGCATTTATTACAGTGTATTACAGAATAAGCGATAAAAGAATGCAAACAATACGGTCGCCAATAGAACACCTACCAGCCTTATCCCATAATGCAGTTCACCAAGTAACTAACACGAACTTTAATTTCCTCCTTCCTATTCTTAAATATCACCACATTTTATGAATACAAGATCCTCAAGCATAAACTCGTTGTTGTTCCCATCGTATCCTTAATGGTGACTTTACGCCAGCGACAAACGGCACGCCATTTCTTTTCTTTGTCCATGACTTCACATTGCGTGAATGCAAATTTGATTATTTCAGGTTCCGTATGAGACATTTTCTTGCACTTTTAGCAACTTGAAATAAATTACAAAATGCTCTTTCCAATAGCCCAGCGGTTCTCAACCTTTTTAGACTCGAGGACCACTTCTAAATTTTGTGTCTCGGTCGCGGACCACCACTAAAAATCGTGCCAAAAGCAAATTAATACAATATAATTTTTGCCATAAATCCTCGCATTATTAGTTTCATGCTGCCATCTAGCCGATTCTAGTGATTGGAATGAAACAGAAATTTAAAAAATTGACAAAATTTGTCTGTTTGCATGCTTTTAATTAAAAAAAAATCTAATTTGTAGACCTTGCTCGCGGACCACCAGGCAGATGGCCGCGGACCACCAGTGGTCCGCGGACCACAGGTTGAGAACCACTGCAATAGCCGATTTCACGTGGTGTCACACGTTCACCAGAATTTCCAGAAAGACCGTTTTTCTGAACTTCCGGTTTGATTGACACTTCCGACTTCCGAGTTATCTGTTCATATCGGCCCAGGACATTTTTATAGCGCTAGAAATAAAGATATTTGTCGCGAGACCTTTACAGACCGCTTGTTCGAGACAGAACAAGACTTTCGCTTCAAGACAGTTTCTAAAAATTCGAGAAATTGCTTCAAGACCGAGACCGAGACGAGACAATGGGTTCCCAAGACCGAGACGAGACTAAGACATTAAAAAACCTATCTCGAGACGTCTCGAGACCGAGACTGAGTCTCGAGACCATACAACTCTGCTTTCTGAGTCTTTCAACTTAAATTTGAATAAATGGCAGAAATTCTGTTAATGTTCCTGGTAACACAGTTTAAGAATAAATGTGATCTAAGTGGATATTTAACTCCATATCGAGCCTATCAAATATTCTGCATATTACACTAATAAAAATATTTTACCAAATAAATTCGGATACAAGGGAAGTATTACTAATTTTCTGTCTGGTTCGGTGCTGGCACCCAACAGTCTCTGAGTTGGTGGTGATTTTGTTGATTTAGGATGTGCTAATTTGTCCTGCAGTTCTTCGAATATCGTTGGCACGTTGACGTGGTTGTCTGGTTGACTAGCACTGTAAAGCTTCTTACACGCCTCTTTGTACTTTTCCTGCGCTTCATGCAGTCGAGTTAACCACATTGCCTGTGAAAAATAAATCAACCACAGATGTCATTCTGTTTAGCGTGCTGTTAGAAAGAGGCTGAACATGTTTCAAACGGTGCTGCTATTCCATTCTGCCTCTGATTCAAGTATCGATGACTGGTACGTATATCTCATATTATTCATTCTTCCCAAACCTATCTAGCATCTTCAAAACACTTTACCCCAACTTTTTATAGAAAACTTTCATACTATTAAATCTTCCATAACATTGTCAATGAATACAGTTACCTTACGGGTCAATAGTGCAGCAGTACAATACTAAGCAATCACAAACATGCATCTGCAAAAACATGAGAACGACAAAGACTACAAGACTAAGTGACTGTAAAAAGTCAGAGAATATTCCCACATCTGTCGAGATCAGCGGAGGGTGTAACCAGTAGCCAGCGTGTATGCTGTGGCTACAATACCCCATATTGCATCTTTTTTCACTGGAAGTAAGTATATAGTTTATTAAAGCCAACTTCTTTACTGCACTTTGGAGTACATGACATTAGATAGTCTCTGCCTGACTTCAGCCTGATAGACAGCAAAAGCATTTAAAAAAAATCCTTTTCTCAGAGGTGGCAATCAATCGAGCCAAACCTTCGTTGCTTCATTCGGGGCTTCCAGCGTGTAGACTGCAATTATCTGCTGGAACTGATTGAACTGAACGAGAACGAATGCATTCTTGAGACCATTTGTGGAAGAAACGCAACCAAAGAGAAGGTTCGACCGTTGCGGACAGACATCATCGACGAAGTGTGGCAGACACCAGTCGCTGTTACCGTCGCTGTCCGGAGACAGCTGAACGACTTCGCTGCTGCACTCAACGTAATCTAGCAAAACCCCTGCAAACGAAATCCAGTCAAAAAACTCTAGTCTTTCCAACGCATGATTCTTTCTCAGAACTATCTCAGAACTGCTCAAACGAAAGACTTACTGAAGCTGAGTGAAGACCAGCAGAATTTCACATGGCTCATGTTCAAGGATAATGATCTTTTCAGCTATAATACTAAATTTAACTTTATTTCTTTAATGATGAGAGGTATTAGTTTTCCATACATTTTAATACACGCTTGTCATTAAGTATTAATATTTTTGTAAAATGGTATAGATAACAATAAATGGTCAGTTGGTCACATAGTCTCATGGGCCACAATGAACAGATAGATTCCATGATTTCATGATTCTAACTGAATTCTAACCGTAGATGTCTGTACTGAAAGTAAAACATGCATATAGCAAAACCAACCTGCTGTATCAGGTCTGACATCATGAACGGTGACTCTGTCAAGAGCAATTGGCTGTCGGTGGACCACAAACACAGCGCCATCTGTCTGCACTTTGGGTTGCATGTACGGACTTGTGTCTGTTGGATTGGGATTCGACTTCTACAGAAACAGTCAGCTACAGTGTCAAATAACGTTTTTATGAGGCCAAGATAACGACCAGATAAGTGAACATTACTAGCCTACAAATGTGATGGACTACCTTCTTGAAATACAGTGTTTGCATTTGATAGTCTGAACGCTAATGAGTGGTTTTCAAAAGATGGCTTATAGATCCTGGGTTACATTGCATTAAAATTATTTTACAAAGAAATTATGTATTTGTTCATTAGGTGCTTTCATTACCCACACTTGCACTCACAGACGTGGACCTGGGGTTGGCTAATAATTCAAATGAAATGCAACAACAGCCAACTAAGAACAGAAGACTTTCCAATTTCAAATGTCATGCTGGAAGTTAAAGCCAAAACATGACAGTGAAAATGTACATCAATCAATTGAAATTATATAGCACCACTTCAAGGTCTCTACTCAGAGTAGGGGTCCACCGGAAATCGCCTCGGACATTTGCCTCGGCCGGAAATCCCGTTTCCGGAAGTATTCGCCTCGGCAAATATTGTAGACGCAAATAGTTGCAAAGAAATGTTTTCTGTAAGAAAAATTTTTTTTCTTTCAAAACTTATTCAATAAACTTACATATATAAAATTATAATTGTTCAGCCTTAAAACAATTACACAGAAAACTTCACAACTGCGCAGAAATGACTAAAATTCAAATTGTATTAGTCACTTATTACAAGTACACAAATTTATGTCGATAATTTCTTATTACGTGAAAATGTGAAGCTTCGCATATGGAACAAATGGTACCCGGTTCGTTTCCGGATCCGGCAAATAGTACATCCAAATACTCGGATTCAGTACTCGGTGGAAAATGTCTTTCGGGTGGACCCCTAACTCAGAGGCACTCCCAACTCAGGCCAAGCAGAAAAAGCACTCTTGCGGAGCCAATAGAACGGTGAGGGAAGGACCCGAGGGAGGTGATGCACCTCCAGAGGAACTCATTCCACGTCGGAGGCTCAGTATTTCAACTGATATATGACATATGCAGAAAAATATATATGATATATGCAGAAAAAGATATCTGACTGGAGAATATTCTTGAACGTCGTGCCAAACCTTTCTCGGAGGCTTTTTGATTCTTGTTAGTAAAATGATATCATCGAAAAGAAACATGTACATGTCGATACACTTAGAAATTTCTGAAAAAGATAAGAAATAGTTCATGTTACAAATGCTGCAGCAATGAAGACAAAATTATTTTCTATATTACAAAACTATCATTCGTCTGCACAACTAAAAAACTTGTCCATCTTTAAAGTTTGCCTCGAAGATCATTCACATTTCTGAAATTACAAAATGGAAACACACTAGCTGCCCATCCTGATACACTTTCTAGAATGCCGATCTTTTGCAGCAGCTAGCACGACAGGTAAAAGAAAAATCCCAACTAACTTCATTCCAAGCCAGAGGACTTACAAGTAGATAAAAAATCTAACATTATCCAACACAAACTGCTTAAAATGCAACCATGCAAATGCTTTGTAGTTTCTGTTTAAATCTGTAACACAAAAATTATTACACTAGCAGCCATTCTGAATTTTAAATGAATTCCTAGTATTTTTTCTAAACCTTGCTATCTTCGTAATCGTAATCTCCAAACTTCTAAAGAACCACTCGAATGCCAAGCACAGGGCACCAGCTTATTCACTGACTGGCACTAGGTATTGACTGTTATTCTGCCGTCTGATAATGTTGCAGTACATATAAGAGAAAATGAGTATGAACCTAAGAGAGTAACAGATCCTTCATAGAGCAGATGACGATTCGATGTGGTCAGTAATCGCTCGCACGGCTGCCGACTCAGAGTGGAACGTAAAAACTACAGACAACACAGAAAATCAAGCCAAGATAGAAAGGTTAGATTATAAGAAACGTGCTTAATTAGAACTCAACTCTCTACTGATCAGAGGTTTAATGACTCTTTATTAAACATCTCTATCAGCAATAGACTTGGTCTGTCGGATAATCTTCACACATGACAAAAGCAACCCAACAGCTGCACATTGTCACTTTTGCGAGTCTCAAATTTTTATCAGTAGACTGTTGATTTTATATGCTGTAGAAATTTCAAGATTATGGTTACTGTTTTAAGAAGTAAATCGTGTTCTGAGTCATTATTGTTTTGCTTACTTCCGGAATGAAAGCCCTTGGTTCAAGTTCTGTTATTGGTCTCCAAACGATCTGCTGCTGAATTTCTTGCACTCTCTCGTAATTTTTTAGCCACCTCATCTTCGCCTCAAGATTTTCTGCAACAAGAAGAAATTCTCCAGATACCACAAGTGACTAGAACAAGATTCAAAAGATACAATATTCCGCCAACAGAATAAGACTTGAGAAAGAAGATCAAGTATGGAATGGGGAACAACAAGATCTAGTATAGGATGGAGAACAACAGGATCACCCTGCGTTGCAAAGGTATCGCTGACACTGAAACATATAGCTCCCTAAAATCGGATATAAATGCAACCAGCCATGCAGTAGTGCATCAGCTGAAGCAATTACTTAGAAGAAGAAGAAGAGAACCTTAAGCCTCTGAGAGACAGCCATGGTATAAAATGTTAGCGACTCAATATTTCTTACTCTCATCATATGAGAACAGGCAATCATCCCTCATCCTTGCCACCAATCTTCCCACTGACAGTGTAGGTCTGTGTACTCAGTATAGTTCAGTTCACCTGAGGCATAACTGGAGCCTAAAATCTTTAAACAATTTCTGCCCAAATATCAGAAGAGGATTTGAACGCCTGATCTCTCAACCAACAGTCCAGGATGCTGACCCTGTTGGCTAAGTTCTAGACTCACGTAAAGAGGTTTCGAGCTTCTGGAGGGATTCGGTCAGCGTGTGCTGTTCCGACGTATCCTCCGTGTATTTACGGATGTTGTTCAGAAGCAACGGGACCTTGGTGCAGTGTTGCATCGGCGAAATGAGAAGATCGTTCAGCTGAAGACGGTGACAACGCTCGTCTTGACAACACCACTGAAACAACATCAACACTATGACAACATCCACTGAAGCTATGTGTATTGTAAAAGATGTTTACACTAAATGCTTACTTCCTTACTGTTTGCTCAATTCTGGACTCATGTAAAGAGGTTTTGAGATAGCACATAAGTCTCAGTCAACTTCGGACTAATGAATCATACGGGTCACTCCACCCCTTCACAATCAAACTGGGTACCTAATACCTATATATAGGGTACATCATGTTGGAATAGCGACAGTATTAAGACTAGGCCTAGTCACTATAAAATGTGTACATTTACAGTTAGTTCACAGCTCTTTATTCGACGATTATTTCACAGGTTCGGGTTGGGAATGCCACTGATAAGTTTATTTTTGAAGTGGTGCTTTATAAATTTCAGAATACAATTACAATGTATGCCACTTCATATATTCCAGTATAAGCATTAGGCAGACTATGACTATAATTGCAAAAGTTACACAGTAAACCTCATTTAAAATACTGAAAGATCAATTCATCAGCTACCTTTTCAAATTCACAGAATTCTTCGTTCTTTCGAAGTTGTTCTAAGTAGGTCATGGCCTTGGCATAGTTGAGACAATAGTCATGATACACTTCACCATCTCTCGTCAACTGACAAAACTACAAACAAATGCAAAAAGTTACTACCACAAAAATTTACTCAGTGAGTACAGTGACAGTTAAAGTTCTAGTACAACCACATTTAATGCATTACTCGAGGAAAAATGCAAAATACTAGTAGCAGCAGCAGCAGCAGCAGCAGCAGCAGCAGTACTTAGTAGTATAATTATAGTAGTAATAATAGCAATGACAATTGGAGGTGTTCCCAGGTTTGGCCATATAGCTTCCTTTATGTGGGATATTTTTGCTGGCTTCCATCCAGCAGCGTATTCAGTTTAAGACCCTGTCCCTTACGCGCAATTGTCTTGTTGGCTCTGCTCCATCATACTTTATGGACTTCTGCATGTCAGTCTCCGCGGTAACATATTGGACAGGCTGAGGAGAATGTAAGTTTTGCTTGAGCACTGAAGTCCCATATGCAAAATGAAATTCAAAACTGTTTCACTTAGCACATCACTTGCAAAGACACTGTTTAATACTCTAATGACGTGAGTGTACTAAAAGTGACTGGGAAACCAATGCAGCTCGTCGTTAAAGTGCTAAAGTAACGCTGCCTTGAAATCCATTTTAAAGTAATTGGGTGATCCTGTTAGCAGGATTTCATGTGTCTTTGTGAAGATTGAACTGTAACTTGACTACTGCAAGACATCAATTATTCAGCCAGCCAGCCAGCCAGCCAGCCAACCAACCAGCCAACCAACCAACCAACCAGCCAACCAGCCAGCCAACCAACCAGCCAACCAGCCAACCAACCAGCCAGCCAACCAACCAGCCAACCAACCAACCAGCCAACCAACCAGCCAACCAACCAGAATGCTAGCAGCCATTAAGAAATCCATCTTCATAACAAGTTCATTTTCTTGAAACAAATCCAGGAGACAAGCCTACCCGTTTAAGTCCTTTGATCAGGACTTCTGTGCGACCAAAATCCTTAGCCTTCTGGTCTTTGAGCAGAAGGTTTACAAAGTCTCGACTGAATGTGTAACTGACCTGGTGGAAGATCAAGAAGAAAAGACAGTCACAAACAGTTGTTATTGCAATTTGTAATCTGGCATAAATATCTCAAACTCCAGCAACATTCAGCATCATAATCCATTCCTATTTCCCAATTACTACTTTAAACGTCTACTTAACCAGTTATCTTTTTAGGCCGAATATAAAACGCATCCTTCATTCATTCATATCGGACATTTATATAGCGCCTCTTCAAGGAGAACTACTTAAAGGTGCTCCCGACTCCAGCACGGCTGTATAATCTGCGTAAATTTTACAATAATCGTCGTTCAACATGATCATGACAATAATCCATTCAATCATTCATTTGAGGATTTGTATAGCACCCCTTCAAAGGAACTACTCAGAGGTGCAACCCCTCATCATTAAAATCATTGGCATCATTGGCATCATCACCATCGTTATGGTGAATCTCACAATTGGCATCATGATCACCGTCATATTCTGCATTTATTCTGTATATATATATATATACATATATATATATACAGAATAATAAATATATAGATATATATATATATAATTCTAGTAATCGGCATCATCATCATTATCAGCATCATCAACATCACCATGATCAGTGTTAAGAAGATGATTCTTACATAGCATAGTTCGTCCAGATTTCCAAATAAATCCTGAGGTTCAGCAAACATCAGATGTCCCTCGACTTGCACCTTTTTCATCGGTTCCATGAAGCACTAAACATTCAAACAACATGGGTGAAGATAACTAAGAAACAAAACCATATGACATATTATAAAGTATTCATTTGTTCAGGTGGTTCTAAGCGTTTCCCAAACGGTGTTTTGTAAATGACTTGGGGTGGGCAGCATGATGAGTCTTAAGCGAATTCAACAGCCACAGAATCTGCGTGAACAGTTTACTCATGGTTGTACTGATAAGTGAATGTGGCAAATACTTACTTACTTATATTACTAGACACTTGTATCAACAACAACAGTTGAATAATACTGAAGAATCTTCTAACTGAAGGACAATGAAACAACTAGAATCCAACAGCTCAACAACCTTTTCTTACCTTTTCTCATATAGTTTGACAACAAACTTCAACGTACTTTCACATGAATGACCAGCACCTGAACATTATATCAAAGATTAAAGGAGTAGAGGAGGAGGACCTCTAGGTTCAACTTGGTCCAGAGATTCTGAACATGATGCTATCTGTCAACTGTGGATGGTAATCTCTTAGATGGGCTCAATGTATGCATGTGCTTCTACTCCATCCCATAACCATGGGCGCACCACTGGTGACTCTTCTAGTTCTCTGTGTATTGGTTTGCTTACTGTTGAATTTCCAGTTCTTAGTGATAGTCAACATTATATGGGCCAGTGCAGAGAATACTTCTGATTAGTTTGCTCTTGACGTGGTGCTCTATAAATTTTCAACTGAAATTACAATTCAGTTGCATAGATGTACCCGGTACTGTTCCACTGATTGCTCAACATGCATTTTCTGTCTTTTAAGTCTCCACATGTATCTGTATGTATGTATGTATGTATGTATGTATGTATGTATGTATGTATGTATGTATGCATGTATGTATGTACTGTATGTGTGTATGTTTGTATGTATGTATGTATGTATGTATCTGAACACTTATATAGCGCATTTTAGGAATGTCACAAAGGTGCTAAAACAAGGCTATCTATCAGATCTATCAAGGTGCGTTTTAAGATGAGTGGAAAATGTTTCCTGAGCTATTTGTGGCCGTAAATTTCTAATTTCAAGTGGAAGACTGTTCCACGAAGATGGTCCAAAACATAAGGATCAAAGTCAGCGACTCGCTGTATGGGAGTGAGGGACTAACAGGTCTCCAAGAGCTGAAGAGTGCAGAGTTCGGCAACCTGGTTTGCTTAATACAGGAACACAGAACTCCCTGCTGTATTCCAGGGCTGAACTGACCAGCTTTATAACAATCAGAGGGACGAAATACTTGTTCATTCAGTCTACCTGTAGTATCTTCTGTATCATTTACAGCCTCATGTTGTGCTATGGCGATACCGAACTCATTATAATTTTCATTTATGATTAAATGAGAACATGACACGATGCAACATTGACAGTACAGTACCACTGTGACTGTTATAATCTGGTGCTAGAGATGACTTAGTTCAGAAAAAGCAGAAATTGGATCAACATACGACAAATTTGTGATTCTCCAATGACGAAGAGTTAATAATTCACTTGCAAAACAGAAGAAAATACACCAGTATCGTCCGCTGGTTAAGAAACACATTGGAGAACGAAAGAAGATGTCAGACGGAATCAGACGGAGACAGCAACAGGAAGTGAAACAGTTTTCTTCAGAAATCAGGTCACTGAACAAAAAAGTCTTGAGGTCATTGTAGAATAAATGCCAATGACCCTTTTTGCATTTGTTAAGTGGAGTCAATTTGCACGGGCTGCACAGCTGGTGATGTCGAACACGGCTTGTATATCTTGCCGTTCATTGTCCGCATCGCGGCGATATACGCTTTGAACTAACAACTTTAAGCCTGGAAGATGGTTTCCGACACCTTGGTAAGAGGCTTGTTGACATACACTGGATGCATCTTTAAGCTGCCCGTTTGCAACCTTCAACTGGATTAGCATACTTATCACGCACTCGATGACTTGTGAACTGTACAATTATTAGTTGGTGTTTGTCATTCCTGTGAGCGATGGAGAAACCCTTTTGGTCAGAATGATGTCAAGTTTCTCTCTGCACAATGTAGCTAATCAATCAGAGATGTCGTTGGATCCTTCCTGACTTGAGTCATGACATTATGATAACAATTACCGTAGACTGACATATAATTTAATCCAAGTATCATGAAAGTCAGCGTCACACTGTAGCATTGTTCAATTTTTACATTAGCATGAATCTAAATACAGCAAATCATTTCCAGCAGCACACAACTGAGAGTCTGAGAGAAGCAAAACAATCAATTGAACTGGATAAATGGGTTGTATCTATAATTTAACGACAATTGCTAAATTTACAACCAGAAATCTACGGGAGTTTCCAATGGTCATTTAATTTTGGAGTTCTAATGGACTCTAAACCCATGTCATGAGGAAATGGTGAAGATACAGATAAAAGAGACCAAGTCTAACATCGAATTAAATAAGTGCACTACAACATTGTAGTGGTAGACCGTTTCAGTGGTAGGGCCCACCATGTGGTGTAACCTTCCTTGAGATCTGCGTGGTATTATAACTAGGGAATCTGTGTATACACCTTTTACAAGCATCTCAAGACTGTTCTTTATCCCCGGAACTGTGCTTTTGAGTAGGTATCATGGAGAGGCGCTATACAAGTACTATGAATGAATGAATGAATGAATGAATGAATGAATGAATGAATGAATGAATGAATGAATGAACATGAGTTTACTTTCCTGCTAAAATTGTGCAGATATGTGTTTCTTTGACTGTTTTATCTACTTGCCCTTTCAGAGCAGAATCTTCGTATGTATTGACCTTATTACACTAACGTAGACACACGGAATATGCCGAAAGCAATAGCAGTAGTACCCAACATCAATGCACAAGAACAAAGCCTTTAAAGTGAAGGTCAGAGGCAGTCGACGACGGCAAATCTTTTCTTCACGTCACGTAACAGCGCATCCAGGCTCAACGCGAAAACAGAGTAGGCAGATTCAGTGATAGCTGCTGAATTTGTTATCTATGTCAAAACTGATAAAAGATCAGAAATGCTGAAGGCTTTTGAGGAATTCAAAGAAAATTTCCCCATCTTGCTACGATATGTAAGGCTCGAAACAGGGATGTTATAAGACTGACAAAATTTTCAAGGTGCATGAAAAGTGGAAACAGTTGTTGGTCTGCTGTTGCTTGTTCGTACCGAAAAATCTTTCACAGTGGAGATCCCATGGCATTGCATAAGTGTATATATATATACATACACAGTTACACACACACATATACACATATATAATCATATATACATATATACTGTATATATTTGTGGTCAATAGGGCATATCCCAAATGAGCAGTTGCCTTAATATGTCACCTTATTCTACAATCAATCATAATTTTCATTATTCATGTTCACAAGACATTTATATCATGTTAATTATTATTGAATTCATCACAAAAGTGCAAATAAATGGTAAACGCCGAGTCCTCTATCGTTCTAGAAATGATAAACAAAATTACCCGACAATTTTGCTCTCAAACATCCCTTGACCGTAAACGCTCGAGACATATAAATTGTATGCACGAATGGCTAGACATTGTATCACATTCTACATTCTGTCTGAGAAATTTTTCCAAGAGTACTGCACGAATTTATGGCTCTATCAGATGATATTACATCTGGATGATAAACTGTTTCATTAGGTTAAGCGCTTGCAACGTCTTTGTCCAATTCTCTTCACACTGGCATTTCTTAATTGGAATGCTTCATCACAGGTTTTCGTACACTTTGTCACTCGTTTCTGCGTAAGGAGTGCGCGATAGTCCAATGGCTAGCATGCTGGACAGTCAACCCAGAGGTTGGGGATTCAAATCCCCACCAGTGCAGAAATATGTTTTCAATTTTCAGTTCCACCTGCACCCCTTAGGCAACTCAGCTATAATGAGTATACTGACCAAATATTGTTGGCAGGAAGATCAGATGAAGGAGAGGACTGGCCAACCACCCTCATGTGCTGAGAAAATGAAGTCACACTAACATGTCATACCCATGGCTGCCTCTCATGCTAGCTTAACACTTTAAGGACTAGCTGCATTGATTTCCAGCCACTTTAAAAGTGTGAAGGGACTGCTCTTCTTCTTTCTGCGTTTTATTGAAGAATTTCACAAGTTTAGTCAGTTTTGGCCGGCTGCCGCAAATCTGTAACCAAACCCAATTTTTGTTGGCCATTGAATTTGTACATATAATTTTTGAATACTTCTTTGAATCTATTGGCCATTGCGTTGTAAATCTGGGCTAATTTTGCTCCAGTCTCTTGACTGTTCATTGCAAGTTCTGGAGAATCCAGTGCAAATTCTTTTCTCTTTCACTAGCCTCACCTAGAACTTCTCTGAAACAACTGCTTATGGCTGGATATTCTCACCGACAGCAATCTCCTAAACTGGACTTTATGGCCCCAGCCCTGGTCCTCAAAGGATGAGACGGTCCAGCCTCTAGCCATTCTCCAGCCCTCTTATGAAAAGAAGTGAAGAAATTAAACACAGGAAGCTGGGCAGATTTATCGCCAGCTGATTCAGTCCAATGACTTTTATGAACATCTCATTTTATCTACGGAATACATATAGTTCCAGGAATTTCCACCATCTGCCACTGCTAGTAAGCGCTCACGTCAAAACCAGTCACTAAGCTATGGACTGAAGTCGTTAACTTTAAGTCATGCCGCCACCATTTAGCTGTCAACTACTACCAACTTGTTTAATAAACACTTTACTTATTGTTTTAATCGCAATTTTCGAGTTTTAATTTGATAAAGACATTCAGCAAGAGGACGTAATCAACTCTTCCTTCGGTACAAGTGCAAAAGACTAACAAAATTGTCAATGGTCTGTATCTTACTTGGTGTCACCGGATGCCAAACTCAAGAAAAATACCTCCACAAATGCATATGATATTAACCAGTGCTTTTTTCAGCCGGAACAGTGTTCCGGCACCTTTTTCAGGTACTAAAGAATAATTTATTTACTTTATTAATAAAAACAATAATTTAGTTATTTTAATTTAATTTCAGTGTTTTGAACTGTTTTCAGTGTTTACTGAGACCCATCCCAACCCCAATCCTGTTTTTTTCGGGATTTCAGCCCGCCCATAATTGTTCCGTCCCGGAACCTTTTTTCCAGAAAACAAGCACTGATATTAACCCTTCAACGACGAGACGGATTAGTTTTCCATACATTTTAGTGCACACTCGTCATTAAAGTGTTAAAACCCTAATAAAGCATTTACTACACTGCTCCATTCAGTTTATCCTCAGATGACCCCATAAAAATCACGATGACCTTTCCAAATGAATTTCACTGCAACTGAAACTTTCAATTTCACATCATGTACCAAGAATCAAACACCCGACCGACTGTTAAATGACAGCTCCTAAACCCCCTGTGCAGCTCTAGTTCGCCACGCTGCCTATAACACTAGGCCAGTTCTCCGTATATTCATCAATAGCTCAAAAGGTAGAAGAGAAAAACGCAGGACTGATGTTATTCCATGTGCCCCGAGGGCTTATCCTGTGATTGACATAATACGGTTTGCTGCCACTTTTCAGTAATGGGATCAATGGGCAACGAGGCAGACAGCTCCCTCTCTTGCAGGGAGCAGAACAGCATTCCAAATGGGAACAGAACTTGATTCACAAGAAAAGGAATCCGAGTTTATCTAGAAATGGAATAGAATGCAGAAAATGACGCGAGAAAAAAACAGGAAGAAAAAAAGAAGCGAGGACAGATACGTAACGTAATGCACGGGTTTAGATGCAACTAATGCCGTTGCAGACTATTCTGGTTATCCGAGTACTATTTGCCTGCTGACAAAGTTTCTGTTCTTCGCCGCTTTAACAACGTTTAGGGTAGCGAAGGCAGTGCTTGTTAAGGTATAGACAGTAACTCATAAGCTAGTGAGTGCCTCAATGCATGCATACATACACAGTACACAAATGCATACAATGGCCTTTATGTCTAAATCCTTCACTGGACAGCTGCTATATGGCATCACAACAGCAGTAACTGTAGATAAGGCCATTTCAGAAGCCTCTCAGCTCAAGTGCAGACAGAAAAATATAATACATTACAAAATTTACAACATCTGATGCACTGCAAACACCTGTAATTGTAACTGTAATTGTAACTGTGATCAAATCTGTAATCGTAATCGTAATCATAACTGTAATTGTAAGTGTAATTGTAAGTGTAATTGTAAGTGTAATCACAACTGTACTCATAACTGTAATCGTAACTGCAATTGTAACTGCAATTGTAGCCAGCAGCCATGGCTGTCATAGAATCATTGTCCATTTAGTTAACAGGAACATTAAAAAGCCAGATTTAAAGGCATAATAAAAAATAATTAAGCTAACAATTCTGCAGTGTTTTACCACAAGAAAGATAAACCAGAATAACTCTCTTGTAAACATTTCAAGTAGGCAGGAGCGTGCAACTCATCAATAACTTAGGTAAGTAAGCTGACAACTTCTGCATTGCAATTTTCAAGAGTAAATTGCACGGTTGGTACTTACGTGCTTCAAGACCATCAGGTGGTCAATGAGAAAGACACTTTCGCTTCGAAAGAGCTCCCAGACTGCTTCGCGTCGTTTTCTCTCGATCTCTGGTGTTTCCACCTTGACAGCGATTCCTTCATCATCGTCGTCATGGCGACAGCGAATCAGATCCATCCAATGAGCATCCTGTCCAAAATCAATCAAACAATTCAAACGAAAAGGATTTACAAGTGATTCATAACCTACATTTGATATGTGGCCTTTCTGTGTGTTAACAATTTGAACAGCTGTTGTGTATGCCAATAAAGAAATTTTGCCTGAAGATGCAACTTTTAGATCTGTAAGATAGCAGAGTTCCACTGTCTCTTAGGTACTCTTGAAAAGTGGTACACAAATACCTGGATACATTACACGGTATGACACGATATAGCATGTTCATCATGAAAAGATAAAGTAACACAAAGTAGCACAAAGTAAGGTAGCCTAATGGAAAGTATTTGTAACAACAACTGACGAAGTCGCTCCATCAACAATGCTCTTCAGAGGGAAAATCCTGAAGGAAAGGTCTCCATTAATTCAAGTATAAACATTTTTCTGTATTCACTGTAATTTACTAATTTATCTAATGTCAAAGCACCAATCAGTGATACTGGGCAACTGTATGCATCAGGGACTTCGTTCACGGTCTCTACACGGTAGCCATCTCACAGGAGGCTTAAATTCACACACATCACGTTAAACACAGCAATATCGATCTGACAACCCATAAGGTTTCCTTAGAACATGTATAAATTGTCAGATATACTTCACACAGTTGGTCTGATGTCACTCAAACACCCATCATTATTAATAATAATTATTATTATTTTTTCGCCACGGTACATATGATCCCTCAGTATCGTAGATATTAGGGGAGCTTTGTTCTGGAATGGTAAATTTAAGTAATGAAATGAAACAGAGCTGTAATGGCATAATATTGCAATAATATTACATTATTTAAAATCACTGAAGATTATTTATATCATATATTTATATCATATATACATGTGTATATTTAAGGAATTATGGATCTTAATCCAGAACTGAAGCTAACGATTCAATGCCGCTAATATTTCATTCTTAATTGCATTTTTTATGTGAAAACCCCTAGAGGCTAAACGTCCACAGGTGAGAGCTCCTGGAACCACTAAATGCCGTGGCATTAGATATCCACGCCCTTAAGTTATTAGGTTGAGACATGCTTAAGAATTCAGGACTTACCTTTAAATTGCTTATCCTCCATTGGCTACCTCTCTGTCTTACGGACTGATTTTCTGAATACTGACTATATACTGACCTGATTACGGCTTGGTTTTGGTGTGCCATCGGTTGATGCTTTTTGCATTAGACACCAAAGTGGTAGAAATTATAAATTTCAATTACAATTAGATTTGTCTTCTATTGTAACTGACCTTATAACTGATGAGATTGTTATCCTTGAACATTGATGGCTTCAAATTCTGCAGGACTTCGCTCAGATCCAATAGATTGTCTTTCGATCGATGAGATTTTTTCTGCAAAAAGGCGTAAGGGAAGATCAGAACAATCCACAGGTAAATCATGTTGTTCTGCATAATTAGGTGCAACATATGAACACCTGATAATGCATTGATACATTTACAGTACTACTGTCAGCATCGTGAACTGCCTTTTCTATTAATCCATTATCTTAAATTTATTTGATCTATCTATCTATCTATCTATCTATCATCTATCTATCTATCTATCTATCTATCTATCTATCTATCTATCTATCTATCTATCTGTTTTTCTGTAGAACCACTATGCAATGTTTGTTATTCATTGATTAATAATTGATTATTGATGGTTGTGTTGTTTGTTTTTTTCACTGGGTCTTTTGCACTGGGAGCGTGTCTGATTAGCGAATACTGAGAGAGGCGCTTTATAAATGTTTAGATACAATACAATACAATTAAAACTATAATCAAATCAGTCTCTAAAGACAACACTGAGGACTTCTTTGATAGAGGCATTTTAAAACAGGAGCTTATATCTACTTGCACTTAAGGACATGGACCTAATGAAAACAGATGGATACACCAGATAAACTCTCTAACTGCAATCAAAAAGACATTGAAGAAGAAGAGCAGTTCCTTAAGCCAGCCCTCAGGCAGCCATGGGAATGAAGTGTTAGTGACCATTTTCTTATCCTCAGTATCAGTCCTCTCCCTCGCCATCTCATCTTCCCACCGACAGTATACAGTCAGTGCACTCATTATAGCTGAAGCAGGTGAAGCAGAAATCTCAAACCAAATTTCTGCCCTGGTGGGGATTTGAACCCCCGACCTATCGAGCATCCCCAAAGAAGATAGCGATGACCTGGTTAATTAACACTTTAGACACCAAGAAAAACCAACAGATCCCATGTGGTTAATCTTTAATGCCGTGGAATCAATGAAACACATGGAGCTCTGGCTTTCAACGGTTAACACTTGAAGTCCCAGAAGCATTGACATTCATCCGCCTATTTATGACTTGATCCATCACAACGACTGTCAGATCTGTGCATTAGATATCAGGCACGAGGAAGTTTATAGAGATAGAACAGGATTTCACAGCACAGTAGAATAAACAGCCAGACAGCATAGAACAGGAAAGCAGAGAGCAAGGCCGTAGCCAGGATTTTGTTTCAGGGGGTGTTTTCCGTTTCGGGGGGGGGGTGTTTTCTCGTCCTTGAGCAAGCCGACAAGCAACCGAGTCAACCGACCAAGGGGTTTGGAATGAGTAAATGCATTATTTTATTTTTCCATTATTTAATTTCGGGGGTGTTTAAACACCAAAAACATCCCCCTAGCTATGGCCTTGGCAGAGAGCAGCATGATGGTATTTGTATGAGAAAGCATAACTCAGGATAACACAGCAGAAGTAGCAGAAGATAGCTCCCTATACCAGACAGGAATAGGATACAATAGGAAAGGATACATGATGATACCATATGAAAGAGCACTTTCTAAAGTGGCAATTACTGGTTGTGGTAAGCTGGCAATAAGCTCATAACAACTGCCAGACTATGACATATACCGGTAGTACATCCAGGCATTGGATAGACAGACAGCAGAAGAGCTTAGCTATACCCTATATGCACCAGTTTATACAAGCAGCGAGGAAGACTTCTTTCAACAAGATAATGCAATAATACATCAATTTCCTGAGGTCCAAACGGACAGAAAATAGTACATCTCTCACTTTATATAAAGTGTATATATTAAACAAATATATATATATATATATATATATAATATATATATATAATATATATATAATATATAATATATATATATATAAATATATGACAGCTTGATTTCTCGTAGTATATATATATATATATATATTATATATATATATATACTAGAAATCGAGCTGTCATATATTTATATAGATGTAAAGATAAAAGCAGTACAAATATATATAGATGCAGTACATAATTATATACACATAGACACACACAGTTAACCCTTGTAACAGTGGATGTCTTCTTTGACAGTTCTATCTGACTACCAATGAACTGCTGGACATTAGGGTACCATACAAATGGTTGACAAATTGCAAGGTGAAGTCTAGCTAATCCAGGTCAAATATGGTAAGGTAATGTTTATTAAGGTAAGGTACGGTAGTGCTTGTGAATAAGCTGGTGCCCTGCGCTTAGCTTTCGAGTGGTGCTTTAGAAATTTGGAGTTTACGATAACGAATGTAAGGTAAGGTATATACAGCAGAGCGAACTGATAAAATTCTGTTGTGATTGTTGTTGCAACTAAGCTTGAGTACCGACAAAAGTATGAAATGCAAGCACTTGTTCAATTATGTAAGTGCATGCGTAGCTCATAGGTTTGTATCAAGGGACTACATGCAAAAGATGAAATGTATCAAAAAGACCTTACCAGTTTCAAGAGGGAAAATGTTCGCTTGAGTTTTTTGTCTGAAGCTGCAAAAGAATACAACCGTTTAATTAGTCAGAGTTAATTAGTCTAACAGATGTAATGTCGTGGAACCATATGCTGTGTTAAGTGCCCCTAAGCCATCAATCACATCATTAAGTAATTAGAAATTCAATTAGCTATCCAAACAACTCTGCTAGACAAAGCAGTTCAATGAAGACTCTCTTGGTTTGCACACGTAGGCCTACAGAGAATGCCAGTTGTCCGAATCCCACACAATACACTACTTGCAAGATTCGAAGAAAAAAGAAACAAAGGCAGACCAAGACTACGCTGAATAGATAATCTAAAAGAGGACAAAACATCATCTGGACTAACACTAAGGGGAGCACTGGACATGACTAATGACCAAGGACAATGGAGATCATTTATTCGTACCCATCGCCTCAAATGGCTGGTATCAGAAGCTGATGATGATGATGATGCTGATGATGACGATGATGATGATGATGAAAACATTATCACCACCACCACAGTGGTGGTGATAATGAATCAATCAACAGGTAATATGTGCCAAGGGAATCTGAGGCCAGCACACAAAACTTTACGAAATATGAAGTAAATCATAATTTGTTATATCATAATTTATATGGACAAGTGAAATAACGTGACATTATGTTACATATTGTGAGACTATCCCAATTAGTGTTTCTCATTAGAACCACTTGGAACACTCTTCTTCTCCTGAATCTCTTTGCAGCAGAACTTACCAATGACTGAACGTACAATTTTGTATTAATAAGCACAAAGTAAAAGGAGCACATGTTGTAAAATCAACAGCTATGATAAAAAAACACGTTTAAGGCAGTGTATTTCAAAATTCTAATTGTAACCACAAATTTATATAGCACCATTTCAAGAGAAAATCATCAGAAGTGATCCCACTTTGATCACACAAAAAGACAATGGAATAGGATAGTTTTCAAAACCCCAACAAAAAGAGGGAGAGGAAAATCAAGAAGCTCCTGTTGCAGGTTACAAGGTGTATTACTCTGGGAAAACAGAACACAAGGACTGAAACTTCTATGCTGGATTATGGAAGTTCAAGCCGGCAGGACAACCATGAAGAGAAGACAGAAAAACTGTGGGCAAATGATGTATGAGAGAAATATGCAAAGCCCTATGAGACATGATGGGGCACAGCCTGCAACACAATTATGCAAAAAAGGTATTAATATCTTAAACAAATGTGTTTTTGCATACGTAACCAGCGCCGTTCCTACGTAACACATATGCCCAAACATCGTTGATTAATCGAGCAGCAACATTTGCTACTGACTGTGATTGATTGAAGAGGGAAGGAGTTAGGCCTGTGTAAACGACATTGCCATGGTTTACCTTGGAACATATTAATGTGTGCATCAGGGTCATGGTGGCTTGAATGGTAGTGCGAAGCTGGCATTGATGGTAGAAGCATATTGGACATACATTTTCCACATGTTTGGAAAAGGTAAAGACTATTTAAGTCTCTTCCTCGAGACTCATCCACCGCTTTCTTCTCTGCTCTAAAGACTGTTCTTTTTCGCTGGGGTTGGGGGGAGCACCTCTGAATAGCTTTTTTGAAGGGATGCTATATAAATGCTTGATTGATTGATTGATTGATTGATAAATTGATTGATTGATAAATAATGTGGTAGTTGCTGCTAAGATCTGGACTCATAGTTATTCCATATTCAGATGCCATAGTAAAATGAAGTGTTCTAGTCCATTACACTATACTGTTGTTCTTGCAACCATGGAAGGCTTTCTGCAACTACTCTCAATGTTTTTTAAAACTTAGAATGAGCTCTCCGCATCTTCGACAATATCACTTGAACACAAACCTGGACATTTTAAACGAACAAAAAGATAACAGAATTTATTTTCTAGGAACATTTTCGACATTTCTTGTGTCAAGGCAGACATTGCTATTAATGAGTAAATGACAATAAATGAAAGATACCTGTATACGAGGCTATCAGTTTTCTTGAAAATGAAATATGTTGGCAAAGGATCTAAATCCCAGGATATCTAGAGCACCCAAGGAAGCTAATTTGTGCATTGGGAGCCAATTTATTGACAGGTGCTCAATCAAAACAAAATTGGCAAACCAGATAAGGTTTCTGTATAGCACAAAAACTCTGTTACAACTCTCTGTTCCATTATGTTAATTTGCAAACATAATAAAACAATCACATCAATTCATTCGGTAATTTAATCCATGGAAAACAGCAACAAAAGTATAAGCTCAGATCATACTCTTTGGCAAATGCTGTTTAATTACTAATTAGTGATCATCAAACGCATCACACTGTGGCCGATTGGTTAAGCTGTATCTTTCAGTGAACAGATTCCGGTATTTCCTAAGAAGGTCGATGTGTAATGACTTTGTGCAAGGAAGTCTTTAATGCACAACGCACAATCAGTGCCTCATTTAGTCATAAGCTGAAAAAAAGCTACAGCTTAGAGCCTCACAATCTGCAGGCATTTAAAAAAATTCAGAATTTTTTGTGGAGGTTATTTGACATTTTATGTGTACAGTATAGTGCTTCTGAGTAGATAACCTTGAAGAGGCGCTATATAAATTCTCCATATGAATATACCGGTATATACATTTCATCTGACCTGAGTAAATGTGCATTCATTTGAAAATAATCTGAATTTTCACTTCAAATGCCTTGCTATTAGATAATTAAAAGGCATATACGTTTTCAAGTTTTGTAAGACCTTCTTGTGTAATAGCTTTATATAGCTTAGGGCCTCACCACGTCTAAATCTGGCATTGGGCACAATGAATGAAAGCCCAAACCAACAACAATCATACAGTGCATCCCTATAAGTTTCCATTGAATATTTGACTTTTAAATAGTAATATGTATGTAAACATCTCAGCAGTACTGCTAGGATTAAAACTGACCTGCGGCCTGCATTCTGTATTAGGACCGAGTGAATGACCTTTGACCTTGTCATTAAGTCCTTGTCCAGGGGTAGCCAATGGTCTTCGAGTGCATATTTTAAAAATTTCTAATGCATTGGAATTTTAAAAGATAAATTATGGGTAAACCACACATAGTAACAAAGGCCATAATAATTGTATACAATATAATTATTGTACAGATACATTCTACACTCATAGGTTATCATTTTAATTATTTGCAAGGCCATAATAATTGTATACAATAATTATTATACAGATACATTCTACACTCATAGGTTATCATTTTAATTATTTGCAAGGCCATAATAATTGTATACAATAATTATTATACAGATATATTCTAAACTCATAGGTTATCATTTTAATTATTTGCAAGGCCATAATAATTGTATACAATAATTATTATACAGATATATTCTAAACTCATAGGTTATCATTTTAATTATCTGCAAGGCCATAATAATTGTATACAATAATTATTATACAGATATATTCTACACTCATAGGTTATCATTTTAATTATTTGCAAGGCCATAATAATTGTATACAATAATTATTATACAGATATATTCTACACTCATAGGTTATCATTTTAATTATTTGCAAGGCCATAATAATTGTATACAATAATTAATAATTATACAGATATATTCTAAACTCATAGGTTATCATTTTAATTATTTGCAAGGCCATAATAATTGTATACAATAATTATTATACAGATATATTCTAAACTCATAGGTTATCATTTTAATTATTTGCAAGGCCATAATAATTGTATACAATAATTATTATACAGATATATTCTAAACTCATAGGTTATCATTTTAATTATCTGCAAGGCCATAATAATTGTATACAATAATTATTATACAGATATATTCTACACTCATAGGTTATCATTTTAATTATTTGCAAGGCCATAATAATTGTATACAATAATTATTATACAGATATAGTCTACACTCATAGGTTATCATTTTAATTATTTGCAAGGCCATAATAATTGTATACAATAATTATTATACAGATATATTCTACACTCATAGGTTATCATTTTAATTATTTGCAAGGCCATAATAATTGTATACAATAATTATTATACAGATATATTCTACACTCATAGGTTATCATTTTAATTATTTGCAAGGCCATAATAATTGTATACAATAATTAATTATTATACAGATATATTCTACACTCATAGGTTATCATTTTAATTATTTGCAAGGCCATAATAATTGTATACAATAATTATTATACAGATATATTCTACACTCATAGGTTATCATTTTAATTATTTGCAAGGCCATAATAATTGTATACAATAATTATTATACAGATATATTCTACAGTCATAGGTTATCATTTTAATTATCTGCAGTGTCAACTTACTCACGACATGCCCACAGTTCTGCCTAGCTACATACATTTCATCCTAAGTTTTGATTTGAGGTGACCAAACTCAGAAGGACAGGCCATGGCCACTGGATTGCCTTACCCATGGATCAACTCCCAGAAGCACACACAAAGTACCCTGTCCTCTGCCTCCGATAATTTCAGGCATCATTCAAAGTGAGACCCAGTTTCACTGCATCCATTGTCTGCCACTTTGTCTTTCTGTCTCCCAAGTGGCTTCCTCTCTTAGTCATCTATTATAGTCTATTGCATCTTTTTACCTTAACACTGTATACTCCATCTGACTTAACCACGACAAACGATCACGGCCTGCAAAGACAAAAAGCCAAACCAAGGTCATGTTTCTCTACCTCAGTAAGTCCAAGGCCATTTCAATCAACACCAAACTCAGGGCAGTGGAAACTGAGGCCACGGCTGAGGCCGCGCTGTTTTTCTTGCCACAGTATTTCCACAATTTCCTAATCCCGACCTGAAGAAACAACATTCACTGAACAGATGGCTCAGTGGCATTGTATTCATGGTAAGCACCCAACACTGCACCCAGGAATCAATTGTTTTACAACAGCAATTGTTGACAGAGGTGTGCAATAAATAAGCAATTTCACACGTACAAGAGAGACGTACTAAGACAAGCTGTGTGTTCTGCGTGTTTTCACAGTTGCAGTTTCCAGCTTGAAATAGGGAAATAGGTCAAAACTGGGAAGTTTCGACACCAGCAAGCACGTATACACAGAGCAACGCTGGAGAATCCTCAGATCCTCTCAACATCTGACAATGCATTCAGAGACAGTGGAGTTCAGTATCGCAAGCAATCATCCAAACATCGTTAAAATACAGTTTATTTATTTTATTCCGGATATTTCTATAGCGCCTCTCGAAGTCAACTACTACTCAGAGGCGCTCCCGACTACAGCATTTGATACTGTGCCGGAATTTTCACGCCGAAGCGCCACGAGCAATTGCGAGTGAAGGACTTGCCCAAGGTCCGTACGCAGCGGCTAGAGTGGGATTCGAACCTGCAATCCTCCGGTCACAAAGCGCCGAACTTACCACTGAGCCACCACGCCCCACATGGTTGCATCCATTGCATAGGCGTAATTTATGGGGGATACGAGGGGTACCCATATCCCCACTTTTTGGACTGGGGGTACTGTACCACCCACTTTTGAACAATGCCAATCAATATTCTATCATTGTGCCTCCCAGAGATCGCAGTATCCGCCTTGCCTCCTGTAGGTAAGAAATTGGCACCCCCCACTTTTTAGACCAAAGTTACGCCCTTGATCCAATGAGTGGTGAAAAGATCTCCTTACAGCTGCTGAAGCACCATATTGAACCACTATATGAGCAGCAAATAGAATAGGGATATCGAACAAGCTGATCCTCTGGGACTGAACAGAAATTGTCTTTGGCAGCCCACAGCCAGCAATGGTTGAGGATAATGCCGGCCACAGAGGTCTCCAACACGCAATCATGCCCAAGAATGGGACCTTCTCCAGGTGGTAGTTTAATCACTGCACTTAGCCGATGTTCCTATCATTTAAAGAAATCAGATCTTATGAAGTGTTCAGAGGCCTGACGCTGAAGAATGTTTTTAGGTGAATGCATTGATAGGGAAGCATGATAGGCTGGCCTACTTTATCTGATCACAAAAGCTATCCCAGTCTGGGTGGTACTTTCCAGAACAACAAAGTACTTACAAAATGACTCTAAGTTTTATAAACCTTTTTCCTAAGTGGCTCTGTGCTTTTCAAGTTCTCATAGCAACAACATAGTAGAACACGTCCAATAAACAATTCCGAGTGCCTCTTTTAAATTTTTCTGTTAAGAGGTGCTGTGTGGATTTACTAATACAAAGTACAATAACAACTCTGATTTGTTTTGCTCACTGAGCGCCGCTATATAAATGTTCAGCTACAATACAAATCTAAAATACAGACAAAGCATTGACCAATAAACTTCATGACTACATCCTACCCAATATGGGCTTTGTACACGATCTCATGGATTCTTACTTCCAGAAAAAAGATGGCTGAAATTTTATTTCTCGAGAACTATTCCAAAATATACATTTGATAAATCCCTCAAAGACTTTTACCTTAATAGACTATTAGACTTCCTCCCAGACATATAGCCAGGTTGAAGGATGGGCTGTGGGGTGTAACCTCATCCTCTTAAACAGTTGGAAACCATGTAACAAGTTGTGTTATGTCAGCTGAGACTGTGATTAAACGAAATTGATTGATTGATTGATTGATTGATTGATTGATTGATTGATTGATTGATTGATTGATTGATTGATTGACTCAAAAACATATGGTCCAGACACATCGTTACCAATCAATATGCTTTCTGCAATTCAGAAACACTCAAAATAATTCCAACACAACACTGAATAAGAATACGTAAGAAACTTATGTTGCAGTACAGCAGCCGACAAATTCTACAGGGATTAACTTAAAACTGCGACTCCAAAGTTCAAAAACAAATGAAGACCATTGTCCTTGTCATTTAAGGACATCTTCTTATTAAACTCCGATGCATAAGACTTGTCCTGCCAATCATGGCAACCTGTTTATGCTATACCAGACCAGGATGACTTACCTATTTCCCCTGTCTGAGCCAAACTGGACGTTGATTGATAGGCCTTCGTGTTGGCAAAATCTGCGATGGTGTTGCGCTTGAGTAGCGGAGGAACGGTTCTCTTTGGTCTAACTTGAGACAAGAGGTCGCCAGGGTAGTTGACCCCGAGGTCGGCAGAACTTCTTTTCCGACGCAGATGTCTCTCGGTCACCATCAGAGAGCTGTAGAAAAACAATATTGCTATCTTACCAAACCAAATTTCCCGAACGACAGTCTAAAGGCAAGCACTGCAATCCCGTATGTGTCCCTGGAATTCGTCAACTGCTGGCTCAAGGGCTTAAAAGTAGGAAATGAGTTCCTCTCCAATGCTCCACCACCATGGGAACGGCAAATTGTGCGAATATGGACGGTGCCGGTGATAAAAGCACATTCAACATACCCTTCCCACATACACTGCAAGGTCAATACCTAGTCTAAGGTCACATTCAAATCACACACAGTTGTAGAAAAGAAATTGCGAGTAAACGATGTTGAACATTAGGCAGATCAGTTTTACAGATCTGACCATGGCTACCAAACCAGATGAACTGGGTTTTCCCAGGGTCTACCCGGAAGCGGTTTGGCGAAATCCAGGTGCAGAGCGCCTCCGATGTCTGAAGCATTTTCTGCACTAAGGAGATAGCCTTTGCACCTGGACCATGGACGCGTGCCTGGTTATCAGCTGCATACTGATGATACAGACACGTAATGCAGATTGCATACAAAAATTAACGCATGTAGATTTCCGCATTATATATCTTTAAGAGTTCACAGATAAGCAGAATGCATCATTTGAAACAAAAGGCAGTTTTACACGTAAATAATTCAGATGAATATTTATGGCAGACAGGGGCGTTTCATCCACTAGGCACAGTAGGCACTGTGCCTAGGCCCCTAGGGCCTACAAAACTTTCAAGGGCCTACGAAAGTCTGAAAATCTGAATATGAGATGTTGAATGAACGACTGGGAAAATGGCAGTGGCGGATCCAGGATTTCTTGCGCGGGGGGGCAAGGGTTTCTTCTGAGGGGCGCCACATTCTAGGGTAAATTTGTAATCAACTTTAAATTATAGTAGGCCTATAGGTATATTTGAAGTAATGCCATTTGTAGTAGACCACTAGTATATACTATCCTATATTAAACTGTTTCAAAGTGAAGAAATGTATTCAATGTACACCGTCAGTGGGAAGATGAGACGGCGAGGGAGAGGACCCACCCTCATATATCGAGGCTAAGAAAATGAAGTCGCTAGCACTATGAAGTGCTAGCGACTTCATTAGTAGGGTATGAACCCATGGCTGCCTCAGGGATATAGCTTAAGGGACTACTCTTCTTCTTCTTCTGTTCTTTTGCACTTGGCATCGTTCCTGCCTTATTAAATTAGGCATTACAGTTTGATCATTTGAAATCCGAAATTTTGCAAGCAAATGTAAAATGTAAATCTGCGACTAAATGAGGTTGCAGATGCTACAAAGAGACTTAGTGCCTACATGTAGGCCCTAATCGATAACATCATGCTGTGGAGTCTGTCTATGTGCCTCAAACTTAACCCTGCCAAATCCGAGCTCATCTGGTTTGACCGTTCCTCTAAGCTCCTACAATGTGCTGAACTCTCACTTTCTACTTCCTCCTCTCTAAGTTTCAAACATTGTTTGGCATTTGCTTGAAGAATAGCTCGCTTCATAATTTTGTGCTTATATATTCGCTTCGCTAAGTTTTCTGCCGGTTTGCGTTTAGTAGTTTAACGTCAACCATGAGGATATAATTTATAATTACATCCAATTTATCACAATTTAAAGCTAATGTTATTTATTTAAGGAACGTGAATTGATATTATAAATACCATATATATTCTTCGTTTCATGGCAGTTTAATCCAATACGCGGATTGCCAATCCGAAAGCGACTTGTAGAGAATTGCCATGATAAATATCCAAAACGCCGCTAGAAATTTGATATACTACACTCTTTAACTGCCGGAATGTGTGCTAGTTTGATGTGGATATGTTTGAGCTTGGCACCGGTGATTTGGGGTATACGATATCCTATGACTCATATTGAGGATGACTTTGCTTGCCTGTGGGCTGTGTAGGACTCTGTTGCACTTGCAATTTGGAACTTAGCCTACATCATGAGACACTTTACATGGAGAGTGAGGGTCAATTCAGGGTCATGCCAATCTTCCATGTCCTGCCTATGTTGTCTGTCTCTCTACCCACCCTACTACATACGTAAAGATAGACAGAACAACAATACTTGGGGAAGCACAGTTGAAATTAGACCTATCCGACTCAATAGCGATGGGCGTTGTTTATTGGGGTTAAGAAAGTGGGGTACGATAACCAAGTCCATAGCAAAAATTACGCCTATCACTATGGACATGGCTTTAACTAAACCTCGGTCATGCCAGGCCCGTTCTGGCAGCCCACCATAACAGCCGGGTCTGGTCGTCTGGTCTGGAGGGGCGCCGTCAGACAGCCAAGAGGGGCGCGGGGGGGCGAACCGCCCCCCCGGGCCTATAGCTAAATCCGCCACTGGAAAATGGAAAAAGGAAAATTGCAAATAACAACAATTTCAAATTTAATAACTCTTGTACTGAAACAGTTAAAGTTAAGCTAATGTGAATGCGTTGAGCTTTAATGCAGAGTTGGCAGTTGAGTTGGGGTCTACGAATGCAAGAGTGCCCATAGGGTCTACGACGACCCTAAAACGGCCCTGACGGCAGATCTAGGAAATTTCTTACTTCAAGACTATTCAGTTTTACTTTAAGAAATTCTTCATAAATTGTATGCATTTCGCCTCTAAAACAAGAGAATCTGTTAGAGACATTCATCAAATTTCATCCATGATAAGCAGGGTCTCATAAACTGTGGAAAATCCCATAAATCTATTTAAGAAATTCATCAGTGCAAGAAGCCTATAGAATCCATCAAGCGCAAAGCAGTCATTCACAGCTGTGCCCTTGGAGTTCAGGCAATTCAGCCAAGTAGGAAGATGATGCTATGCAGTAATCAAAGACCTCCATCATCCATCAGTGCCATAATTTCCCTCACGACGCAGCGTGGCCATAATGCTGCCACGGAGCGCTCAGCGGCCGGAAGCACGTCAGGAGGAGATTCCACGTGTTGCGTGTTCGCCGTGCGCACTTTGAATAATTATGAACAAGGAAATTTATGTCTTGCTGCATGTAATCCCATATCATGAATAATGCACTGGAACCTATCGATGAATTCATAATCGTCATCAGGCCATCATGCATGATGAGGATTGAAGGCAAATGTTTTCAACAGCGCTTGGATTTGAAACCCGCTTTAACCCGGCCACTGCTTTAACTGAAAAGGACAATTCATATTGCTGTGTAATGCAAACCCCTTTGGGAGAGAGTTTTGTTGATGGTTTGGCAGCGTTGCTTTTGAACTTGAGCTCAAAGATCCCACAACCAATATCCCATTGAAAGGGTGCATATCAACCACGGGGCTAAATTAAGCAGGATGATATTAATATGGCTGTCAGCACTCAGCAGTGCAAGAACATTCAGGACACAGATGAAATGTGTACAAATATTAAAGCTGCATGGTAACAAGGTTGTAACATCCAAAAGGAAAATACAAGATTTTCGGTTGGCTTTTATTCCAGTTTAGATTGTATTTCTAAGCTCAATGTTTCATTGTTTAATCAACCAGTGGAAATCCATTGTTGTTATTATGAGTAAATTTTGCCATAAAAGTCATCAGATTAGAACAGATCAGAACAGATTAGAACAGATTAGAACAGATTAGAACATTAGATGAACAGGTGCTGCAGAACTCTTTCGTCACATTTCATTACAAAGTGGCACGCGCATAAATTTTTTGGGCACACAAAATTCAGAACGTCCCCAAAATTTCATACTTCAAAATACACAATATCTCTTTCCACTGGCGTAAACTTGTCCAAAATATTGGGGGGCGGGGGGCATTTGGTTATTCATTCTACACTTGTTGCATTGGGTGTACAGTCCATCTAAATTATTGGGAGGCACATGCCCGGCTGCCCCCCATAGTCTACGCCTATGTCTCTTTCATTTCATTCTTTGTTACGTTTGTCTAGTAAACTCAGAGCCGTAGCAACAAAGAACGTGGCCCCCTCTGAACATACGTCCGGAGCCCCTTACAATGCGGAAACCAGAATGCGCTGTTCTCGCCTCACGCCGTTCATGGTTCTTTTTGCCACTTTTAGGGGCCCTCTTCCTTGCGAGGCGCCCTCCGGTCGGAGGGTACGGAGGGCGGTCGCTACGCCTCTGAGTAAACTGTATTTGAGAAAAATAATGATATACAGTGCAAAATTCCAAGGACATTTTTCAAAATTATTTATCCATATTTTTGGCATCAACCCCTAAAAAGGTTTGCCATCCCTGCGCTAGGAAACAGAAGTGTTGCATAGTGTGCGTGGTCGTTTGATGACCGATTGCTGCAATGACCTTTCCATCAGTAGGAGACCAATCCATTTTCTCCGTTTGATTCTTAGAGCATCCATTAGGGCTCGTTGCACCGGTCGCGTCCATCTGACTTTTATTACCAATCAAAAACCGGTTATAAACGGTGGATCACCACCGTTCAGCTGTACAATGCTTTTCACCAATGGTGGTGACTCTAAGCCAGGCTGGGACCTGATTGAATTCGTGGATTCCGATCAAAGGGAGTTTGGTCACAGTTCCACTTCTAGGAAATACACATTATCCTCGTTCTAAATGATTAACGTCACCGATGCAAGATTAATCGTAATCCCAATCCTAATCTGAATCTCCGAACTTCTAAAGCGCCACATGACGACCAAGCGCAGGGTGCCAGTCTATTCACGAGTGCTGCATCAAATCAGAGGGTTTTTTCAAAGAGTAGTCCGACGGAGTCCGGTGACCAGAGGGGTCCAGATCAAGAGAGGAGGCAGAGCAGCTGTTAAGGCGGGTGTCGTTTAGGGCCAGAAGAATTAGAATGCAGAGGATTGAATGATTTCTATGCAACAGATGTATGTTGGTTCATCATTATGAACTTTCATAATGGGGCTTAATAGTGTTTTTAACATGGGCCCAGAGCTCTGTAATAGGTTGAATATAATAATAATAATATTATTCTTTAATTAAGCGCCTGCAAACGCACTGCGCTGTACATGTACATGTTATGCGATAAACCTTAACTACTAACAGAACAGACAGCCTGCAATATACGGCGCAAATATTAGCCTACAAAGCATGTCCGCCTATGGGACTCGATCTCTGTACCTCTCGCACTCTACGCCAGATGTTATCCAATGCGCTATCGTGCCCCCCAAACCAGACACAAATTTCTTCAGCATTTATCAGACTTTGCTCTTTCTGATATGAAAATTATACTCATAACTGTGTTGCAGTCAGAAGCAAAATATTTTTCTGACAGTCATTCGAAGGAGACCTAGTGAATGACAGGCCATCAGCGGAAGAAACATTGGAAAGTCTTATAAATACTTAAAAGGCTAAGTGTACCATGAAAATTCTGTAAATGGTACATTTGAGCTAAGTCTGTTTTGCAAAGCATGTGTGCATGTGTTTAGGGTGGTTGTTTGTGCATATTAGTCAGTATGAGAATTGTAGAAAAAAGACTGGGGGGGTTAGACCTTGATTCATGTGGAGTTTGGGTGTGCAATGAAGGCTTAACTATGGGGTCGTAAGAAAGACTGGGGGGGTTGAACCCCCAACCCCCCGACAATTCTCACCCTGATATTAGTTATGGCTATCTGAATCTGACACAGAAATTAAACATGACTGTGAACTGTACAATTATTAGTTGGTGTTTAATACTGTTTATATTCCTGTGAGCAATGGAAAAACCCGTTTGGTCAGACTGAGGCCAAGTTGTAAATGTAATCACAAATGTTGTAAATGTAATCACAAATGTTGTAAATGTAATCACAAATGTTGTAAATGTAATCACACAGATTTATGTAGCACAACTTCAACTTAAACTACTCAGAGACACACTTAGACCGCTGATGTGATATTATCGACAGTAAATAGTTTGTACACTTGGCCACACCAGTATTTACTGTGGCAGCAGCAGCCTCCACTTTCAGGAGTGTAAACACATCACCTCTGTACCGTCATGAACCAGCGTGCCGCCGTGACGTGAGAGTCATCACAAATTTACAAAACACTCCCTCCGAGCAAGAGGACCAATCCGTAACGAGCCACTTAGGTTAATAACGGAATTTACGGCTCAGACCTACCACAAAGACTCTCTCAAGTGCCGGCCACTTTGGATTACGAGCTTGCGAGGGGTGACCTAGGTGCATAGCGATAAACCGGCGATAAACACTTTAAACCGCTGCATAGACAAGCGAAGGGAGAAGATACAAAAGACGGCTCCCGGTGAGCAATAAGATCCCGCATGCAATAAAGACTGAATCGAACCGATGGCTGATACAGTTAGCCCGGATCAGTTGCAGTTCGTTGTAATCTCAGGCCATTACTCTGTCCAGAAAACCAGCATACCGCTCCCCGGTCGGTTAGTACGTTGGAGCCTTTTGATGTGGAAGCAGGAGGTAGTAGTAATGTTGCAGCTTTACCAACACTGAAATCCCAGAGCATAATAACCTGGAGTTGATAATTTACTGTTGTGACTGCAACAGTGCAACCCCAAAGGAAAGGTTGTTCAATTACTGAACAACAGCTGTCGTTTTTAACGTTCTGGCAATAGATCATGCAAACATAGTACCACACCTTTGATGTATACAATGATCGATAAGGGATTGTAGCTGTTATTTTAAGTACAGATTCACATAGTACTTTTTCAAGAGACTCGTCAGAGGTTCCCTGACTCAACAACAGAATACCAGGATCGAACTGAAAGGTCTTGACGCGCTTACGGAATAGAAGTTACGAAAGACGAAGGAGCTCATGTCGTAGAGGGTGCCAGCACCTCTTCCTCTTTACTGTGGAAGTTTGGAATGGGAGAACAGCCAGGTCAACCTGTCCAGCAGAGCAAATATTTTGTGGCTCAGAATAGATGAGACCACAACAACTAACTCTCTGAGATAAAGATGGAGCACATTCCACAAGGCAAATAAAACTAAGCATCAAGATCTTAATCTCGTTGTGTTTGTGTATCGGCAACCATTGCAATTCCTCTAGCATGAAGCTTGATAAATGCACAAACCTGAAACACCTCCAATCAGACGGGCCACAGCAGTTAAGATGAACTGCAGTTGGTAAACATGGGAAAGAGTTGGTCCTGCATACATGGCATTGCCAAAATCAACCTTTGTGCATATGAATGCAAGTAGAAGGGCCGTGGCGGCTTTAGTCGTAAGCAAACGGCATGTTGCGCGAATCTGGCGCAGGTGATAAAAGCACGTTCGACATACTCTTCCCACATGGACTGAGAGATCAAAACTCACACCCGAATCATGAACAGTAGAAGAAAAAGAATATAAGTGAGGCAAAGTTGCAAATTATGCAAATCGATTTCACAGATCGGTCCATGGCTACCAAGCCAGATGAGCTGGGTTTTCTTGGGGCTCAGCCAGAGGCATTTGGATGACATCCAGGCACACAGTGAATCCATCCGAAATCTGAAGCATTTTCTGCACTAAGGAGATGGACTATACAGCTGTTTCATGGACGTGTGCCTGGTTATCATCTGCATACTGATGATTGGGCCCAAAACAAGGATGAATTTTTTATAAGGTTGGTAGCAAGAATTAGATTCCTAATCTCAGTTGAAGTTGTTGGTTGGAAAGGTTGAGAACCTAGTGTTTGACAGGCCATCAGCGATAGAAACGTTGGAAAACGTAAGCCTTATACTTTAAGGCTAAGTGTACCATGAAAATTCTGTAAATGGTACATTTGAGCTATGTGTGTTAAAGTCCAAAGCAGATGTGTATGTGTCTAGGGTGGTTGTTTGTGCATATTAGTTATGGCTGTCTGAATCTGACACAGAAATTAAACATGATTGGCATCCGATTAAGCACACTGGAAAGAAGACCAGACTGACATGTGAGGATAGTTTGTCCATGCTAGGTTTGTGCTATTTTTTCCACTGCCACTTCCTTAAGTGGCAATTCTTCTTCAACCGCTCTGACACACAAAATGCAAAATGAGTCACAGCATTTTTAGTTTTTAGTAAAAATGCATCTGGGCAGCTTCAGCTCACCTCATGATGAAGAGACTATTTCTGTTGTTGTTATTACTGTTATTTTAACCAAGATCACTCAGTATTCCAAAAGTTAGAGTAAGCATTGATCTGGAATGGCTAGTCTCCACTGGTAATGACGATATAATTATTATTATTATTATTTTTATGCCCTGAGGTACTTAGTTCCTCCAGAGTCTTAGATATTACTAGTGTGATGGATCTGGAATGGATATTATTATTATTTTTTGTGCCCCGAGGTATACAGGATCCCTCAGGGACTTCAACATTATTTACAGTGTAGATTTGTCTGGAATGGGCCCTATTCGTCTAGGTTTAAGTTGTTCAAGGCACCCCTAAAGGCCACTGCGTTGAAACGTTGAATCGTGAGCGCAAGGCGTTGAAACAAGAAAGACGTTATTATTATTATTATTATTATTATTATTATTATTATTATTACTATTATTATTATTATTATTATTATTATTATTATTGTTCTGCTCAATTTACAAACATTAGAGATAACTGTTGCCATAGTAGCACAGAGAAGATGATACATGTATCTCTCTTTGATCACTGAAAGAAAACATTGGTAAGTACCTATGCATCCAGAACACATTCTAGCATCTGAATTGTAAACAAGATACATCCAAGAGCAAAACTGTCAAAACATTCAGCTGTTTTGGTAAACACGAATGAGAGTGAAAATACGGTAACAAACAAAGCATGAAAGGGACGGTATGACAGCCCCTTACTGGGTGAACAAAGTGGCCCTCCCTGTCTTAGATGGATCAACACTGGACAGCTTGGTTGATCGTTGACATATATTTGCTCAATACTTTGCAAATTCTAAGATGACAGCCACAAGAACATATCAAGAACGCTGATTCAAAGAGAAAAGTAAAAACTACCAATATCCAAACAGGATCTACAGAACGTTCAAGCACTTTCCAGTGAGCACTGTTCGTTTGAAATGTTCTCAAATGTGCTATGTTTATTATCCAGACGCAGTTACATTTTACGTATACATAATTTTGTAATCTGTAATATGTAATCGAGAATTTGTATAGTGCCACTCAGAATCAGAGGCGCTCCCGAACTGTGTCATAACATGATATTTGCAATTTCCTGTTACTGACTTTCCTTACCTTTAGATAGTAGTCATAGAACAGATATGGTGGAATGCATTTCCAAATGTCTTTCTTATCAACAGTACTAGTTTCTGCGTACATAGTTTAAAGCCTTGGGTGTGTTTAACAATCATTAAGACATTGTATCGATTTGTACAATATATATATATATATATATATATTAACACAGGTGATTTGTCAACACCAAGACATTTGGGGTTTGAACCTCTACCAGGAAGTACAAAAGATATTTCCTGATTTCTTTGCTCTAGTACCATCTAGTGTACAGTACTCAGCTAAAATACATCAACAGTACACTATTGGTGGAAAGATTAGACGTGGAGGAAGAGAGCCGACACCAGCCCTAATAAGTAAATGTTTTTCTATAGCAACTGTACGGACCGCAACCTCTCTCATTATTCAATGAATTTATGGGGTGAGATCTTTCACCACCGTCGTCCATTTGAATGGAATGGTCGCCACACCAAATTTTATGGTTCCCATGTGCCAGCCCACGATTCAAATATTTTAAATAAGCCACGATCCGTATGCGAAATGCCATCCTCATGCTCAGGGGCACACTGACCTATGCTTTCACCAATGCATCTAACTAGGCCATGTGCTCTGGCTAAGATATTTACCTTCACAATCATATATCTACCTGTTCGGGTTAGCTTAAGGTACTGGTCTCTTCCTCTGGATCTTCTCGGTCTCCTCCTCTTCTTCTTCCTCCTGCTCCTCCTCTTCTTCCTCCTGCTCCTCCTGCTCTTCTTCCTCCTGCTCCTGTTCCTCCTCTTCTTCTTCCTCCTGCTCCTGCTCCTGCTCGTCTTCTTCCTCCTGCTCCTCCTCTTCTTCATCTTCTTCTTCCTCCTGCTCCTCTTCTTCCTCCTGCTCCTCCTCCTCTTCTTCTTCCTCCTGCTCCTGCTCCTGCTCTTCTTTCTCTTCCTCCTGCTCCTCCTCTTCTTCTTCCTCCTGCTCCTCCTTTTCTTCTTCCTCCTGCTCCTCCTCCTCCCTTTTCAACATAATGCTTCCATTACAAATTCCATTAGATAAAACGCAGAGGACTCTAATGTTGCCCGTCTCATTTTGAAAAGGAATAAAAGATTTTCTGCAACTGTTTTATACTATTTATTCACTTAGACGAAATCAACTTTATCTGGCGCTAAAGGGCAAGTATATTAGATGTTGGTTAAGTGAATACAGAAGTGGTTTGTCCAAAGGAATTTCATACCAGCTTCAAACACCTACCAGTCTAGCATGAAGAATAAGCACAACGAAATGAATGAAAAGGGATTGTGTTACTGAGATTTAATGTGTCACTTGCCTAAACTCCGCTTCTTCCAAAGAATTCGTTGGCGAACTATCGGTTCCATCAGGTGCACTTACCAGCCCCAGTGCCTGAAATCAATAAAGCATATCTTAGAAACGCAACTACCTTTTCTCGCAAATTATACAGGACAGGTTTAGCATCCATTCAACACATCGACTCAACAGCGCCTGTCACAAGTGGCAGGACTGAACTGATCCATTGCTTCCTGGGTTTGAAGAACTTTCCGGATGAAGAAGCCCAAACACAACATCAACAACATTCAACAACCATAACCATAATTGCAGCTGTAAAATCAGTGGGCGCCTAAGAGGCTTCCAAGACGTGTGTTCTATAAGATCTTGATAATTGTACTGTCATATGCTTCAATGTTACTTACTGTGGTTTGTCATTGAGTTTGTCAATAAACACGAATATTATCATAATTATCATTGCTGTATTAAACTTTAAAGTGTCTGTAAATGCCGCTTAATGATACTGAGTTGCAGTAGTCAAGTCAGCTAGAAACCAGACCATTAGCTAGTAAAAGTAAAACAGTTTGAGGCATGGTCGATGTAGGAATCCACAGAACCTTCTTGAGGCAACACATGTCAAAGCTATCAGAATTCTTATTTTAGAGCATGTGCAGTTGCCCAAAAGTCTGGTACATTATATGTAACCCTTTTCTTAGTAATAACATGAAATGTTGTTGGGCCACTTCATAACTTTAAGGACTGTTTACTGCCTTGGCTCAACAACGCATAAAACGTAGATTGTTTTTGTGACATTAGATAAACCCTGGCCCAGTATTGCTACTCTGGCTGTAAGCCAATCATATCTCCAGCGTTGTTCATTTGAGCCTAGAAGGCGAAATTCAGTTCCAGACAGATTCTTCAGAAGTTTATTACTTGCCGTCCAAGATTGAACATCGTCAGAAACATAAGCAAGTAGTTGGAGAGCAGGATTTGATGTGGAACCATCATAGCAATGAGTGGTTTGGTATCACCAGCGTACAAGTGGTAGTCAAGGGAGCTATCAGTAAGAAGTCAACAGAGTGGAGTATGGTAAACAGGAGCAGGACCAATACAGAATCTTATGGTATACCACAATCCAGGGTTTGGTCTACCTGGTTCTGCTATCTTGACTAACTTAAAGTGCATCCCTCATTCTATTTGTTTAAATCAACACACTTCTGCACCCAATGTCTTTTGAAAGAAATGAAGTGATGGTAGATAAGCCTATGTGTACTGTACTGTATACAGGTTAACTTACACAGTATTTTAGGTTATTTTAGCATTAGTCCATTTTATACGAAGCCTGGTTTACGTGTGATTTTGGATAGCTTGTCCCCCAATGACCCCATCCCCGTGTTAACATGTCCACGCTGCATACATGCCACTAGCATGTGTGTATGTATGCGCAATGTGAAAGCCCAACAACATTTCCATTTCAGAGTTACATGGCTTTAGAGTAAACTGTTGGTACTCTAGGATTCAAACCCACGATACAAAGACGAAAAACACAGAACTGCTGAAAACATGGTTTACATCTCCCACTGGCTTTTTCTAAAGCACGTCTGCTCGTTCTCACAGCTTCCACCTTCCTTTGACTAAAATAATCTTCGTTCGACATAACAGACTAACAGTATCTGGGGAAAATCTGCTACTCCAACAAAGTCCTACTATAAATAAACAGAATTAACAACTTGGGTCAAATTCCATTTAAAATAAATAACAAGCAATTAGTTTACTTATAGAATTAACAACTTGGGTCAAATTCCATTTTAAAATAAATTACAAATAATTAGTTTACTTATCAGTTTAAATTTTTAAATAGAGTATTAAGCTCCAGAAAATTAACAAAGTTGTTTTATCCGGCTTTGGCAAAAAAAGGCTGATATATGTTTATCTGCTTATGATTATTACAGGAAGGCTCCATACAGGCGATGCTGAGCAGCTGCAAACCTCAGCCACAATACTCAGCTTAAAAATCATTGACCTTTCATGTTTTGTGTGCTTGCATGCAAAGAACGCCACAAAGTGATGTCCCGGTGGCTCATTACATCTCGGTAACATGCTACACATCAGGGAAATCATTTGTATCGTGTTTAACTCATTGTGTTGCACTGTTGCTACACAGTGCCTTTAGAAATACAAGCAACAGTTTTTTCAAGTTTTGAATATTATTTTATTATTATCATTATTATTATTTTTTTGCCCCAAGGTACATATGATCCCTTGGGGACTTAAATATTAATTAAAATAAGTGAATCATCTGGAACGGCCTCTATTATTATTATTATTATTATTATTATTATTATTATTATTATTATTATTATTATTATTATTATTATTATTATTATATTATTATTATTATTATTATTATTATATAGTTATTGTTATTATTAATATTACTACATGTAATAATTAAATTAATTCTAAGGGTCTGGGTGACGCATTTCGGCTGCCTAGAGAGATAAACATGAAACTTGATCGCTTTCTTTTCTAGCACCTGTGCATCTATGTCCGGTGCCACCGTGCTGTTGCATTCAGAAGCACATTTCCGGATGGCTGTGAAACCTGGGACAAGGCCTGAGTTCAGATTTCATTTTCTAACCTAAATTCTGTTCCTGAGGAATTTGCACTGCAAATCAAGTATCAGTGCTAACGCAGCAAGATTTGGACTGCCGTCTTGGACCTCCAGTAACGAAACCTCTCACACCCGGTCATAAGACGTGAGATCAACAAACGAATTCCTTGAGTGGCAAAAGCATAATTTTCTGCCCTTTTGGATGAACTTATAGGTCTTGTTGTGAGCGAACCAGGTAACACTGGCAACTGGTCGCCCTCGTGCCCTTTAACAGGATGCATTCAAGTCAAGTTGAAGAGACGCAACCTAATGCGGACAATTATCTCTACAATAACAAACTGCTCTTCCAAAGGGCCTGCGGGCAATGTAGATTCAGGTGCATATCAACCAACAAAACACTGTCGTTCGTTCACCTGACTTCGCTAAATACTTGGTATCGGCAGTTGCCATCTTCAACACGTACCATTAGGAGAAGCATGTTATTGGGCGTGCCACTTGGTGCTCAGGCCAGCTGTCAACAAGGTGGTGAGTGAGAAGGTGGATGATCAAAAGGATGGTATTAGGAGTGGAGGGGCTTTCCTTGCTTCTTACACATCACATCCTGGCACTATTGCAAAACAGACTGAGCATGCCATAGTTATTTTACGAAATGCATACAGCTGTTTGCGTCAAATGCCCTAGTAGAGCGAGATTTGATTTACTATTAAGAAATGGATTATCGACTGAGCAGCAGATGGATGAGAATTGACTCAAGATGTTCCTTCCGGTGAAGGACGATGTCTTGGGAACCATTGTGCTTCTGACCGACTTTTTCACAATACCTATAAACACCTGTGGCCTAGGACTGGATGAAGAGGCTGTGAGAGTCGCTGTTGGTCTTAGCCTTGAAGCAAGTATTAGCAAACTGCACAACTGCCCTTGCGAATCAATTGTGGCAGCGGATGTATCTCAAGGCCTTTCTTGTGGCTTCGATCCTGTCATGCCATCTTAATGACCTAATCTGTCGAAGCATTGGTCGTATGAATTTATCTATAATCAAAGAACCACCTGGCCTATGCAGAATCGACGGCAAAAGACTCGATGGGCTTACAATCATTCCATGGCACAATGGCTGTAGTTTGACTTGAGATGTTACTGCAGCTGACATGGTGGCTGCTTCATATATGGCTGCTACTTCTGTTGCAGCTGCAGAACTGAAGGCTTCTAGGAAACTATCCAAATACAGTCCACTCCAGCAACAGTATCATTTTCTTCCAGCGGTTTTTGAAACTCTTGACCCTATTAACAATGCTGGGCTTACTATTATCACGGAGCTTGGGAGCTCTCTAACACATGTTCTTGGTGATGTAAGAGAAACAAGTCATCATTTCCAGTACCTCTCAGCTGTGATCCAACAGTTTAATGCTGTCGCCTTTTGCAACACTTTCTCCATGCTGGAACTTTACAAGGTTTGGCGAACCCAGATATTTTATTTCTCCAGAGCTTTTTTAAGTCTCAAGTCTGCCCTGAACTTTCTGATCACAGATAAGCACTTACAATGGTATAGCATCCTATGGCCTTTGGAGCATGACAACAAATCAATATAGTAGTAGGAGTCACAAAACTATATAGTAGCATCATACAGAAGCGAGATCCTAAGGTACCTTGGAGAAAAACATTACAAATTATATAATGATACTGCGCTCTTGTGAATAATCTGGTGCCCTGCGCTTGGCCTTTGAGTGGCGCTTTAGAAGTTTGGAGATTACAATTACGATTTATAATAATACAGTCTACAACAATTCTGATCTGTTGTCAGCAGCCATCCAGCAATCCAAATCAATCACTATCCACTGTACAATCATCATTAAGCACAATATTACAAGTTTCACCCAGAGGTGATCTTAATACAACTGCTGCAGAGGAGTGTTGATTATAAAATATACGATGCCAGTAGCATCTGTCTGAATGACAAGGCAGCAGTCAACAAGGAAGACCGTTTCAAACAGCTATGCCACAAGGCAGAAGACACAGCATGGCATGGCGATGGCATCGGTTTGTATAACGATAATTTAGGTAATTTAGATTACTGACAAACGAAAGGTAAACATACCTTTGGATCAAATATTGCTTGCCGTCTGCCCAGGCGTGGCATGTCGGCCATCTCTGAAAGTCCTGCATAAACTTGGGAGCGATTTTCTGCATCAGTGGCTTCGGTGGCTTCAGCCATCTTCAGTGCCACATTGCAAGGATTTACTTGCTGGTCATCCTAGAAACGTAAAACCATTTTAATGTTTAAAAATTAATCATTGGACAAATATAAATACTGCTTCGATTGAGAAACAATAACTCAGTTCTACAGTAAAGCCTCTGTAACTCCACCGCTGCTCATACTCTGGCAGTGCCAGTCTCAATCCTGGAGAAAGGAGGAGGGTGACGCTAATCGTCTTTGTTACGGATCAGTGTCGTTAAACAACAACTAACCAATCAACTAAGCTTCTGTCTTTCACCCATCTCTGCCCTGAGTTCAATAGCAACTTCACGCTTAGTTATTCAATCCACGTTTGAAAGGTCTATCTGAATTTAAAATTGCTGTTGCAGTACGGTATCGTGTTTTTACCAAACGATCCATAAATTCCAGAGAAAAGCCTGTAAATCTGCCACTACATTCAGACCATTTTTTAAATCAAAGATTAGCTTACCTTACCCAAAAATTTCTTAATTTTATACATTCAGTTGACTTCAGTTTCACCTAGTGTTGCAGCAAATAAATTCAGTTATCCTTCACTTTAAACTGGGAAAGCCCAGAAAATACAGCAAATTCATCTGGTAAATGGGGTGTCATAGAACAGGTGTGCACTGACCCAAATGAAACTTGGCATTTGTGTCCATCCATGCATGCATGGCATAGTTCAATGCCATCGCATTCTATGGCATTTGAGCAGACTTCAGGTAGCACTAAAGGACTGTTACGATAGTTGCTGATGCTTTACCGGTGCTTATTCCTGCATCAACTTATTATCCCAAAGAGAATTTTATGAAAATAATAAAACCATACAACCACAATCCATGAAAGTAGACTACCGTAAACAAAAGCAATATTTCTGGCAATGCAAGCCATAACTAATATAACACTGTCATGGCTCTCGTGCAGTCCATTTTGCTGCCCTAAGAAATGGAACCGATTACCGATGTTTGTCTCAAGTTCAAACTCGTTCTCTTCCTTTAAGAAACGCCTCAAAACTCACTATTTCTCATTGGCTTTTAAGAATTTGGATATCTAACAGCTCTTCAACTGGCAGCTGAATAACTGCACCTATGATTCGTTTTTCTGTATGACCTTGCACACTTTAAAAATGTTTGTAATAATAATAATAATAGACAAGATTTGGTGACGGATTTAGAACGATTGTATATAAGGTATTGCACTCTCTGGCATGGACAATTCCAATATTCCTGAGCATAATTCAATTGCAAACAAACCAGTTGTTCGAACTGTACACTTTGACCACATGTAATGTAATGTAATATAATCATACATTTATATAGCGTCTCTTCATGAAAACTCACCAGAGGCGTTCTCGACCTAATGATGGAAAACCAGGATCGAAAAAATGGTTTTCAAGCACTTAAGGCATACAGGTGAAGTATGTACATCAAAGTGCAGTTAGCAGTTGGTTAAATACAGGATATACTTACTTACTTGCTTACTTCATGTCGTCAAACTCTCTTCCAGAAAGTTGGACCAACCACTTCTGTGCTGTACTGTGAATGTTCTGGTTGACGGAACAACAACTACATAGCATTGTTTAAAGCAGTGTTTCTGAATTATTGAGAATTGGGTTACGTTAATTTGCGATAAGTCTACACTTGGCAGTACATGTACAAACAAAACCACAGAGAAAGAAAAAGATGCTGCATTCATTACAAACAAAAAGGATGTCTGAATCGTACAACACCATTATACAGCACATCCTAAAGTAGAATTACTGAGATCATTCTACACAAATGTCTAGATATACACAGATGTACTGATATCATACAAATATAAATAAACGAAAACAAGGTGCTGCACTAAGGAAATTAGCAAAATTTCTCAACCAATTCACCTAAATCTCCCTTAGAGACATCCTCAGACAGAAGATGGAAGTCTGATCACACCACACCAAAAATCATACACGAGAAGAATTAATTGGAATTAATAGACTGCTGAAAATCGCTGTGAAGAAGTTCACTCTACCTGTGACAGAGAAAGCCTTTGGTTTATTTTGCACCTCTAAACACAAGAAGAACTGAGCCCATACCTGGGATCAAAAACGCAGAGTGCAAAAACCACAAAAGCCAACAGATAATAATCAAGCACGCATCAGCACACATCACTTCCAAGTTTAATCATTATCATGCGTTTCAACGAAGTCGGCGATCAAAGTGTGACGAATTAGCTCATGTCGCGTCTGCACATGCTTACGAATGAGGCCGCAATGCCATCCAAACCGACACTCATCTGCCTTCTCACTGAAATGAGCTGCCACTGGAACGCAGAGGAAACCCATTAGACTACGATCTTACGACCGCCAAACCAGCTGCCGAGTTTATGGAGTTTAAACCCGACTAGTATGCAGGACTCGACTAGTGTCCATTATCTTTGCCGACGCAGTTTTGGATCATTACGAGGGACTGCACTGGTTTACAAGTACGATACGAAACTCAAGGCTCGTTATCATACTGATCGCCACTGGTTGGTCAGAATTACTGAGAAAGGACTTGCATCAAGCAGGAAATACAAATATCTGTCACAGCTGATTAATTATGTAACATGGACACTCGGAAAACATTCAGGGAGCCATCTCTCTAACAGTAGGGTAAGGTAGTGGGACAATTATGACTGACCGTTCATCATCAGTTATAGTGTCATATGGTACAGTCTTGGTTTGCAGGATATTTGAAGCAGTCAAACAACAGTGAGCACGTTTATGTTACGAATAAATTTCACTTGCTGTTTCAATTTTTATACATAGTACGGTCTGTAAAACACTTCATAAGTTAATAGTTTTTAACTTACAAAGTTACACCACCACCACCACCACCACCACCACCACCACCACCACCACCACCACCACCACCACCACCACCACCACCACCACCACCACCACCACCACCACCACCACCACCACCACCACCACCACCACCACCACCACCACCACCACCACCACCACCACCACCACCACCACCACCACCACCACCACCACCACCACCACCACCACCACCACCACCACCACCACCACCACCACCACCACCACCACCACCACCACCACCACCACCACCACCACCACCACCACCACCACCACCACCACCACCACCACCACAATAATGCCGTGCAGCCTGTGCTCAGCAGCACTTGCATACATATTGCTCTCACAATTATTTTACCATTACAAAATCACAACTTGCACTTGCATGACCAGATGCCTTCCTCAAAACAAGTCATTGTAATAAAAATAAGAGCAGTGAGAATAATAATAAGTATTAATAACAATAATAAACCAATTCCTTACAGAGAGTATATTCCCGAGGTCGTGCAATCTTATGGCAAACATGAATAGAACAGACGGGAGACAAGATAAATCTTCCTTATGGGTAGCCCACAGCTTGAAAACAATTGCCATTTTGTACAAAGGGCATCAAGCTGTATTTTACCTGTGCAACTGTAACCATGAATTTATATCGCACCTGCTAAGAGAACTCTTCAATACATAGCTGCAGAAGTGAAGAGTGAACTAGCAATGAACACTTTGCAAATCTCAAAGTTCAGTTTACCGCCCGGTCTTCAACAGCCTCTCGGTCAGTTTCAGAAATCGTGAAAACATTCTGATCACCGATAAGTACTGACCACGGCAAAGCATCCTATAGCCATTAGAGCACGACAACAAATCAATATTGTAGTAGGAGTCACAAAACTATATAGTAGCATCATACAGAAGCGAGATCCTAAGGTACCAGATCCCAATAGCAATAGAAAAGATGCTGCAGACCAGGCAATGCTGTAAAACACTAGCACTTAAACACAAGGAGCTGCACTGGTTTCCCAGTCACTTGTAGCCAGAGGCGTCTATCCCCCTAAGTCATTGGAGCAACGTCCCCTTCCCCCTCTTCTTCCGCCCTACCCTTTCCTTCCCCCCCACCAAAAATTGTGGCACAAACATTGACAGATTTCCCCCCCCCCATTTCGTGGATGAAGCATTTGCTCCAAGGTTTCTATGTTGTAGACGCCCTTGCTTGTAGCACACTCTCATCATTAAAGTGTTAAACACCCCAGTAAGGCGTAAAGATTTTCAATCAAGGTGCATCACATAACGCTCACTATGAACCTGTCAGAGGCCATTCGTTGCTGCCAATAAACAAACATATGCTGACGACAGCTCCAGATCTCAAATTCAGCGACAAATCCAATGTCAATAACGAGATGTCTATCAATAACGACGATGGCTGCAAATGAAAGCGAGTTGACAGATCTGGCATGGAAGGCGGGAAAGCGCCACCGAGGAGATAAATCAGTGCAACAAAATACATCGTACGATTCGCTTAGGAAAAGATTATCAGCTGCTGTTTAGCTTAAATCAAAACAATGATAAAATACAGAGTAAATTTGCTTAGCAAACACTATGCCTGAATCGTATAGGAAATAAAATCCAATACATAAACACTTCACACAGAAATCAGCATGACAAAATTAAAAAGAAGTGACAAAATTAAAGAGAAGTGACAAAATATAATCGTGATTGTCTAATCGTACACAAAAACATGGTAAAAGAACAAAAAAAACACTTAGGTAACAAAAACCACTTGGGTAACAATTTTTAAATTGACAAAATACAATCAGGCTAATGATAGAAAGTAAATGCTTTGACTCTATACAGGATGTTGATCTACCACACATACACCAAGAAAACAAAACCGAGGATGAAATTCGATAAGCCTTATAGAATTTAAAAATGGAAAAGCTGTACTGAATTTAAAAAGCAAAACATAGAAATATAGCAGACCTTTGTGCAAGGTTATGAAGAGCTAAAGAATACCAGCACAGATTTGACATCAAATGCTTCCGTGGTGAAGTCAAAAGTGTGGTCAGATATGGAAATGAAATTGCAATGTCATTCACATTGTCAAGGATACAGTTTCTTTTACCAGTAAGTTTACATTGGGTATGGACATTGGACAGGGTGATCTCAGTAATACTGATATAAGGCATAAAAGTAAGTAAGTAAGCAAGATTTGTTAAAACACCATTATGTACATCAAATGAATGAGGAATCGGTTGAACAAGAAATCTATGATAATTTATGATAAGCTTAAACACCTTACAGACTTTCAGATTAAGTTTTTCTTGTAGACAGTATGGCATCAAGGTCATTGTTGCCAAGCCCTATTATGCCATGCAAAATGGTGAGAACTGTTCAAAGTAATTTCTCTCAAAATCAACAGCCTTTGTTGTCATAAGATGTCAATCAACTAGGGATGCATCCAGCTAATGTCAAAATCTCAAGACCATGCAGCGGAAGTTAGACATATTACTGATACCAACAGAATACACTTCGAATCCTGGGTGACTTCTGCTAGCTTGGTAATGCTATTTCTGGAAAGATTAGTTGTGGCAAGGAAGTAGACATGCACAGTAAGGGCAACTGCTACACCCATGGGCGGCGATCCCGGGGGTCGAGGAGGACAAGACCCCAACCTTTAAGAGTGGGGGGGACACACCATACATTTGTCCCCCTCACATTTTGAAGAAACACGTGTGAAGAAATTTTGACCTCTTTTTTGAGCAGATCAGTTCAAAACTCTTTTGTGACCAGATCAATTCTAAACTGCCTCCCCCCCCCACCTGTCAAACAAGATCGCCGCCGTGGCTACACCTGGGAAACCTAAGAAGATAAGGAAGGTCAATGGATGCAGTGTGAAGACAAAGATCTCAGACTCTACTTAAACATCTGAACACTGCTTATTAGCAGACGAAAGCTCTGCTCTTACTGACATTTAACAACAGTTCATCTAGGTATTCTAGGACAGCGGTTCCCAAACTTTTCTGGGTCGCGACCCACTTGTGAATATCTTGGCAGTCTCGGTACCCACTTTGTAAAGTGGGTACCGAGCTGTTCATATAATTAAATTGCTATTTAATTATATTAACAGCTGCCTAAACACTGCTCGTTTTCAATCATCATTCATTGTGTACTGAATTTGCTTCGTATGGTTTCGAAATATGCAGATTTACGTACAGCGCTTAGAAATTTAAAGCATTAAAAGGAAACTTAGGTAAAAATAGTTCACAATTTATAGCAATCCATCTAGTTATAGCGCAATCATAGCCAAAAGTTGTTGCTGCCAATAAATAAATGTTTCTCGAAAAAAATTGGCGACCCACTTGCCAGAGCTTCGCAACCCACTTTTGGGTCGCGACCCACAGTTTGGGAAACGCTGTTCTAGGACATAGGAGTGCTTGAATAGTGTAGTGGTTAGTGTGCTTGACTGTCAATCGAGAGGTTGGGTTCAAATCCCAGCCAGGGCAGAGATTTGGTTCAAGATTCTGCTCCATCTGCACCCCCTAGCCAACTCAGCTATAATGAGTACACTGACCGTACACTGTCAGTGGGAGGATGAGATGGCAAGGGAGAGGACTGGCCACCTGCCCTTGTATGCTGAGTTTAAGAAATTGAAATCATTAACACTTCATACCCATGGCTGCCTCAGAGCTTGCTTAAGGGACTGCTCTTCTTCGTGAATAAGCTGGTGCCCTGCACTTAGCCTTCTAGTAACGCTTCATAAATTTGGAGTTTGCGATTACAATTGCAAAAATCTTTTAAACGCTGTAACTTTTTCCTTATTTGCGATATAAACTCCTAATTATTATTCAGCAATTCCAAACCAATCATCCATTACAATATCAAGACCACTTTGATTTTTATTGACTTTCTGAGGGTTTTCTGAGGCACACTCATATAAGTGGTATACATGATGCCTTCATTCATGCCAAGGCAAAATCCATGGATTTTCTCAAACTGCATTTCTTCGAGTGACTCTACCTTTCATGCATGCACTGTGTCCAAGGTCTCTGCACATGGTCTTAATGATACCATTTCCACTCCTTAGCTAAAGTCTTGCCATATAATTTACGCCAATTAGCATGCAGTGACGCAACTGCTAATTCAGTAGATAGTAAATACGTACTCTCGGTCTATCTGCAACTTTTTAAGCTATCTGGATGTATATGTATAGTGCCTTTCAAGGCTGCATTTGCAATAGTAGTTGTGGTATATACAGACCGCCATATAACATCCCCTGATGGCCTCGATTCATGTCTCGTTTAGAATCGATTGCAGTCTCAGAGGTTGATGAATTGCTACAATTTACGATGCTCATAAACATTCACTGGACAGAACAACATAGGTTGAGTCATAGCGATGGCAAAATAACTTGTGATTTTTCCAAAGTAGCTGCAAAGAGACCTACATCTTCAAGAAAAATAGTAACTTTTCATTACTTGTGATAAAAACATTTGGTTTTAACCAGTGCTTTTTTTCTAGAAAGAAAGGTTCCGGAACCGAAGAATAGGTTCCGGAACTGAACAATTATGGAAGGGCTAAAATCCCGAGAAAAACGGGATTGGGGTTGGGAGGGGTCTCAATAGACACTGAAAACAGTTCACAACACTGAAATTAAATTAAAAGAACTAAATTATTGTTTTTATTATTAAAATAAATAAATAATTTGTTAGTAGCTGTAAACAGGTGCTGGAACGCCGTTCCGGCGCGTTCTGGCTGAAAAAAACCACTGGTTTTAACCAACAAGAGAAGAAGCTAGCCCTGATGCAGCCAAGGGAATGAAGTGTTAGCGAATTCATTTTCTTAGCTTCAGCACATGAGGGAGGGTGGCCAGTTCTCTCCGTTGCCACCTCATCTTCCCGCCAACAGTGTACTCATTGTAGCTGAACTGGCTAGGGGGCACAGGTTGGATCAGAAATCTCGAACCAAATTACCACCCTGGTAGGGCTTTGAACCCCCGACCTCTCGATTCACAGTCCAGCATGATAACCACTACACTATCCGAGTACCATAACTATTCAGCAATTTCAAACCACATTAAAACTCACTGTCATTTTTTCCCCACTTTCTGAGGGTTTCCTCAGGCATGTTCACAAATGCTGCTAAGCGAAAACTGTCTTTTGAGCCATCATCGCTAGATCAGTGTATAGTAAAGTCACAAAGAACAAGTGAATTTTGAAGAAAAAGAGCAGTCCCTTGAGCTAACTCTGACTGGCAACCACGGGTATGAAGTGCTAGCAGCTACCCTTTTCATTCCAGCATTGACATTGCTGGCACTACTGTTCCTCTATCAAGAACTGTCAAAACACTCCGGGTAACTCTGAACAGTAATCTCATATTTCAAACAAAGATAACAAACCTTTGCATAACTTGTTTCTATCATATCAGGCAGTATGTCACATAAGGTCTGCTTCTACAAGACATGTCACAAACCACACACTGCTCTCTTGTCTGCTCTTGCCCTCAATTACACCAACCTCAATTTCGCAGCCTGCAATCTTCTGGTCTCTTCGCCGAGTCACTCTGGAGAACCTGCTGCCTCCACGGAATGGAATCGACTACCAATGTTTCACTGATGCTCCACCTTTTTTCTTCCTTTCAAGAAGCACCTCCAAACTCATTTCTCACTGACTCTAAAACAGAAGCTTGTCGAAAAACCTGAATGTCTCCACCGAAACTGACTAAATGTGCCTTAGAATAGCATTTCTGTATGCCAGCACATGTTAAAAAAGCCTCATAAAGTAATTAAATTAAAAAATAATAGTAATAATAATAATAATAATAATAATAATAATAATAATAATAATAATAATAATAATAACAATAATAATAATTATAAATGGCCAGCATTCAATCTTTATTTTTCTTGTGAAACCTTATTCTCCTCGGCCACAGTTCCCACAGCCAGGACCATCAATAGCTCAACAACTCACCAACTCATGCCATGACCTGATAACCACTTAGGTGAAGACCACTACTCTTATCTTATCTTATATAATTATTTATAAAGCGCCTCTCACAGCATAGACTATTCAGAGGCGCTCCCAGCGTGTCAGCCCCGAGGGAAAAGAAAGGTCTACTGTGTACCTATCCGACCTTTCTGCTCTAAAACCTATCACTGACATTTAAAATTTACCAAAGATGAAATTTAATAATGCCCAAGTGACAACCTCCATCTGGTCTGCCGGTCAACAGCAAAACACCTTTGCAACACGGCCAGACTTCAATCATGTCATTGCAATATTTGTGCACTGTAATACATGCACTCTGTCGTTTCAAAAACACATTATCATTGCACTGCATTGGTCCCATTATCATAGCACTGCGTTGGTCAAATCAAATCAAAAATCAAATCAAATTATCATTGCACTGCTTTGGTCCCATTATCATCGCACTGCATTGTCCCCATTATCATCGCACTGCATTGTTCCCATTATCATAGCACTGCATTGTTCCCATTATCATTGTACTGCTTTGGTCCCATTATCATCGCACTGCATTGTCCCCATTATCATCGCACTGCATTGTTCCATTATCATTGCACTACAATGGCCCCATAATCATCGCACTGCATAGGTCCACTCCCGTTACTTTTCGTAATTTTCCACGATAAGTGCCAGTAAATCATCCACGAGATGCAGCTCAACGTTTGTTCTCCGATAACTATTATGCACAATGGGCGTCTTAAACCAGAGTAATAAGAGCAAATGCGTCAGTCGCTCTCTGGCATATATTCCTTGTCTGTCCCCGTTTACATGGGATGCTAATAAACCTGGGCAAGTATTAGAGAATATAAGTCATATCGAATGACAAGATTCCAGGTATTTTAACGCTGGTCATTGCGGACACTCCTCCTCCTCTCGTCCGCTCGTTCGTTCGTTCGTTCGTTCTTTCAGTCGCTCCGGCCTTTGATGGCCTTAAGACATGTCGCCTGCTATTAATAGTTGATTGATTGCCAGTCAGGGTAATACATTAGCCAGGGCTGCTGCTGCTGCTGCTGCTGCTGCTGCAAGCGACGCTGCCGGTGGTGATGCTGATCATACTGGTTGCACGGTGGTTGCCGAGGCCACCGGCCGATGTCCAGCGATTGTCCGGCCAGCGTCCAGCCGACCAGCATCCGGCAACTCGTAGGATGGAGGACACGTCTCTGACGGCGGTCGTGGTCATGGCGGCGGAATATTGCAGCCGGCGTTGGCGGCGGTAGGGGCAATGTACCATATGATTTCATCAGCGATAATGTCGTCCCACCATTGCGGCTAGTATATCGTTTAGGGGCAGGCGGCGACAGTATGTAATCCCAGAGATTAGACAGGGCTGCTGTGCGCGGCCACATGACTAATGTTTATTAAGAACCAATCTCCCAGTGTAAGATGGCCGGATGAACGTAGCAGAAAGTAGCTGCTGTCCACGGGTTTTGCATGGACCTTCAAACGGATAATACATTCAAAGGCACAAAATAGACTGCTACATCTTCAGCAGCGCCATGCTCTGAAATACAGGCCGCAAATAATCACACGTCCAGTAACAGATTGTTACTTACTTACCACATGCCACACCAGACAAGAATGAACAACGGTGAATTATTCACCAAGAATGGCAGGATTAAACACTTGTAATGCAGCACACTAGCAGAAGCTAAAGTTTCGGAGATCTTGAGTCCATTTTAGGACAGATTCCACGAAGATACAAATGGCATATTTTTGTACATGCATTTCAGGCATTTACCACAAAAACTCTGACAAAAAGTCAGAAACCACAAGAAAGCTGTACAAGCAATACCGAGACTAACCTTTACAAAATGCACTCTCTAAATGGTGGGATCATTTATACCTCAGGTATAATGATAACGATAATCATAACGATAATGTCATGATGATGATTATGATGATGATGATGATGATGATGATGATGATGATGATGATGATGATGATGATGATGGTGGTGGTGGTGGTGGTGATGATGATGATGATGATGATGATGATGATGATGATGATGATGATGATGATGATGATGATGATGATGATGATGATGATGATGATGATGATGATAATGATGATGAATATGATGACGGCGACGATGATTATGATGACGATAACGATGATGACAATCATCATCAACCATTTAACATAATCAAAAATTGTTATCACAAACTGTAGCTACTAAAAACAACTCGAGTTACTTGCAAGACACTAAAAGAAGCCAATCCGTGCAGAGAACTGGTCCGCGCTCCAAAGAATACACCTACAGTTGCCTAAACGAAAACCTGCTATCACTAGAGCCTAGGCCATCGACTCCGTCTCTGGGTTGAAGCCTCTGATGGAGGAAGACAGATAGCGACAAGACAGGAAGACAGGCCACAGCTGCGGAAGCAGAAGCACCAGCAGCAGCAACCGACCGCGAGGCAAAACAGCAGATGTGTGACCGGCTCTCACAAAATTAATCGTATGTCACCTTTTCCTCTTCCGAGGTCAATACAGATGTAGGCTACATTTAAATCCCTTTTCGATGAGCTGCAGCTTATTTAGACCGTCCAAGTGCTGCAGATATAATCGAATTTTACAAAAGAATACAATGTGACTCATGATTGATGATCAGTTGCAGTTCAGAGATTCAATGATTTATGCTTTGTATGTTTTAAAATGTCTTCTGCTCTTAAAGTGGTGTGCAGGGGAGTGGAACACATATCCAAATGAATTCAACAATTTTCCCACACGCCATCAACCTGGTATAAGCAACCAAGAGTTAAGTTGAACCAACAACAGTGAAACTGACATGCTTGCACTTCTATAAGAGTTTTGTGTCTGCAAAATGCCACATTAACACTTTAAAGACGAGAGTGTACTGAAAATGACTGGGAAACCAATGCAGGTCATCGTTAAAGTGTTAACGTTCCAATGACAACTACTTATAGCAGAAAAGGTGCAAAGTAAGTCACCCTAGCACACCACTTTCAAAGCAGAAATCTTTAAAACATACAAAACATATATCATTGAATCTTTAACTGATTTGTCAACCAACCAATCAACAATTCAACCAATCAGTCAACCAACCATTCAACAATTCAACCAATCAGTCAACCAACCATTCAACAATTCAACCAATCAGTCAACCAACCATTCAACAATTCAACCAATCAGTCAACCAACCATTCAACAATTCAACCAATCAGTCAACCAACCATTCAACAATTCAACCAATCAGTCAACCAACCATTCAACAATTCAACCAATCAGTCAACCAACCATTCAACAATTCAACCAATCAGTCAACCAACCATTCAACAATTCAACCAATCAGTCAACCAACCATTCAACAATTCAACCAATCAGTCAACCAACCATTCAACAATTCAACCAATCCGTCAACCAACCATTCAACAATTCAACCAATCAGTCAACCAACCATTCAACAATTCAACCAATCGGTCAACCAACCATTCAACAATTCAACCAATCGGTCAACCAACCATTCAACAATTCAACCAATCGGTCAACCAACCATTCAACAATTCAACCAATCGGTCAACCAACCATTCAACAATTCAACCAATCGGTCAACCAACCATTCAACAATTCAACCAATCGGTCAACCAACCATTCAACAATTCAACCAATCGGTCAACCAACCATTCAACAATTCAACCAATCGGTCAACCAAACATTCAACAATTCAACCAATCGGTCAACCAACCATTCAACAATTCAACCAATCGGTCAACCAACCATTCAACAATTCAACCAATCGGTCAACCACCCATTCAACAATTCAACCAATCGGTCAACCAACCATTCAACAATTCAACCAATCGGTCAACCAACCATTCAACAATTCAACCAATCGGTCAACCAACCATTCAACAATTCAACCAATCGGTCAACCAACCATTCAACAATTCAACCAATCGGTCAACCAACCATTCAACAATTCAACCAATCGGTCAACCAACCATTCAACAATTCAACCAATCGGTCAACCAACCATTCAACAATTCAACCAATCAGTCAACCAACCATTCAACAATTCAACCAATCAGTCAACCAACCATTCGACAATTCAACCAATCGGTCAACCAACCAACAATTCAACCAATCAGTTAACCAACCAACAATTCAACCAATCAGTCATCCAGTCAACAATTCAACCAATCACTCAACCAACCAATCGTCAGTCCGTCTGTTGTTCAGTTAGTAAATTAGTTGGTCAGTGGGTCAATCAATCAATCAAACAAAATCATTCCATCCATCACTTGGGCCAATCACCCGACCAGATAACAAGATTCTCCTTCTTCTTCTATAAATTTCATCAAGGCAAAATATGTTACCCGGTACTTCAATCAGAAATGGCGTGCTGGCTTCAAGGGTCATACTGAACTCTAGATCCCCAACTACACTCTTTTTAAAGTTAGTGTCTCATGGCAACACTAATTATGTAACAATGCAAAATATGTAACAGCCTTATACACAGAGAAAAAGTGGCCTACAGTCATAAACCTTTGTATGATCACCAAGAACATCAGGAATGTGCTTCTGAGAGGTACAGAGCCTGTTCTGCTCATTTCTTACAGTCAGTGCACAGTCGGTGAGCAACTGTACAGAACCATTGAAGTTTTTTGCTAGTTACAGGCGCGATACATATTGTCATCACTACATTACACTATACACTGTATTTATAACATTCATTGTTATAACAACAATATAACATTCATTGTTATAACAACATAACATTCATTGTTATAACAACATCATTGTTCTAACAACAACACATTCATTGTTATAACAACAATATAACATTCATTGTTATAACAACAATATAACATTCATTGTTATGACAACAATATAACATTCATGGTTATGACAACAATATAACATTCATTGTTACAACAACAATCCTACAATGCAAAACGGAGACAGCAATCTGTACATCTTGAACTATTCTACACATACATATATTGTAATTGCAAATGCTCATTTATATAGCACCTCTGCCAGAAAACTCATTAGAGGTGCTCCTGACCCGATCACACAAGACCCCGATCGAACTTAATGGTCCTCAGCCACTTGTGAAATAGAGACCTTGTAAGCAGAAGCTCGTGTCACAGATTGCATGGGATTGTTGTATGTTATATTCTAGATATAACAATACATGTTTTATTTTTTTAACAATGAATGTTATATTGCTGCTATAACAATGAATGTTTTTTTAACAATGAATGTTATATTGTTGTTATAACAATGAATGTTTTTTATAACAATGAATGTTATATTGTTGCTATAACAATGAATGTTTTATTTTTTATAACAATGAATGTTATATTGCTGTTATAACAATGAATGTTTTTTTATAACAATGAATGTTATATTGTTATTATAACAATGAATGTTTTTTATAACAATGAATGTTATATTGTTGTTATAACAATGAATTTTCATTGTTGTTATACCAATGAATGTTCCAGAATGAGGGGCTGACTACTGCAAGGCTTTCCATGTTGCATTACGGAGTCACACGATGGGGAAATAACCAGATTACCTGTTTTGCAGAACGAAGAGGATCCATATAGTTTCTCATCCAAGCACATACACTAATCACCTGGTTCGTAGCCCACAGTTGCCGTGTTTCATTACAAGACTGTTATACCTCTGTGAGCAATAGGACAGTTCTGCTGTTGGCGGGCATTACATTTTGCACAGTACACGACTGCTGATAAGGCTAACAAAAAATTTACAGTCACAGTGCAAATCAAGCCGGAAGTGGGTCAATGCTGAGCACTTTTTGCTTTGGGCACGGTCACTTCCGGTCACCGCCCGAGTCATCATCAATCCTCCTCCTCCTCTTCCTCCTCGTCCTTCTTCCCTGGTCGTGATTACGAGGCTTCCACGAGAACGTAAATGCGGATATCCACGAAACGAGACATTGATTTTGCCCGCTATCATGAATATTCGAGAAAGCGCGCCCGGCGAAACCGAGCCACAGTTCCTGTGCAGACCCCATTGCTATGATAATGTAATAAATCTCGGCCAATTGTCTCGACGTTCGGTCGTTCAGGTATGTCTTATCCGATACGTGCACGAGGTTTGATCTCGTTGCAAAGATGCATGGAAATCCATAGCGGAAACTTGAACCTCCGGAACAGGTAAAACGCTTGAGGAGGTATCAAAGAGAACGCTGTTAATTTTTTAAGCAAGCCAAAGCAGACTGACATGATAGTGAAGGTTGTGAAGGTTGTGGTTATCACTGGAAGGAGGCAGTGCAGGCAGTGGGAGAGGCTCTTTGAATTTGCACCAAACAAGGCGACTCGAGGCCATACATATAAATTATTTAAGAAATGGAAAGGAACACTAGGGCAGAAATTCTTCATTGCAAGAGTCGTAAACTTGTTTTGATAATAGTACTGTCTCAGTGGACACTGTCATTATCACAGCTTTTAAGAAGAAGCTAGAAGAGATGAGCTACTAAGCATTACAGGTTAACGTGCACGTCCGTGCAGTGGTTCTAACACAGACTTCACGTTTTCTGAACCACTTCAAACTCTTGTTATGTTATGTTATGTTATACCAGTGTCCTTGTCAACATAGCGCTCAGAAAATCTGGATCTTAACTAAATTTGTATCACGGCACTCTTTTTAATAGTGACACGTCATTAAATAATTCAACATTCATTCTGAGTCCACGTCAAAAGCATATACTACACAGAAGACAAAATGTAATGGAACACAACCAGAAGGATGTATTTGTATAAGGCTAATGCCAATTAGGAGCTGTTCAAAATAAACCTCTTAAGTAAAGAAGCAAGAGGCTCGATAGCTAACAATCAAGGAGTGATTTACAGCAGAGCAAGGATACACTTCCCCTCCTTACATTCACTGTAATCCCCATCTGGGATGCATCTCTCTCCAGTTATTTCAATCTGCTCAGAAGTGTTCCCTACCCTCTGTATCCAACAATCGATCTATACCTAATAATCAACATCAAATCGATTTTTGAAGATGATTTTTAATAGACTGGAGGTCTTGTACTAGTAAGCTTATTTAGACAATAATTATAGGGTTTTGCCCACAAACAAAGATGATGACAATTATCGATGACTGTAATAATCATCATAACTATCAATGCCAATGTCATCGATGATGATGATTATGATGATGGTGGTGGTGATGATAATGACGATGATGATGACTATGACGATGATGGTGATGATGATGATTGTGATGATGACCACGAAGGTGAAATGCCAGAGGTGCACTGAACTTTACATAGCCAACAAAGAGACACAGCAGGCAACAAACCAGGATACCATAAAGCAAACAACTGGAAAAACAGGTTGATTCAGCATAAAATAACAAGCTATTTGATCATAACAGATCACTACAATGCTGGCTGGTGAATGACCTCACTTCCTTAATTTAACGAGTACAAAAAAAGGAAACTGTGACTAAAAGGGAAACAACAGCCATCCAAGGATCAGATTCTGTAAGGCCAAAAGTTACTGGCTGCATTCACAGTAATCTGATAATCCGTATTAACGTGTCATGCAGGCTCTAACACACAACTATGCTATAATGCAAATGATTGCAGTCTTGTCCTCGAGACCAAGGTCTTGGTCTCGAGTGCACTCGAGTTCGTTTTTAAAAGTCTTGGTCTTGGTCTTGGTCTTGAGGTTCAAGGTCTTGGTCTTGGTCTTGAGGTTCAAGGTCTTGGTCTTGGTCTTGGTCTTGAGGTTCAAAGTCTTGGTCTTGGTTTTGCAAGACCAAGACCAAGACCGGCTGTCAACATGAATAGTCATTTAACAAAACTCAATGATTTTAATTATTTATCCAATAATTACTAATACAATTGCTTTAGTATTTACACGGTGTGAGTGAGGCTTTACTGTTGCTTTTGACATTTATTTTGACTTCCGGTTATTAACCATGGAATGATTTCAAAACAGACTCACAATTTGTACATTTACATCCGGTACTTGAAAAGCTGCTCTGTGTGCCAGTGAATTCAGCACTGTAGAACGTATAAATTCACATGGCAGAATTTTTATGAGGCCCCAAGGGTCACGTCTTGGTCAGAAAATTCTGAGCGAATTGGTTTTTTAAAATGCAACAGGCATATGGAATAAGATTTCGCACGAAGGACTTTTGTAAATACGAATTCGGAATTCTCTGCAGTCTGCATTTAAAGTTATTTTGTTTGAATAAAATAAAAGATTCGTGTTTTAATTAAAATAGCGAGTAGTCTGACTTGAATTTTTTTTTAGTAAGGAATAGAAATCTGGACATGGTTGTGATTTTTGGGTATTGTTCTCGGTTTTGGTCTTGAGTTTCAAAGTCTTGGTCTTGGTCTTGGTCTTGAGGTTCAAGGTCTTGGTCTTGGTCTTGGTCTTGAGGTTCAAGGTCTTGGTCTTGGTCTTGGTCTTGAGGTTCAAGGTCTTGGTCTTGGTCTTGGTCTTGAGGTTTAAGGTCTTGACAACAAGACTGAATGATTGTGAATTTAAACAACGCAAGAACTCATAATGTGTCGTAAAAAGCTTCAGAGAATAAGTTTTGTCCAAATATTACTGTATTAATATAACATAATATAAAAAAGTATAAAATATAAATACCACATTTATCAACATTTGTAATTATGTGTAACTTAGCAAATGTCTCAGTATTTACATAGCACTCTTCTTCCACCATTTCAAACCCACAGCATAGATGCTGATTGGTTACAGTGCTCAGCCTGTAATGCAGAGAGTGCGGGTTCGAGCCTTGCCCAAGTCAGTTACTGTGTAGGGACCTTGAGCAAGTCCTTCACTCACAATTGCTCTGCGCCATCGATGTTCTGTCGTATAGTCATGTGTGCAGCACTTCTCAATAGGACAATATCAAACACAGTTGTATTGTATATAATGCACAGATGTTGGCACTAGCAAATTCAGGACAAGAAAATGAGAAAAAAGTTTACAATGGTTATAGTCTATGGTGTAAAATGTTTGACGACCTCGTTAATTACTCATCACTTGTTGACCTTTGAAGCCCTAAAGAAATATTATCTTTCATCAAGACTTTCATTTTACGTTTGAATAATTGATACTTTCCTGAATGAAAAAAACGTTTTCAAGTTGCCAAAATGTCTGGTAACCTGTAACCAGTCATCATTACTCTTGAATCCAATAAAAGGCTTAACATCGCCAGCATAGCTGTGTTTAAGCATCCAATTTATTCGGTCGATTTATCCAATTTGCACGACTTCTAAGATCTCTTTCCTTTCGATTTCTCAACATTTCCTGTCCTTTGTCACACTCTCATGCATTTTTTCAAGATATTTTCTCCGTTGTTTTCACTATTTTGTATTTTGCTGTAGTTGTCCTATTTGTTTAGTTTCATTAGTCTACTTGTTTAAAAGTTCTCACATAGCCATTGTCTAAAACGGGGAAAACTCAATGACTTTTCGCCCAAAAAAGTTAATTGGGCTGTAGCATGATTCCTCAGGGGCGTAACTTTGGTCTAAAAAGTGGGGGTTACAATTTCTTACATAAACAAAGCGAGGTGGAGACTGCGATCTCAGGGAAGGCTCACTGATAAAATATTGATTGGCATTGTTTAAAAAGTGGGGGTATGATATCCCTCAGTCCAAAAAGTGGAGGTACTGTGCCCCAGTACAAAAAGTGGGGTAGGGGTACCCCTCGTACCCCCCTCCCCAAATTATCCCTCGTGGATCTTCCCACGGACCACGCAAGCACAGCTGCTTGTACACAATAAGTGGTTATCAGTAAACCTTTTCGTAGGCCTATATCAAACTTTGAGTAGGTAGGTGCTCGAGTACGCAGTGCGTATAAAATACACCATTATACAACATTAAAATTAATAATTAATGTCTGCGTGCAAAAACAAAATAACATGTACGTACCATGATTTCGTCTGGGTCAACAACGCCGTGTTCGTCCACAGCTGGTAGGAATCTCGCCTCCGAACAGTCCGACCTTTCTCGTTTTCGATTTGGTTCGCTGCGGTGTGTGAACGACTTGAACGAAAGGGCGATCAGAACGCGGCAGACCGTCTTACGAAATCTATCGCCAGATTTGCTCGACTTTGACTCACTTGGCATCTTACCACCAGCCGGTTGCATATTTCAACAGCCGCCCAAAATCCTCTCATTCACTCCACTTGTTACCGAATGAGTCTTCGTTGACTAAATCAGATTTGCTAGGGCCTACTCAATCAGTTTCCTCGGAATCAGTCTTACAGACGATCGACGCGGTATTTTTTATGCTGAATCAACCTGTTTTTCCAGGCGTCACGTTCAATTTAACGATTAAGTGTTGTTCGTGAATTGATCAGTTTCCTTCGACAGAATTAGTCCGACTTTATTCCATTCGTTAAATCAGATACGATTAGTTGTGTCAGAAGAGGCATCCCGCTTTTGCAACAGCCTGCAGCAGACGGCTTTATAAAACCTCCATGATCAGAAACTCGAAAACTGCTGAAGTGTCTTGAAAGATTCGTGAAACTTGTTTAAGAAAGTCAATTGGTCTTTTCAACAATAAATAAGAACATCGACGTAGGCCTACAAGTTCCAGACATCTGACTTTTTCGCGTCCTGCAACGAGAAACAAGATGGTAGCATCACTGTTAATAAACATTTGGAAAGCGCTGCGTGAGACCTAAGCATCGCTTAGCTGCTTAGGGCACTTCGGATAAAAGCAGTTGAGGACAGATTCAGAAGCGGGCAATCGGCGAGGACCTTCTACAGACTCTACAGAGACTATAGAGTAAAATGTGGTTATGATAACACGTGCAGCTAAAGAGGATGAAAGGTAGCAAAACTAAAGTGAAGAATTGGCCTACGCGAGAAATTTAGACTACATGTAAATTAGGTAGCAGTGGGATTAGGCCTACTAGGGTTGGTGTCACCCAGAGCGGTAATTAAGTAATGGTGGCACCCCATGGACCTCCTCCCTCAGTCCCTGTCCAGACCATAGGCCTACAGTCATGGGCGGCGATCATGGGGGGTTAAGGGGGACAAGTCCCTCCCAGCTTTAAGAGTGGGGGGACACACCATACATTTGTCCCCCACTTTTTGAAGAAACCCCATAAAAAGGTCGTCAAATTTTTTCCAAAAATGGTTTAAAAAAATTTGCGACCTCTTTTTGAGCAGATCAGTTCCAAACTCTTTTCAATTTTGTTACCTTTTTTGAGCAGATCAGTTCAAAACTCTTTTCACCAGATCAGTTCAACAGTGTCCCCCCACCTGTGAAACAAGATCGCCGCCAGTGCCTACAGTATAATGACGCGCTGACCAGGGCGCATTAGAAGGTTCAAAAAAGTAAATTAGCATAGAGTTTAAACTTTATAGTAAATTGATACTGATAGCCTATAGTAGGCCCTAGGCCTACATGTAGGCTAAGCTTGGCTTACGAAAAATGCTTTTTTTATCTAGCTGTTATTGTTAGCCTAATTTAAAAATAATAAATTAAATTTCTGCTGAAACTCTGCGCTTTTTTTAGACAGTTATTTTGGTGTTACCCCCTCTGACGGTGAAACTCGGTGCGGCCCACATCCCCTTTATAGTGACGTTTGTTAGGCCTATATAGGCCCCATAGGCAGAAGGACAGCCAAAGATCGTTCAGAGGAGAAACCGGTTGTAGGCAAATCAGTTAAATGGCGTCATGATCGATTGCCGTCTGGTTGCGACCTTTGCTGAGATTGTTTCAGACGTTTAAAACTAACCTTAACGAATAGTTAATTTATACAGTTTACTAAATATTCCGTTTTAAGTCCTTAATGTAATGTAAAGAACACACACACACACACACACACACACACACACACACACACACACACACACACACACACACACACACACACACACACACACACACACACACACACACACACACACACACACACACACACACACACACACACACACACACACACACACACACACACACACACACGCAGGCCTATATACATATACATATAGGCCTAATTTAGGCCTATATAGCGCAATTCAAGGGCAAAACAATTTTACTTCCATTGATGGCATTAGTCTAATTAATTAGGCCTACTGAGCAGTGTTTAATCTAGACACCTTTTGGGGGAAATTCCCCCCCCCCCGGATTGATCCCCCAGAGGCCAGCAATGTTTTAATGTAGACACCTGGATAGATGTTGCGCTTCCCCCAGAGACGAATAAACCAGTAATATAAGAATAAAATTAGAGAATAAGATATATGAAAGTTTTTGATGAATTCCTAAAAAAAAGGTCGTCAAAGATTTAGTTTCCGAAATAAGTCCGGAAAGTGGGATGAATTACTACAAAAGGTCAACTTTTTTGTAAGATGAAATTCCCAAAAAACGACCTTGGAACACGGAATAAAATTTCCCCCCAAAAGGTCGGCCTTGTGGTCCCCCCCTCCGACAAACCTTGTTCCCCCCCCCTCAGAAGAGGGGGACTAGATTAAACACTTCCTACTGAGTCCTGAATAGAGGACGTCAGATAAATCTTCAGAAGACACTGATCCGTCGAACGAAAGATGATTCGGCGCACTGACAGAGTCTCAAGCAAAGGACTGCCGTTCAAGGCCTCAGGGCCGTCCCCCCTCCTCCCCCTAAGCTGGCCCCAGTCATCTCGATCACTGACTGCATGGTTTCCGTTTCCCGGAACCGGAATATTCGGGATGAAGGCCTTTGACAAATCAAACATTACAATTTGACAACCAGGGGCGGTCCAAACTTTGGAGCAATAGATATAATAAGCTAGCTAGTCGCCCAAATTGTGGCTCAGCTACCACGAACAATGTACGGCAGATCATGGCAGGATTTCAGCATGGGGTATATGGCGAGCGCGGAGGCGCCGGAGGGTATTGTATCTATCTATACATATAATATCCATATAGTGTCCGTCCGACGATAAACGCTACGTCACAAACGGCCTCTGTTCTATTTGTTTGTGACGTCATTACTGCCGTCTTGACGACGGCGATCAGAGCATTTTTACCAACGATACATATAGGCCTATAATATGACGTCATAATATGACGGGCAAATACTCCAGAACAATATACACTGCCGTCATAATTATGACGGGCAAATACACTAGTCTATCTAGGCTATATAATATGAGTCGAAGCCTCCCTGAAGCTGAGAATTCCTTACCAAATGCATTTTAATTTAGGCAATTCTTTTCTTGCATTAGACATTGTAGTTAATTTTTCAGCTTGATAAGCGATGTGCTGAAGAACCTAATGCAACCCGACAACGTTTTCTGCTCGGTTGCAAGTTACAATTTTAGAAATCCCTCAGAGAACAAAATAATAATCCAGTCAATTATCGACGACCCTCGACCAGGCCCGCCGAGGGGGAGGGCAATGGGGCAAATGCCCAGGGGCCCGGCGATTTTCCGGCGATTTTTAGGGGCCCGGGCCGGGCCCGCGATCAACTTTTCTCATAAAGCCTAATGATAGTTTAGGAGCCCGTGACTGCTATGCCTAGGGGCCCGGAATTTCTGTCGGTGGCCCTGCCCTCGACCGTCATAATTAAACCGAATTTGTAAAATCTAAAATGATGCAGTTGTTTAGTAATACCTATAGGCCTAGAGGCGTGTAAGTTAGTGCACGCTTATGGACTAGTCACTCAGTGTACAGGAAGTAAAATTCTAATACCTGCAACCACATACAGGGATCGGCACATAATTATGTGGATATCTGATACGTGTACATTAAAGAGAACAGACTAACACGGAAATCAATCATCGCGCACCGTGGCTACGTTGGTCTCGTGTCATTTTTGATCAATTAGTTAGTCACATGCGGATTTTTCTCCGCAGTTTTTGTTCCTTCGGATTTCTAATGCGACCTTGAATGCCCTGGTGGAGATAGATCTGTCTTTCGCCCATTGGTTTAGGGACTTTAGCCTTTAGGCCCTTGTTCGGACGCTTGCTATCGACGCCTTGTGCAGACCAAGCGTAATCGTAAACATAGGCGTAGACAATGGGGGAGCCGGGGCACGTGTTCCCCACCCCCCCCCCCCCATAATTGAGGTGGACTGTACACCCAATGCAACAAGTGTAGAATGAATAACCAAATCCACCTCCCACCCCCAATATTTTGGACAAGTTTACGCCAGTGATCGTAAACTACAAACTTCTAAAGCGCCACTCGAAAGGCAAGCGCAAGGCACCACCTTATTCCAAGTGGCCTATTCCACTGTGAGGGGTTTCGTGTTATTTATCTGGACAGCAAAGGCAGCGAGAGTGAGTCCTCGATTAGTGCCGACCGTAAATACCCGTAACAATTCGGCGACACTCTACGATCAGTTTCTTCTGGAATGTAGTCCTCTCCACAGTCTCGGTCGCAGAGGGATGAACACACAATGTGAACATCCTACATCAACTCCTCATATGTACACCCATATACGAACACGCCCCATGAACACACTACATGAACATCCTATACATCAACTCCTCATATGTACACCCATCTATGAACACACACAATATGAACATCCTACTCATATGGACACCCATCTATGAACACACACAATATGAACATCCTACTCATATGGACACCCATCTATGAACACACACCATATGAACATCCTACATCAACACCCCATATGAACACACCGTGTATGAACCTACTACATAACCGGTGTACGAACACAACTACATTCCACATTCGTTGATGCATTGAAATCTTTCGTCTACCTGACGATGTGTTTTTCGTACGTATACCTTTTCCTCTTCTCGATCGATCAGCCAATCAATCAATCAATCAATCAATCGGACGATCGGTAATTGACGATCGGTTGCCATCTGAGGCTTTTCGTTGGGGTTGAAGTCGGCAGTTGGAAGACCTGATCAGCCACCCCTAACAAAGAAACGCCTGGCAGTAGTAATGGTCGGCCTCGCAGGCTGGTTCGACTCTGGCTCTGCCGCTTAGACAACTACGCAACGAACAGTAAGCTACTATAACTACACGAACCGACCAGTGAGCTACTATATCGATTACCTTCTTATCCGTCTGTCCGTCCGTCCGTCTGTCTGTCCATCCGTCCATAAGTCAGTCTGTCAGTCAGTTCCTCTTTTCGCCTTCCCTAGAGTTAACAAGGAGAACGTATTGGAGCCAAAATAAAGTACGTACTCCCATGGAGCCACTCACTTCAAGCACCGGCTGCCAGACAGAAAAGCATAAATGTACGTAACTTCCTCCTCCGCCTTTTTCTCCTTCTTCTTCTTCTTCTTCTTCTTCTTCTTCTTCTTCTTCTTCTTCTTCTTCTTCTTCTTCTTCTTCTTCTTCTTCTTCTTCTTCTTCTTCTTCTCCTCTTCCTCTTCCACTTCCTCCTCAATCATCTTCCTCCTCCTCCTCAATCATCTTCCTCCTCCTCCTCCTCAATTATCTTCCTCCTCCTCCTCCTCCTCCTCCTCCTCCTCAATCATCTTCCTCCTCCTTCTCCTCCTCCTCCTCCTCCTCCTCAATCATCTTCCTCCTCCTCCTTCTCCTTCTCCTCCTCCTCCTCCTCCTCCTCCTCCTCCTTCTCTTCCTCCTCCTCCTCCTCCTCAATCATCTTCATCATCAGCAACAGCACCAACAACAATAGTCTCTCTGTTCCCGAGCGTTCTACTACTCTTCTCCCGGCATCCTCCATTTCCAATTCACCTTCCTTTACCTGTCTTGCACCTGATCTTCCTAATCAATCTAATCTAATCTAGTGACTTCTATAGCGCCGTTTTCATGATGTCAAAGACAACAGCCGTTGCTCGCTTCCACTGAGATCGCATCAAACTTCGTGACCCGGTCGTAATTTTTAATCTGCTCTTTCTTGCCGGTAGGCTACATATCCCTGTCAGAATGTAGGTGGGCATTACATGGGACCCATATGGGCACTATACAAGTCTCATATGGGAATATGGATCCAAGGTGGGTTCCATGTGGGCGTTCTGGCAGGGTCAGGACCTCCGTCTGGAGCGTCTCTATAGGAATGGCATCAAAGTGTTCCTCTTTGTTCGTGTAAGTAATATTCAGATACACAATTAGGATCTATGCTTAATTGCGCTTTCGTTGGTATGTGAACGTGTGCGTGCGTGCGTGCGTTCCGCGTTCTGCAGACCAGGTGACCAGAGGCGTAATTTGTGGGGGTACGAAGGTGCCCGTCCTCCCCCCCACTTTTTGGAATGGGGTACCGTACCCCCATTTTTTAAACCATGCCAATCAATATTTTATTATTATGCCTTCCCAGAGATGGTCTCCAATGCGAAAAGCGAAAGTGGAGAAGGAATTGGTATCCCCCCACTTTTTAGACAAAGATTACGTCCCTGGAAATGACCACCACCTTCTGTAGACTCAGGTGCGTTCCCATACGAAGACTCGAACGTGCTGCGCTTTCTTGTGTACTGAGCCGTCTTTCTGGAACAATCCGTCTCTGAAAATTCGGACTTTGCCTTAACTGCAAATGACCCAGTGGCGTCACTAGGGCTGGTGTCACCCGGTGCGGTAAGTCATGGTGTCACCCTCAAAAAAAAGATGACCCTTTTTTGGGAATTCGTCTCCCCAAAAAGTTTTTTAAGGATTTCATCTCCCAAAAAAGTTGATGACCTTTTTTTTTTTTTTAGTCATCCGCCTGTTTTTTACTTCTTACATCCTTCTTTTTCCGGTCTCCTACTCTTTTCCCGGTCTCCTACCCATAATGCTATTACCTCTTTCCTCTTTACCTTCCTTTGACCTGATCTTAAAAAAAATTCATTTTCTCATCTTGGGTGTCACCCCCCTCCTAGGGTGTCACCCGGTGCGGTCCGCACCCCCCGCAACCCCCTAGTGACGCCACTGAAATGACCAGAACCAGTTTCAGCCAATCCTCATGAAAGGATCTTGAAAAGGCGCCATACAAATGTTCAGTTGGTCGGTTGGGAAGCACAGCATGATTGTGGTCGACGACCAAGGTGTGTTCCAGGACGAGGCTTGCCAGTGACCGAGGTCGAACACTGCCTCCGCAGATCCTGCTTCGTCAGAGGCGTCCGATCATCTATGCGACTCATGTCTACTTCAGGCACTCTAGCTTCACTTCCAAATCGTGGCCTATCTGCCCGAATGCAAGACGCGCTGTTACGGTTCCTATATAGAGGAACGAAGACAAAGACAGGAACAGGGACAGGAACAGAGGCAGAGAGTGGGGTAAACGGGGCAGATACAGAGGTAAGCCTAAGTCGCTTTGTCATTAATTTTTCATCCACTTCTGACCAACAACTGCGAAAAATATGAACTATTTACTTGTATGGCTTGTAGAGTAGATACAAAATAATGTCTGTGTATATATATATATATCAATATATGTTTAGAAAATTGGAGATTACGATTACGATTATATAATATGTATGAATATATACTATATATATATATACACCGTGAGGCATAAAAAAGGAAGCCCCTTGAAAAATCGTTATTATTTTAACAATATTCAAACAATGTCAATGAAATTCATGAAATTTATAGCTAAATAGCAGGCAATGTAAAAAACTTTACAGTTTGTACTCAAACTGTCCGCCTTCAGCTTCTACGCATGCGCGAAGTTGCTTGCGCCATTCACGCACCGCCGAGTCAATAATTCGTTGGTCAAGATCGTTCCAAGCTTGCATGATTCGCTTACGAAGATCTTCAACATCACGGACCTTTGTTTTGCACACCATTTCCTGCATGCATCCCCATATTTTATAATCTACGGGATTCAGATCTGGGCTGTTAGCTGGCCATAGTGTAGGAATTATGAAGTCAGGAGTTTCATTCGTCAGAAGTGCAACCGTTTCTCGAGCTCTGTGCGCTGGAGCACCATCTTGCTGGAAAATGTAAAATTCAGAGAATTCTCCAATTTCAGGTAGAAGGTCTTCCATGAGTAAAACATCTCTGTAGTATTGGCAGTTGATTTTTACCCCCGGTTCAACAAAGTGAATTGACGTGCGCCCCAGAGAAGAAACACCGACTGACACCATCAGGGATTTGCTAAACGTCGGACGTGTGCGTAAAAGGCGGTCGGCTGCAATATCTCTCTTTCGAGTTCCAACTGCTACATACAGACGATCATTTTGAGTACTGCTAGGAGAAGCAACTGTGAATAATTTTTCGTCAGTAAACCAGATGAAATGCACTAGGCTAGCTGGGTAGCGACGCAACAAAAGGCGACTGCGGTCAAGTCGAGCTTGTTTGTTGGCCACGGTCAATTCATGTGCCCTTCGTTTTTTCATGCATTATCAAACGTAAGTCTTTCTTCACAATACGATTAACGGAACGTTGAGATATACCAACTTCCCGAGCAATTTGTCTTTGAGTACGGTGTGTCTGCGGAAAATCTTTCTGGCTCAAAACAAGTGTTTCAACTTCTTCAATTGTGTCAGCAGTTCGAGCAGTGTGCGGACGGCCACTGCCGGGAAGACGTTGCGAAGTTCCAGTACTATCAATCTTGCGAAAAATCTTGTCCAATCCACTACGAGACCAGCTTTTATGAGGAGACTCTTTTAAAAATCTTTTTGCTCCATAATGTTTGTTTTGTCTTAAAAATTTTATAACGTGTTTATCTTCCTCACTGAACGCCATTTTCGTAAATGGTGGAAAAATTAGTGACGTCATTATTATTACGTCAACGATTTAGCGGAAATTTGTTATAGGGCCTTTTTAAAAATAAAGTTATTGATTTTAACGATAGATGTTTTTGCGTAAATTGCATTTGTTTTGATCAATTATTGAATGAGTTATAGCGATTTTTCTAGGGGCTTCCTTTTTTATGCCTCACGGTGTATATTTATAAATGCACACTCATAGAACTAAAAATATACAGCCGAGGAGTCATTTGGCGATACAATGTCAATGCCAATACACTGTCGACAACGATAGTTTGCGTTGTGTCGATGGATGGATGGATAGATGGATGGATGATCGACGGAAGAATGGGTGGAAAGAAGAAGAGGAGGAGGAAGGAAGGAGAGACAGAAACAATGATGGATGTACTGTAAGAGAGGATGGATAGGCATACGGAGGCAGACAGGGAGACAGGTAGGCAGGCAAGCAGAGATACGGTTCCGTCATGTCATTTTCTGACCATATTTGTGCGTATAGTCGAATCAGTCCACTGTTACATACGGAATATTCGGAAAAGCATTCATCACATCCATCAAACTGTCTTCGTTTCATCCGTTTCAATGGCAACGTTTCAACAGACGACTCGACTATTCCAACTCATTTCTTATTGGTATCACTAACAGACATGGGCGGCGATCACGGGGGTCGAGGGGGACATGACCCCCACCTTTAAGAGTGGGGGGGACACGCCATACATTTGTCCCCCCCCCAAGTTTTGAAGAAAGACGTAAAAAGGCCAATAAATGTAATTGCGCGTGAGGGTTTTCACTGTCTTTTTGACCAGATGAGGTAAAAAGTTTTTGTTTGAGCATAAGTGCCCCCTCCCCCAAAATTGTCAGAAAGCAAAAAGAAATTCCTAAAAAAGGTCATTCAATTGGTCATTGGGAGATGAATGTCTAAAAAAGGTCATAGGATTTTTTCGGAGATGAATTCCTAAAAAAAGGTTATCAAAATTTTTGGGGCGTGAATTCCCAAAAAGAATTCCCAAAAAAGGTCATGAAGCAGGCCATGCATGGTCGACTTTGTTCCAGGACTTGTCCCCCCCCCCCCACCTGTGAAACAAGATCGCCGCCACTGCTAACAGAGATTTGCGGAAGGTAAAAGGATTCAAAATTCTTTTTGTCGAGAGCAAAAGCAAAGACCACTAAACATGAGCACTCATATTGTATTCAGTTCGCTGGTTGTAAATCAAACAAAAAATCCAGTTTAAAACCACTTGCAGTTCCAAACCTATATTACTTTTGAAGCAATCTACATGGGCTGTCTCTGTTTTCTGCTACCTGCTCTCTGTTCTGTCTATGTCTCTATAGCTATCATACCTACCTATCTATCTATCCATCCATCCATCCATCCATCCATCCATCCATCCATCCATCCATCCATCCGTCCAGGTCTATCCATCCATCCATCCATGTCTAATAGTTGTCTATCCATCCATCCATCCAGGTCTATCCATCCATCCATCAATCCATCCAGGTCTATCCATCCATCCATCCATCAATCCATCCATCCAGGTCTATCCATCCATCCATCCACCCATCCATCCATCCATCCACCCATCCATCCATCCATCCATCCATCCACCCATCCATCCATCCATCCATCCATCCATCCATCCATCCATCCACCCACCCACCCATCCATCCATCCATCCATCCATTCATCCATCCATCCATCCACCCATCCATCCATCCATCCACCCATCCATCCATCCATCCATCCATCCACCCATCCATCCATCCATCCATCCATCCATCCATCCATCCATCCATCCATCCACCCACCCACCCATCCATCCATCCATCCATCCATTCATCCATCCATCCATCCATCCATCCATCCATCCATCTATCTATCTATCTATCTACTGATTAACCGCGCCAAAGATTCCCATTTCTATGTTACCGCACGTTAAGCATGTTCGTAATAATAATAATCTCTGAGCTTTTATGCTCGCCTCTGTCTATCTGCTCTGCCTCTCCTATATATATCTTCCACTCTCAACAATTTGCGATTGTCTGTCTGTCTGTCTGTATGTCTGTCTGTCTGTCTGTCTGTCTGTCTGTCTGTCTGTCTGTCTGTCTGTCTGTCTGTCTGTCTGTCAGTCTGTCTGTCTGTTCTTTCTCAATAGTTCCTCTATGACATCACCACCTGTGTTCCGTCGTTGTCATCATCATCATCATCAGCAGCAGCAGCAGCGGCGGTGGCTGTCAATTAAGTCCGGATGGCGAAGTATAGCAGGGCTGTTTCAAGGAACAGAAGAAGAGGGAGGAAGAGGAGGAGAAACAGGAGGAGCAGGTGCCAGAAAGACATCACGTCCTCTACAAGGGCCTCTCCTCCTACTTTTTCTCCTCCTCATCCTCCTCTTCTTTTTCCTCCTTCACGTTCTCTGTCGCTGCCTCGACTTGCCTTTCGTCTGCTTCCTCATTCTGTATATCTGGTTTATATCTCTTTATTCTCCACCTATTCCATCACATCCTTGTTCACCTCCACTTCTCGTTCTTTTAATCCAATTCCTCTGTCCAATTTTCTGAAAAGTCGCTTCTTCTTCTTTTAACTCCGACTCCTCTCACCACTTCCTCCTTTCCATGTGCCTTTATGCAGGGACGTCATTTGGGGGGGGGGGCAAGGGGGGCATTTGCCCCCCCCCCCCTGATTTT
>OY744614.1:32494371-32516871 GCA_963556255.1 Allolobophora icterica
CCACGCAGAGTATTCCATGATCTGCTGGAATTCTCGTCCGACTCGTTTCCTACGAGTTATTATAACTGTCACAAGTGCATCAACACCTTGCGTCGCCTGATTGATTCTGCAGTGTCCACCTACAGCCTCGCTCAAACACCTCCAACGAGCAAAAAACGATTCGTTCAGTGCCATCAGTTAGGCAGGAGTGTTGTGAGGCAGGAAGAATGGATTTCTATGACAGCCTTCCGAGTTGTTGTAATGTGATGTAAATCTCAAAAATTTCTCAGCGCCACACAAAAGCCACGCCAGGGAGACCAGCCTTTTCATCGGCGCTATACCAAATCAAGTCCGCAATAGCCATGTCCGCCTTGTGCGTTCCGGTACCAGGTAAGAGTCCGGGGAGGTCAAGCCGAGGAGATAGCAGGGTGCGACGGTGGTAATCGGTGATGATGATGGTTGTGTGGTGGCGCAGGAATGTAATCAGGATAGGATAGCTTAAAGAGTTCGGTTTTTCAGTCGTGAGTGGAAATCAGTGGAGGACAGAGCAAGCGGAGGAGAGGGGAAGTCAAGTTGTGTGACTGGATCGTTAGTAAGTAAGTCAGATAAACATCTGACATTCTGAAAGGAAGTCAAGTTGTGTGACTGGATCGTTAGTAAGTAAGTCAGATAAACATCTGACATTCTGAAGTCTTGCTTTAAATACTGACTGACTGACTGACTGACTGACTGACTGACTGACTGACTGACTGACTGACTGACTGACTGACTGACTGACTGACTGTGACAAGAAGGCCTAGCTAGTTATTTCTAAAATATTCCTCGTCAGAGATTTCTGGAAGTCGTGTCCAGACACGCGGGCGGAATATTACTGTTGATCGCATGTGGATTGGGAAGGAGGCCATGGTCCTCTTCCGTTGCTGTGCGGCTAATTGACTCTTGGCTGCAGATGGCGAATTATTATCTGGACCGTCGTAGTCTCTGAATGTCTTTACAGGAAATAGGACATTTCTCAGAATGATTAGGTGTATGATAAACACTTCCTATAATGTTCAATCACGGAAGAATGGCTTTGAAACCCGGTGTGCTCAAAGACAAAGGGCTAATGCTAAAACGATGTTGACGATGTTAACAAGGAGGAGATATGTAACATGGTACACGGTAGCCCGTTGTTTGCGCGCAGTGTCATTCTCGTTAACGTTAACGATAACGAAAATGTTCGTTAACGAACAAAAAATGATTTCGCTAACGATAACTATAACTGTAACTAAAAAATATCATTAACTATAACTATAACTATAGGCCTAACGAAAATAACACTAACGAAAATTCATCGCTATTTTCGTTAATGAAATAAAAAGTGCATATCGATTATTACATACATATGTACCTCGGGGAAAAATCTGAACTACAACATTTTGTTTCTTCGGCAATTTAAGTTTTTTGCATTTGTTAGAATCATTGAAATTTTTTTAGGTTTGAGTAATTTTCTTTGACATAATTTTGTTAATGAGTCCTTGAATCTTTGACAGTTGTTGACAAGGGGGAAGAGATCAAAAACTGCCTAAAATTTGTTGACATAATTAATCGATGACCCCTATCTTACATTATGTTCTCTGGCCTGACTCATGACCTGTCCACTACCATGTCATATGACCTGTCTTTTAATTGACCTTCATTCTACCCGTCCTGTGTAATATCATCTATAGTCCATTGTCCACTTTGACCTGACCACGATATGCTCTCTAGTCTCTCTCTTGCATGCTATCTCACATCTTCTTTCGTATAATCTTCTAACCTTTCGACAAAACCTCTGGCCGTCTCTAATTGGCCTGCGCTGCCCTATCCCTAGCATGCTACCGTATTGCTACGTGACCTATTCTTTGTCCCGTCTCTTAGCAGTTCTATACTATACCGTGATCTCCCATAGTCTTTCTCTTGAATGTTATCCCATCTGTACTTTGACCTTTCTAATACCTCTGGACTCTTCTTTGGCCTGAGCCTAACCTGTCCTCTCCTCTCCTATGACCACTCTTTTGGTTTATCTTCTACGGTCTACATCACATGATCCGCCATGTCGTGAGGCCTGCCCTGTGACTTGTAACCTGTCCTGTGACTTGTGACCTATCCTGTGACTTGTGGTCAGGCCTCTTCTCTGCAGACCTGTTCATGATCTGCTGCCTGACTGATCCATTTGAACTCCTACCCTGATTTCATCTGAGTCTTCCAATTCTTCTCTCCCTAAACGACACCCCTTAACAGCTGCTCTGCCTCCGCTCTTGATCTGCCCCCATCCCCACTCTCGTGGTAACCGGACTCGGACCTCTTTGGCCTTCCGCTACTAGTCCTCCTGCGTTGTTGTTGTTATTATTGTTATTAATACTAGGCATTTATTAAGCGCCACTATCTAATGACCAAGCATCAATCGATGGCGATGAGCAAATTTGAGTGAAGGACTTGCTCAAGATCCCTATACGCAGTTACCGTCTCGGGAGAAGCTCGAACTCGTACCTCCCTGTTACAAGACGAGCGCGCAACCAGTGTGATTCTCCTTACAGATTTTATTTTAGTTACCGGTATAGTTACAGTTATAGTTAATGGTATTTCATCTTAGTTATAGTTACAGTAATAGTTAGTATTATTTTTTAGTTATAGTTACAGTTATAGTTACTGGACATGCTAGTGGACAGGTCATGAGTCAAACATAATGTAAGATAGGTACGAGATAGGGAAGATGGCAACGTCGTGCTTTTTCAGATGTTGGGCCCACCGCATGGAATGACTTCCTTCAGACCTCCGTGTTCTCTTAACTAGGGACTCCCTTTTACGAGCATTGAAAACTGTTCTTTATCACCGGAGTTGGGCTGAGTGAGTAGTATCTTGGAGGGCGCTATTTAAGTGCTCTGAATGAATGAATGAATGAATTAATTAATTAATTAATTAATGAATTAAAGGGAAAGGACAGGTCAGGCAGTGGCGGCGCCAGACAACTTTTGTAGCCAGGGCAAAGCCAGGGCAGTCATACAAGTAACCAGAGCAGAGGGCGATTTATGACCCGAAAAAAATTCTGGGAAGGGCAAAAATTCTGGCAGGGCAACGACCAGGGCAGAGGCTTTTTTACCAGGGCATTTGCCCTGGCTCGCCCTGGTGTAGCGCCGCCTCTGAGGTCAGGTAGTATTCCAGAGAACAGGTAGGACAAGCCAACAGATAGGTCAGCGCAGATACCAACACACTGGAGCTGTGTTCCTGATGCTGGAACTGCATCAGCGAGAAGTTAGAAGAGACTGAAGAGCAACAGGCCCGCCAAGAGGGGGGAGGGCAGGGGAGGAAATGCCCAGGGGCCCGGCGATTTTAGGGGCCCAGGCCGGGCACGCAACCAACTTATGAAAAATATTATTAATAGTTATACAAAGTTTATGATTTATGCCTTTTTAAATATAATATTATAGCATAAATTTAAAAATTAAATGTCTAAAATTAACAACTGAATAGAATCATAGTTGTATACATAAATATAATATCGTAGGTCGTACCCGCACTTTTATTATTTCAATTTTTTTTAGATTTTCTCATGAAGCCTAAAGATAGTTTAGAGGCCCGTGACTGCTCTGCCTAGGGGTCCGGAATTTCTGTCGGCGGGCCTGAAGAGCAGATACTCAGCCGTTGCCTGCGACGAGACATTAGTTATTCAGTACACCATCAATCACTTCTGCCTGTAATCTCGATGCTTCGACTGAGTCAGAGAGTTGAGGTTCGGTGAACAGATGCTAATCTCGAATGCAGGACTATATTCAACATCTGGATTGCCCGTAATAAAACCTGTCTTCCGCTAATGCTTTAGATTCAAATGTCCTTGCTGGTTTATAGGTCTCCCTGTTTCTCTCTCTCTCTCTCTCTCTCTCTCTCTCTCTCTCTCTCTCTCTCTCTCTCCTCTCTTCTCTCTCTCTCTCTCTCTCTCTCTCTCTCTCTCTCTCTCTCTCTCTCTCTCTCTCTCTCTCCCTCACTCCCTCTCCCTCACTCCCCCTCTCTGTCTTTGTCTCTCCGTCTGTCTCTCTGTGTCTCTCTCTGTGTCTGTCTGTGTCTGTGTTTGTGTCTCTGTCTGTTTCTTTGTCTCTCTGTCTCTGTCTCTGTCTCTGTCTCTTTCTGTCTTTCTTTCTCTCTCTCTGTCTGTGTCTCTGTATCGCTATGTCTCTGCCTTTGTCTTTGTCTCTGTCTCTGTTTGTCTGTCTCTCTGTCTCTCTGTCTGTGTCTGTGTCTAGGTCTCTGCATCGTTTTGTCTCTTACTCTGTCTCTCCTTCTCTGTCTGTCTGTCTGTCTGTCTGTCTGTCTGTCTGTCTGTCTGTCTGTCTGTCTGTCTGTCTGTCTGTCTGTCAGTCTCTCCTTATGTCTGCTTTAAAGTGCACGCAACTGCGTTGTCTCCCTCTTTCTCTTCTTTTGTCTGCATCTAGTATACGTGTATTTTCAATGTTTGATTCATTGTTGACCATTCGAGGCAAACATTTGCACTTTCCTAAAACATCATTGGTTATTGAGCAAGAACTTGGTTTCCGAAACTGAGCAACCATCCGGCAGTTGGATCAGTGTCCGAATCAATGCTCAACGTTGACTGATCGTTACTCCACCTGATCCTACGAGCGGATCTTGGATTTAGGAGTGGCACTAAGACGAAGGCCGCCAAGGTTTCACCCAAGTCCAATGTATATGCAACCTGCCTCTCCCTCCCTCCCTCCCTGACGCAGGGAGGGAGGGAGGGAGGGAGGGAGGGAGGGAGGGAGGGAGGGAGGGAGGGAGGGAGGGAGGGAGGGAGGGAGGGAGTTTGTCCGCTCACTCGTTTCAGTGGCGGACTGTTGACTCTTCATCTTGCTGATGACAACGCTTACAACTGGAGTTGGGCACAAACCGCATGCGCTAGAAGAAGACTTAGGACAAAGAGTTCGATTATCAGTAAATGGTTATCTAGAAGACTGCGATTTATCCAGAAGTGCCTTTCACATGACTATGATGTTGTATGTGTTTTCTCTCAAACGCCATAAGTGATTGAGTTTCTTGTATTGTTTTTCATATTCTTCTTGTTTTGTACTACCAATGTTTTGATGAATTAAAGATTTATATATATTAATAGACCTAATGCTCAGACAACTGGAAAGGTCACCTTAACGTTGGAAAGGTCACCTTGGAGTTTGAAAGGTCACCTTAAGGTCGGAAAGGTCGCCTTGGGTTTGAAAGGTCACCTTCAGGTTGGAAGGTCACCTTTAGCTTTGAACGGTCACCTTCAGGTTAGAAAGGTCACCTTGAGGTTGGTGTTCTGCTTTTGCAGTCTGGATTGCCGCTTAAAGATGTGAATTAAGACGACGATAGCCGATTTAAGTTGACGGCTACGACTCTCACCCACTGGCACTCTCACCCACTGGCACTCTCACCCACTGGCACTCTCACCCACTGGCACTCTCACCCACTGGCACTCTCACCCACTGGCACTCTCACCCACTGGCACTCTCACCCACTGGCACTGCGTCGCAAGTGACAGAAGACGCTAACAATGTTCGACTATCCTTCAGATCAACAGATCAGCAGTGCAGCAGGAGATGCATTTGTCAGGAGACGGCCAATTGGTCGTTGAACCTCATGAGATTGATGATCGTGTTCGTCACCCTATAAAGGTCCCGTCGCTGCAAAACCGAGATTTTCCGGTCGCTTGCGGGATCATAAGTCTGATACATTGGCGTCCAAACAGGAACAAGCATAGTCTGTCGTCGGCATACCATTTCAAAACAATGGTCGGATTTCGGTGACAAAGACCAAGTTGGCAGGCCTATACTCAGTGTTAAACTGCTAATCCAGAGGTGGCGCATCTCCTGATTTTTGCAAATCTAAAACTCAATCATATATCTGGCGATTCTGTGACCGATATTTTCTACTCACTACTCGCTACTCGGGTAAAACATAAAATGTGTGAAACACGGTGTATGGTCACCAGAAACCAGTCTTGTTGTCCTCTAGACCAAGGTCTTGGTCTCGAGTGCACTCGAGTTCGTTTTTAAAAGTCTTGGTCTTGGTCTTGGTCTTGAGGTTCAAGGTCTTGGTCTTGGTCTTGGTCTTGAGGTTCAAGGTCTTGGTCTTGGTCTTGGTCTTGAGGTTCAAGGTCTTGGTCTTGGTCTCGCAAGACCAGGACCAAGACCGGCTGTTAATATGAACAGTCATTTAACTGAACTCAAGAATTCTGTATCAAGCCTGCTTGCATCATACGACCAATGTCTATGGATGGATACAAGTCATGTTGGTCAGGAAAACCCGTTGGCAGCAGCAACAGTTATTCTGTATCAGACGGTATGATAAACCATGGGAAGATTTCAAAAGGACTCACTGTCTGTACATTTACATCCAGTGCTTGAAAAGCTACTCTGTGTGTGTCAGCGACTTCAGCACCTGTAGAACGTATTTTTTCACATGGCGGAATTTTTATGAGGCCCACCAGGCACGTCTTGGTCAGAAAATTCTGAGCGAATTGGTTTTTATGAAATACAAAAGGCATTTGGTATAAGAGTTTGCATGAAGGACTTTTGAATACAAATTCGGATTTCTCTGCAGTTTGCATTTAAAGTTAATTTGCTTGAATAAAATAAAAGACTCATGTTTTCATTAAAATAGCGAATATTCCGACTTGACAATTTTTAAAAGTCTTGACCTGATTTCAATTTTTTGGGTCTTGGTCTTGGTCTTGAGGTTCAAGGTCTTGGTCTTGGTCTTGGTCTCGAGGTTCAAGGTCTTGGTCTTGGTCTTGGTCTCGAGGTTCAAGGTCTTGGTCTTGGTCTTGAGGTTCAAGGTCTTGGTCTTGGTCTTGGTCTTGAGGTTTAAGGTCTTGACAACAAGACTGCCAGAAACACGTTTAAATGATGAGTCTTCTCTTTTAAGGTGGCTGATCTCATAGTTCAGGCAGGGTGGGAATTGCCGGGGATTGAGGTTGGGGGTTCCACTCCATAGTCTTTCTTAGGACCTGCACAGTTAAGTCTTCATTGCACACCCCATGTGGTCGTTTCCAATCCCTCAGTTGTGCTAGTGATTTAGCATTATCTGAATCTGAGTCTCTGACGAAGAGAAGAAATTTCCATGGTGTATCATGTATGCATTGTTGAATTTTCTCAACAATAAAAATTGATTTTGATTCGAGTCTGACTTGCAAAACAGCTAGCGTTGAAATCAGCTGCTTTCAAATTTCGTTGACATCAGTTTGTAGAATACGGATAAAATGTTCACCACCCCCCCCCCAGTATTTATTCTGCAATTCCTACACTGAGTTCAGATGACGGAACTCAAATCCGAGGTTCCGGATTTCAGATCCAGCTGAATGTAACAACTGGGAATACGTACTGTCCAAAAAGCACGAAATTTAAAGCAGACTTTAGTAGTGACTCCAAAGCTCAGACTCGGACACAGTTGACGTTCAATCACAAGAGACTTTATGGGCCTGATCTATCGATCAAATTCCTCACCGAGGACGATGTAATCTATCAAACTTAACAAGAAGTATAAATAATGACGGTCGCAACGATGATGCACGATGATGCGGTCTGTATTGATTTCAGACTGCATGCTCTTATTACTCGAACTCATTCCAATGTACATAAAGCTAACATATAAAGGAAACACGTTATTTGACTATACGCCCACGAGCATTGATCCGGTCTGAAAAACTGAACGCACTAGTTGTCCCCTTGTGTACGTACGGCCTTCTCGGTGGATCGTCGACCTCTGCGATTTGAAACCTAGGAGGAGGAAATTTTTACGACTTTTTAGGTCATGATTTCTGATGATAATAACTTTGCGTCATAAAAGTTTGATGACCATTTTTGTCTTTGGAACATTCTTTGATATTTTGTATTCGAGATTTCTGATGAACTGTCTTTCGGTCACCATCGTGTTTGAGGTCATTCTCCGTCATCCGCCAATAATCTATAGGCCTATTATTCATGGGCGTCCGGAGGGGGGCAAATGCACCCTTTGCCCCCAATCTGGATCTTGTAAACATTTTACAAAAATAAAATCTTTTGATTATTGTGAGAGGCGCTTTATAAATGTTCAGATGCAGTACAATACAATACAATCACAGCACGATTTTTAATGCAAAAAAATTATGTAGGTAAGTCCTTGACCATTATTTATTTTTAAAGTTGTCATGTGTTCTGTGTTCATTCTAAGCAAAAACGTTACTCTGCTCCCCTACACAAATTTTTCCCCCTACAAAATTCCCCCTAAAAAAATTCATACTGCCGCCCATGCTAATATTAATATTGAAATTTTCATTCGCCCAACCTAAATAATGGGGACATGTCCCCCTACACACAAGGAATGATGCCTATGCGAGTATGCGTAAGCTTCTATAGAGAGTCATCATAAGCACGGCTACATGAGTTCCCAGACTAGGGGAGACCGAGGTTGGTTGCAACAAATTTCATATTATACATCGCTTAACTAGCGAGGGTGTTGCAACCAACCCCTGTTGCAACCAACCCCAGTCTCCCCTACTCAGCCGACAACACAGCTTCAGGTCCTACGCTATAGTTTGCACTCTTAGCTTGCGTTTGTAACTTGGTAGTAATTGGCACTCATTTAATTACTGATCCTGCAAGGAAAGAAGACTGAGTTAGTCCATATGGCTGGCATTCTGCTGATCGACGAGATTGCACGTATATAATTTATACTAATCCATCCATTCTTCCGCCTTTCAAGCTTTCTCATCCTCAACGAAATCGGCCTTTGCAGCTGCTCTGCCTCCTCTCTGTCTCTGTCTCTGTCTGTCTGTCTGTCTCTCTCTGTCTCTGTCTCTGTCTCTCTGTCTCTCTGTCTCTCTCTGTCTCTCTCTGTCTCTCTCTCTGTCTCTCTCTCTGTCTCTCTCTGTCTCTCTCTGTCTCTCTCTGTCTCTCTCTCTGTCTCTCTCTGTCTCTCTGTCTCTCTCTGTCTCTGTCTGTCTGTCTGTCTGTCTGTCTGTCTGTCTCTCTCTGTCTCTCTGTCTCTGTCTCTGTCTCTGTCTGTCTCTGTCTCTGTCTCTGTCTCTCTGTCTCTCTGTCTCTCTCTCTGTCTGTCTGTCTGTCTGTCTGTCTGTCTGTCTGTCTCTCTCTCTGGTCTCTGTCTCTGTCTCTGTCTCTGTCTCTGTCTCTGTCTCTCATGACCCCTCTGACATGATGCAGTGCTCGTGAATAAACTGGTGCCCTGCGCTTAGCTTTAGAATAGCGCTTGAGATATTTGAAGTTTACGATTACGATTGCAGCCCCAAAACAGTGGATAAGTATAATACCTCTGCCTGTTTATTGTTTCGTTCATTAGCCCCTGAAACTATTGCACCAGTCAATCAACGAAACCTTAGAATACATCCATAGGTATAATTTTATTGACTGTTTAAATTTGTATCTCTGTGGGTGAACAGAAGCCCCAGTGCATCGCTTTGCCAAGGGCCTACAATGCTCTTAAAACGTACGGCACTGCTCTTTCAAACTGCTTATCCACCACAGGCTGCCTCTGTGTCTTACGGACTGATCTTCTGGATATTGACCTGATTACGGCTTGGTTTTGGTGTGCCATCGGTTGATAGGCCTACCTTGTGCATTAGACACCGGCGCAATAGAAATTACTAATTAATAATAACATAGGCATGAGCTAAGCGTGGCGTTAATTCTTTTCAATTTACGTTTGAAACTTGTACCAAAAAAGCGATTTCAGTTGTTTTTTTTGGAAAGAATTTAGCATTATTTCGACATAGGTGCAAGTTAGAAAAGTAACAAAACTAAAAAAGCGTATCGCCGACCGGCCTGGATTCGAACCGCCACTAGCTGTAGGACTACAGTCTTAAACGTCGGATCGAGGCTGATTTGGACGACACGCTTAACAGTAGCGCCACGGACGCTCTGCATTAGATAAGGGTTAAAAACCCTACTTATTCGAGAGTTGTTAAACGCCTTCGTCAAGGTGACGTTATAATGCTGTTTAGTTGGGGTTCTGTAGACGGGAATGCATAGTTTTGAAGATTTCAAAGCAGAAATTTGATTGTAGGCATTTTATAAGTAGTTAATAGTTTGTAAAAACTTTGATTTTAGCAAGCTGTAATTGCGCTCTGTGTCAAGCGTAGAGATACCATCCCTCCAAATAATTAATTATATCCCCCAACTTAACCAATATCGACCAAATTTGTGATCTCGAATATAATATTTATTACAAATAGGCATATGTTGAAATGACATTTTTCAAATAAGCCCCCAGTCTATTAATTCTATTCTAAATTCCTTAGAATACACTTACAGCTCTGCAATATGTAACATTTTCAAAATCTGTCATAGTAGTGTTGCATCGGTCCTACACTTCATGCATGAAAGTAACATAAAAGACTGTTGGTTAACTAGAAGACTGCGATTTACTCAGAATTGCCTCTCAAATGACAATGATGTTGTGAGATTTCTGTCTTATTTCTCAAACACCATAAGTCAGCGGTTCCCAAACTTCTCAGTGTGACGGACCGGCAGGATTTCACTTTCAATGCGACGGACCGGCAGGAATTTTCCCATTGCAGCAGGACCGATACCCAATTTATTAGTTTTATTTCTTTCTCAATGACTAAAGATGTATTAATTATAAGATTTAAAAAACGAGAATTAGGCTAAAACAAATCTTGGAATTTGGTACAAATTATAAAGTTACATTGAAAGGAGCGGATATTGTTGGGAAAATGTCACAAATTTAACCACAGTTCTAATTATAAAATAAGTTGTAGGCCTAAGCAAGTTAATGTGATACGAAATAATATCATATTCACTGGTCCATTATGAATCAAAACTTTGCATTTTGTTAAAAAATATATAAATAATTCATGCTAATGCTTTTCATTAATATATTTATTATATTTTATTCTTGTAACTTTCAAATTTATTATATTGTACTTACAATATCAAACCTAAAAGTAGACGCGTCTATTGACGAAAGCAGTGACCAAATTATTAAAGACGAAAGAGATACGTCACATGACTCACATCCGGTTTCTAATTGCCGGTAAAAAAATGCTACGATCAAAATTTCTAGTAAAGGTGAACAACATCTATTTGACCTGTCAGCAATTCGTCGAGAAACTATTTATTCGGCAGTTTTAGTTTACAATAGCTGAAATACATTCACTTCCAGAACAAATCTTAATTTTTAAGGCAATCGTGTTTTTGAAGATAGTTCGAAGCGACACCCAATCGAGAAAGCGTAGTTTTTCCTGACTCACTTCGCGGACCGGCAACTGAGGGCTCGCGGACCGGCACCGGTCCGCGGACCATAGTTTGGGAACCACTGCCATAAGTGATTGAGTCTTTTGTTTTGTATTTTCATATTCTTGTTTTGTGCTACCAATGTTTGGTGAATTAAAGATTGATATATAATGGTTGTCATCAACATTGACAATTGACTATTGACAATTGACAATATATAATATTTATTCTTTAATTAAGCGCCTGCAAACGCACTGCGCTGTACATGTACATGTTATGCGATAAATCTTAACTACTAACAGAACAGACAGCCTGCAATACACGGCGCAAATTGCAGCCTACAAAGCATGTCCGCCTATGGGACTCGATCTCTGTACCTCTCGCACTCTACGCCAGATGTTATCCAATGCGCTATCGGGCCCCCATTGACAATTGATCATTGACTATTGACAATTGACAATTGACTATTGCCACGAACAGCCATCTTGAGAAAAGGAGGACATCGTTTCTCTTCCAACGCATTTCCATGCCCATCCAGCGCTTTGTTTTGAAGGAATATTTATAGAGTTGGCCATTACAGAATAACGCATAATAAACTGTTTTGCTAGCCTGATGGAATAATAATAATAATAATATTAATAATAATAGAGAAACAGCATACCTTTTTCAACGCATCTCAATTTGCACCCAGTGTTTTAACGCAGTAGCTTTTCACTTTACACTCCGGGGATGAGGACCACGTACTCCAAGCTTAACCTTTCAATCACTATTAATATCTTAGAGCCTGAGGAATCTTACTTACCTCGGGCGATCCAAAAATAATAATGATGATGATGATGATGATGATGATGATGATGATGATGATGATGATGATGATGATGATGATGATGATGATGATGATTGTCAACCCAATCCTTCCGTTGACAATCCTTCTGATTAAATCCTTGTTCTCTTCGTACTTAACGCCTATTTAACGTTCACCTTTTGAACACTAATTCTACGTATAAGTATAACCTGAATTAATCAGCAACACAGTTTAATATCTTTTCAGTTTAATAAGAAACAAACAGACAGAACTCAATTCGATTACAACTCAACTAGTCAGCCACACTACTACAGCGAACACCCTCGAATTCAAACTTTTCTAGTCAGCATAATTCTTCGCGCCTCTTGACACACCTGTCTTCTGTGCGCATAAACGAACTCTAATAATATACATATAGCGCGGCCGCCTGCCGATGTCGGCCGGCCGCGCGTGTCACTAAGACTAAACGTTATACATCTATCATATATACATATACACGTGAAACTAAAGTAAACGCACTAAATATATACGCTAATATCTCGCACTGTAAGACTGTACACGAAACTCAGTTCACATTACCTCCTTCCTTTTTCTGGAATTGAGCAAATTAAATTTAAAAAATTGCGAAATTACCAAAATACATGAAACAAATATACATCTAGCTAATCAATAAACAGTCTTACGATTACTTATAACCTTGACAAACAATCAGCAATAATATTCAATCTGCCCTTCTTGTACTTCACCTCAACATCAAAAGTTTGTAAGGCTAACGCCCAACGCACAAGTTTAGCAGACTTAGACATTGACTCAGTCAAATATGTAAGAGGATTGTGATCAGTAAAAATGAAAATTTTTGATCCAATTATAATTTCTTTTAACTTGTTCAGAGCCCAAACAATAGCATAGGCTTCCTTTTCCACAGTAGCCCATCTCTTCTGGGTATCAGTTAATTTCTGACTGATAAATGACACAGGGCGTTCTATTCCCTTGTCGTCCATCTGTGTTAAAACAGCACCGACTGCAAAGTCACTACTATCGCAGTACAAATTGAATGGTTTTCCCACTTCAAAAACATATAACACTACTTTGGATCGCACAGCCTCTTTAAGTAAATCAAATGCTTGCTGATGTTCAACAGTCCAATCAATCTTATCAGAAACACGTTTACTAGTTAAATCAGATAAAGGTTTCGCAATCTGTGCAAAGTCCTTAATAAACTGTCTGTAATAATTAAAAAATCCAAGCAGTTGCTTAGCTTGCTTCTTAGTTTCTGGGATCTTCAAATTAGTCAAACTTTCAATTCTGTCTGGATTCATCTTTATCTTACCAGACCCAACCACATGACCGATAAACCTTACCTCACTCTTACCAAATATGCATTTTTTCAAATTCAAAGTAACGTTATGCAATCTCATTTGCATCAAAAATGCATCTAGATGCTGCAAGTGAACTTTCCAACTGTCAGAATGCACAGCAATGTCATCAACATACGGTTCTGCAAAGTCGCTTATAGGCTGTAAAACTAAATTTATCGCTTTAACAAAAGTTCGTCCAGAATTTATCATTCCAAAAGGAACACGAGTAAATTCATACAGTCCATTATGTGTTACAAAAGCTGTCTTCCATTGATCAGATTGTTTTACAGGACAAGTCCAATAAGCACTTCGACAGTCCAAAATAGAAATCACATTAGACTTTCCAACTTTGTTCAAAACGTCTCTGACAATCGGCATCGGATATTTACAATCCACTGTGAATGAGTTAATGTATCTGTAGTCACAGGCAAGTCTTAAAGATCCGTCTTTCTTTTTAACAATAACCAAAGGGCTTGCCATTCTGCTCGATGATGGTTTGATAATGTTTGTTTTTAACATTTCTTTGATCTGACGTTCCACTTCTGCTCGATAAATCAAAGGAATTCGATATGCTGCAAATTCCTTTCCACGAAATCCTGGTTTTAGTTCAATTTCATGTTCAACCAATGTACATAATCCGGGTTTTTCTGAAAATCTGTCACAGTATTTGTTCAAGACTTTCAACAACTGTTCTTGCTGAGTTACTGTTAAATGGCTAATTTGTTCAGGATCGAGGTTAAGTGAATTCTTGTCATCTTGAACCTCATTCCTCATTGGTAATTCAACCACTGAACCAAAATCTTCATCTTCTTCAACAATTAGACCACAACTTAATGCTCGAGTTACATATTTTCTGATCTTGTTGGCGTGAATTATTTTTCGACCATTTTCACCCATATCGACTAAATAAGAGTACTTTGATCTTCGATGTATGATCGTACATGGACCATGCCATCGAGAAATAAGTTTGTTTGTTGACGTTGGATACAAAACTATGACTTTCTCACCATCTTCAAATTCTTTGTGCTTTGCTCTCTTGTTATACTGATTCGTGTATTGTAATTGCTTTTCTCGAGAGTAAGATTCTGCAAACAATAATGCTTTCTCCATATTTTCTTTGAGTTCTTTCAAATACTTTTCTGGTTTAACTCCAACATGAGGTGGTAAGTTTATTTCTCTAGTCCAACTCTCTTTTAATATTGCCAATGGTCCTCTCGGAATTTTCCCATAGACAAGCATATATGGTGATACTCCAGTAGTTGCATTCGGCACTTCTCGTAATGCCCACACTGTGAAAGGAATTATCTTATGCCATTTCCTCGGGTTGTCTATTATCACATGATGGATCATCTTTTTAAATGTCTGATTCCATCTTTCTACTAATCCAGCAGCCTCTGGGTGTCCTGGTGTGTCGAATCGTGGACTACAGCCCATTAAATCGAGAAATTCTCTTGTCAAACTGGCTGTGAAGTTCGTTCCTTGGTCACTTGTAATCACGGACGGCACACCAACGTTCATGAATAGTTCCATCAACGCTTCACACACAGCCTTCGCTGTCAGCGATTTCAATAAAAAGATTGTAGGCCATCTGGTGCACGAGTCCACAATGCATAAACAATACTTGTGACCTGCAGCAGATACTGGATCGATCGGGCCAACGAGGTCCATCGTCATTCTCTTGAAGGCGACCTCTTCTCTTGAGACCGGAGTGATAGGCACTCTATCCATCACCAGACTCCTTGCCTTTAGTTGACACTTCTCGCAAGACTTACAAAATTTCACGATGTCTCTTCTCATCTTTGGCCATACAAAGGACAACTTTATTCGTTCTCTTGTTTTCTCTTCTCCTAGATGTCCTCCAAATACCGATTCATGTGCCAACTCCATCACTTCAATTCGTCTCTCTTTTGGTAACACTAGTTGATATATCGTCTGGTCTAATATCTGATATTTCTTATGCAATAAACCGTTGATCACACAGAATTCAGATTCTTTCTCTTGTGCTAACTTCCACCACGGCTTCAACGATTCATCCTTTCTCTGTTGCTCTTCAAACTTCTTCGAATCGGCAATCTGCACCTTTTGTTCTTCGTCCATCTCTTCATCTCTATACAAGTCTCCTATCCCCACATCACATTCATTGTCTTCTTCAGTTTCATTTAATGTGCCATTCTCGCATGCAACCATCTCTTGCTCATTCATCTCTGATGTTACACCATCTCGCGATAAGCTTCGTTGCTCATTACTTTCGTTTTCCTCATCACTTGAACTTTCAGTTTCACTCTTCTCATCAACATCTGCCATTTCCTGTTTCCGACTCTGCGCTCTCGTCATTACATTTGCTCGTACACTCACATCTCCTTGTATCGTTTTAACTTTCATCTGTGGTACGACTTTTAATTCGGCAATTATCTCTGGATGCAACAAGAATCTTTCTGTACTGCCCATCTTTGCAATACTAGCACACATCAAGGTGACATAAGGTGTAAGTGAACACTGGATTTTACGCGGAAATCCCTCTTCTTCCACGTCACTATCACACAGTCTAACATCGACTTTCACTAACTTCGCAGGAATGGCATCTCCTGCCACACATTGCAAATTCACTTTTCCAATTTGTTCCACCTTCATGCCTTCCAGTAATTCTTCACTAATCACCGGAATTTCTGCTCCCGAGTCGCTCAGTGCTTTGACTTTCACTGGCTCTTTACCGTCTACTGCACGAATTTCAACCTCGACATATTGCAAGAACGATTTCTTCAATATTCGACTGTCATCTTTTCCTATGACTTCTCTCTGAATTTCAGCATCCAATAGAATTTCTTTTTGAATACCACATTTCATTACTGACTTTACTTCAGTTTCTTGGTTTTCTTGACCCGTGGTTTGATTATCTGTATCACTAACCACTTGAATCAAATTCACCCTTGTGTGTTCTTGATTTCTGCTAGAACTAGCTGCTGCCACTGGAACTGGACAAAATTTAACCAAATGTTTGTCTGAACCACAGTTGTGACAACGCTTCACAACCATACCTCGTTGTTCATTGCCTTCATATCTCTTATACTGCGTAAACGATGTGTTGCCTTCCCTCTTGGCAAACGGCGCTGACGATTTGTTAAATCCCTGACGACCAAACGTCACGTCTCTGGTCTCATTGGGTACAGGGACACTAGCCTTGACTTCTTTACCTTTGAACTGATTCCCTGTTCCTGGATTACTTTTCCACTTTCCACTCTGGCTTTGGTTTACGGAACGTTGAGAAGGATAACTGTTTATATTTGGGAACGCAAACCCAATTCGATTGTTTACATGAATGTCTGCTAGGTCTGCCACTGCACTAGCTTGGAGACAGTCAGTTCCTTCCTTCGACAATACAAACTGTAGTGGACCTGGCGGTAAACATTCTTTTAGCTTATCCGCTACCAGCAAATCAAAGAGCGTATCATACTCTCTGTTCACGTTTCGACTTCTCACGTAATAGTTTAGCAAGTTCTTCAGTCTTGCCGTAAACATCGTATAAGTCTCTTCTATCGTCTTCTTAGCATCCACAAATCTGGCTCTGTATTCTCTCGAAGTCAACTTAAATTCTTTTAATAAGTGCTGCTTGACTCTATCATAATTGTCTAGATCATCGAATGACAATCTATTCAGAACGGTTCGAGCTTTCGGCGTCATCAATGGTAGTAATAATTTCACCCAAAACGGCTTTTCCACAGCAAAACTGCGAAACGCGTTCTCGACTGTTTCAAAATATAATGGCACCTCCATCATATCAGTTGGCATATGAGGCAATACATGCTTCATTGCATCACCTATTTTCTTAATTTTTGACACCAAAGTTTCACTTTCTTGCTGTTTCCTTCTTTCAGCTTCCCGTTCTTCTCTCATTTGCGTTTCTTTCAATGTCAATTTTGATTTCTCCAGTTTCAGACGTTCTTGTCTTTCTGTCTCTGCCTTTTCCAAACTTTCTTTCTGAAATTTGAGTTCTTCTTGTCTGATCTGTTCGGCGCGTTCTAACTCTAACGTTCGCGCTTTTTCTTTTTCTTCTTCACGCATTCTCTTTGCTTCAATCTGTTGCTGACGTACCTCTTCATCACTTTTTCTAGCTTTTTCAAATTCAATCATCTGCTCCAATCTTCTTCTTTCAGCATCTTCCCTATCTCTTTTCAACTGTTCTAACTGAATCTCAAACTGATTCTTTTGCAATTCAAGTTCTGCCTTACGCACTTGTTCTGCTTTATCTTCTCTCTCTCTTTGCAGACGCAATTCCTCTTGCCTTGCAAGTTCCGCTTTCTCTTCTTTCTCTCGCTGCAAGCGCAATTCTTTCTCTTCTTTCTCTCTCTGCAAACGTTCTGCTTTCTCTTCTTTCTCTCTCTGCAAACGTTCTGCTTTCTCTTCTTTCTCTCTCTGCAGACGTTCTGCTTTCTCTTCTTTCTCTCTCTGCAAGCGCAATTCGTCTTGTCTTACACGTTCTGCTTCTTGTCTCCGTTTCTCCTCCCTATCTTCTTTCATCATCATCCACTGCATCAACATCTCCATAGACATAGGCGCAGGAGGTTTTTCAATAGCCTTTTCTACGGCACCGCCAACGGCACCTTCTTCTTCGACTTCTTCTTTCACCCACACTTCGGCGAGTTCCTGTATCATGTCACCACGTGACATACCTTCTAATTGTTCTTCTTTAAAACCGGCTTTCAACAAACGCTGTTTTAGCCTTTCCGTAGACATCTTCTTAATATCTGCTTGTCTTTCAGCACTTAGTTTCTCCATCTTACTTGTTTACTTCAGTGATTTCTCTTTTCAAAGAAGTCACGGTTTTTCTTGGTGTGTGAATCGATAAACAAACGGGATTTCTTTTATATTTGTTCGTGAAAAACAACGAAATTTTTATACCGTTTCTCGTGTTCCACCGTCGTTGATATCGTAGACACGTCACACAGCAACAACGCGTAGATTCTTCTAACACCGTCGTAGATTCTTCTAACACCGTTGTAAATTCTTTTATCACCGTCGTAGATTCTTCTATCCGCCGAAGGAGGTGATAACGTGAATTTTAATCCACCGTGAGTTTATATCCACCGTGAGTATTTATCCACCGTGAGTATTTATCCACCGTGAGTTCTTATCCACCGTGAGTTCTTATCCACACCGTGACTGTTCCACCGTGAGTTTTTATCCCACCGCTGCCACCAATAATGTCAACCCAATCCTTCCGTTGACAATCCTTCTGATTAAATCCTTGTTCTCTTCGTACTTAACGCCTATTTAACGTTCACCTTTTGAACACTAATTCTACGTATAAGTATAACCTGAATTAATCAGCAACACAGTTTAATATCTTTTCAGTTTAATAAGAAACAAACAGACAGAACTCAATTCGATTACAACTCAACTAGTCAGCCACACTACTACAGCGAACACCCTCGAATTCAAACTTTTCTAGTCAGCATAATTCTTCGCGCCTCTTGACACACCTGTCTTCTGTGCGCATAAACGAACTCTAATAATATACATATAGCGCGGCCGCCTGCCGATGTCGGCCGGCCGCGCGTGTCACTAAGACTAAACGTTATACATCTATCATATATACATATACACGTGAAACTAAAGTAAACGCACTAAATATATACGCTAATATCTCGCACTGTAAGACTGTACACGAAACTCAGTTCACAATGATGATGATGATGATGATAATAATAATAATAATAATAATAATAATAATAATAATAATAATAATAATAATAATAATAATAAATTATTGGAGACCGGAGGGAACGAAGTACCTCAGGGAGAAAAAAAATAATAATAATAAATTATTGGAGACCGGACGGCCCCACCGTCATCCCATGGAGGGCAGGAGCTTGGTGTGGGACGCCACAGTGGTTGCCCCATCCTACTTTCTTTCAACGGCGGCATGAGCAGGCGCGGCGGGGGAAATAGCGGACGAGAGGAAGACTCGGAAATATCAGGCCCTCCAGGGAACTAACTGTTTGTCCCGCTCGCTCTGGAAACTTTGGGCCCTATCAACAGCAATGGCCTTGATTTTATAGCAGAATTGGGTCGACGCCTTGCTAACGCCACGGGCGAACCATGCGAGACGAGTTTTTTACATCAAAGAATTTCTATCAACATCCAACGGTTTAACGCGGTGGCCTTTAGCGGCTCAATGGTATCAGCCCAGCAGGACTTGGACGAGGGTTAACCGTTCCGGAAAACAACTAATTTAATCTCTAAGACCCTGAGGGAACGAAGTACCTCAGGGCAAAAAATAATGAAATAGTAATAATAAATTGCTTCAATGCAATCGCTTTTCACAGCACTTATGGCACTCGTCACGATATCAACGACGATTGCCCATCCCAGATAAATGCTATTAATAATATAAACGAAAATAAATGTCATGAAAGAAGTGAACATTTGCATGTTACGCTCCTCGCATTGGCCGCTTCAAACTAATGAATATTAATGATCAATGACGTCACTGTTTACAAATGACGACCTTCCGACGAACCTTCATTTTGCACTGCATTCACCGTAAATCTAAGTGTAAGACTGCTGCCCATTGTCTATTGTATACGGATATTCTGCATGTTGTGTAGCAGATATCCGTCCGACTTCTATACGCAGACGAACGTTTCCTTATACGTTTATTATTATTGACTTCAGAGTTTGTACAGAGTGTTCGAGCAAGATCAAAGTGCTAAGGATCTAGGACTAATTTCTTCTTCCATGTCGGCTGCTATCATGTGCGTGCCTGACTTCCGTCAGTCACGCATTGACCTGTCCCATGTCCTCGATCCGACTGTATTCTCTCCTTCTGCCCGAATCTCTCCTCTTCCTGAATTCTCTATATTATATCCCCCTCTCTGGTATGGCTATCTCCAATCTGGCGACCGATAGGCTGACTGACTTGTGACTCCACCTACTTGCATCACAGACTGCTTCCGGTGACCATACATATCCTAGCCCTTCATTTTCCGACTGCCTTGATCCATTTCCTTAACCATCTCAACTGTCATTCCCAACTCCGCATTTAGGCCTATCTATACGGATCTAATTCAGTCCTGCTGGGTGATTGTTGATATTTAATTTGCACTAAAGTACAGAGTTGTTTGTATTAATTCTGTTCTGATATTTGATTACGTTCATCTCTTGTATAATGCATAACTTAATTATTGGATCCTACGCTGCCTCTCTCTAGTGATCACTTGAAGCTGCTCCCAATAGCTTCCCTGATTAATGTCCATCATCCTCTTATCATATGGCCAATTCTCTTAACTTCTATGGTGCGCTTTTCAACTCTCTGATAGGCTATAAGTATAGCGTAATTGGCTGCACTTCTAAACGAACGGCTTTAAACGGGCTTAAACAAATTTACTTAGGTAGCGAACAGGTGACACGAACAAACCAAAATACATATTTAAATTTTCTTCAAATTATCTTAAGACCCTCCAGCTGGCGCCACGCATCCGGGAACGATATTAGTAATTTACTTAGGTGACGAACAGGCTGAAACGAACCGACGAAAATACATTTTAAAATTGTTTTTACACCGTCTTAGGACGGGCAAGTACCTAGTCCCTAATATTTGAAATTTTGAAGATATTACATGTACCTCAGGTAAAAACAATAACAATAATAACAACTACAATAATAAAATAGTAGTACAGTAGTAGTAGCAGTAGTAATATTAATAGTAGAGTGCATGTGATAAAAAACATGCCTTGTCTTGAAATCAGGATCTGTTATCGCTGCAGAAACTATTGTCGCTGGAGAATTTCAAGCACACGCATCGTGTCATTGGACAAAAATACAAAAACGTGCGCGTGTATACACCTGTCTTGCTATTGCGTATCGCATGTTTCGCCAGTAAACACATCATGAATTCCTGCGCAGCGAGAGACACCAATCCAGTGCTAACGAGCATCGCTAAGCAACAACATTATACGAAGTCTCTATGGAATATCCAGTGGAAAGCCATAAACACATCACGCGGTAAGATATCACGCGCATGCGCGTACACGTTTATGCATATTAGATACATTTCTACGCATGCATGTGTGTTTACGTACACCGGAATACTAAATAGGGCCTACACATGTGTATGCATGTGTGCAAGTTTGGTATCCAAACGGCGACTGAGAAGTTCTCTAAAGCATTGACAATTAATTAAATGTCCTCATTGTCCTGTAAGGCTAAAGAAGAAGAGAAGAAGAGCAGTCCTTTAGGATAGCCTGAGGCTGAGAGGCAGCCATGGTATGAAATGTTAGCGACTTTATTTTCTTCTGACGGCGGGTGACCATTCCTCGCCCTCGCCGTCTCATCGTCCCACCGACAGTGTACGGTCAGTGTACTCACTACAGCTGAGTTGGCTAGGGGGTGCAGATAGAGTAGAAATCTCGAAACAAATTTCTACCCTGGCGGGGATTTGAACCCCGAAGAATTAGGTCGACAGTCCAGCAGGCCAACCACTAGAGTACAGGTCAATAGTAGCGGGGGAATAGTCTAGTCACTAGACTATTCCCCCGCTACTATAGGCCTGTATGCTATTTCCCAATGTCTATCAACGTGCTAATCACGGACTTACAACCCACATCATATTATATACAGCCATAATATATACGGTACGCATGAATATAAAATGAAATGCTTAGGCTATGTATTTAGAATTAGAGATGCCTGTACGTGTGTATGCATAGTTATGTACCTTTGCTTGTGTGCATGCGTGCGTGTGTGCGTGTTAGTCTGCTGCACCGCATACGTCTCTCTTCCGGCAATAAAATCGACATTAAAGGCCCTTACCCATTCGTCATTCCTCTGCGGCTGCCGAGGCTTCTTCATGTTCGTCGGCGTCTGATCTTGTCTTCTCCTCCTCCTCTTCCTCCTCCTTTTCCTCCTCCTCTTCCTCCTCCTAATCCTCCTCCTCCCTCTCTGTCCATCGTCAACAGATGTCGTAGAACATAATCGAATGCCCCGTACGCTTATTTATTTATTTTGCGCTAACCACGTTGTTGCTGTTGATGTTGTTGATGTTCCTGCTGTTCGTGTTGCGTGGTGATGATGTTGTAGAGATGCAGAGCATGGCCAAGAGGAGTCCGACTGCTGCTGCTACGTTGCT
>OY744614.1:32521871-32546871 GCA_963556255.1 Allolobophora icterica
ATGCCACAACTAAAACAAGGCCCATGTAGGTCTGAGCCTCTCTGCAGCCTGAAATAGCTGTATGTATGACTGATGCTTCATGGTGCATGCATGATGCACAGGGCCACAGACGTACAGTATGTACGTGTGGTGTATGTCTAGGTCACCGGGTCGCCGAGGTCGGGGTATGTGACCCTGATCGACAACACACGCACATCCCTCAGCTCCAGAGGAGCTAAGACCTAAGAAACACCTGAAATAATATATGCCTAATTGTTCGTCTCTCTTTCGCTCTCTCAATCGCTCGCTCTCTGTCACTGTCTCTCTCGTAGCTGTATCTGTCTCTTTGTCTCTGTCTCTGTCTGTCTGTCTCTCACTCACTTCTTAATTGAATAGCAGTTGTTGTGTTGCTTTTTAAAGTAGTATATATAAGTAATCTGCTTCACTGCGTGAAACATTACTTCTCTTGAGCATCAGGTACCACCTGTCTTGAGTCTCACACTAGACTCCATTGCTGATTATTAACTCTTTTACGATTACTAGATGTATGTATGCGTAATTGTGTATATATAGAAGTAGAAGAAGAAGAAGAAGAAGAAGAAGAAGAAGAAGAAGAAGAAGAAGAAGAAGAAGAAGAAGAAGAAGAAGAAGAGGAAGAGCAGTCCCTTAAGCTAGCCCTGAGGTAGCCATGGGTATGAAGTGTTAGCGACTTCATTTTCTTAGCCTCGGTATATGAGGGCGGGTGGCCAGTCCTCTCCCTCGCCGTCTCATCTTCCCACTGACAGTGTACGGTCAGTGTACTCATCATAGCTGAGATATACCTGGGAGAAATGGCCAATCACCAGGTGAATACGCGGCCAAGAAAAGGAATGACATGAATCAAATCACATATGGAGATCATTTATTCGTACCCATCGCCGCCAAATGGCTGGCGTCAGGAACTGATTATGATGATGATATATAAGTAATCTGCTTCACTGCGTGAAACATTACTAATGCCTTTTACTTATAAAAAACATCTTAGATCCACTATCTCACAGGATAGGCTTGATGGTCTTGCTCTTTTTGCGATCGAAAACGAATGCGCAAAACAATTAAATATTGATAATTTGATAGACACATTTGCTAATAGTAAAGCTAGAAAAGCCAAATTCATGAAGTAATTATCTGAAGAAGCGCTTCGCACTGGCGACGGTGACTGGGAGAGTGACAAACAGCACACATGCATTAGCCAGTTCCAGAATAGATGACACGTGACTTGAGAGCTCAATATGAGAACTACAGACATTACATTACTGTGCACGTTGGCAATACATTTTTGTTGTATTCTTGTTTTGTCCTGAACTATTAATGTGACTTGAATTTTGGATCATTAATGAGAACGTTTAATACTCTTTTTTAACCTAACTGTAGTTTAAAATAGCTATCTCATTATTTTCACTTTTTAATGGGTAAGGGCCCCCAAGCTTAGAATGTCCAAGGGCCCCCGGCTAGGTTGTTACGCCACTGGCCTCTATCAGACACTTCCGAGCGCGCGCCACATCGTAGACGATTGCATTGGCGTTACTTCGAAATGCAGAGTCGCTTCCAATTGTGAATGGAACGATGGATGTATAGGCCGTGCCCTTTTAAGCCACCATAGTTTATTGTGCGCCAGTCACACAACTGCGAGCACCACGCTCCTTGTCACATCCAAGACGCGGGCGTCGAGGTCACGTTGATATTAATAGCCATTGGGAAAACGGGTATTAATAGCCGTTGCAAGTGCGTGGCTACTTGTATATTAATAAAGCAAGGGCACTGTGAATCTAGGAACCAGTCTCGTTGATGGCCATTTGGATATTAAGTTTGGATATTAGTAAACAATGGAGTAAGTGATTGCTTAGCCAATAGGGATTTGAAGAGGAAAACATAATAAATTGACCAAACAGTAGAAAGCCTATCTTGGCTTAAAACGATTTTATGCTGCAGGGCCAGACAGGCAGCTGTATTTTAATTGCTTGCTACTTGATTACTAGCATATATATACGAATCTGATAGATGCTCGGTTGCTCAGTTGCCTTGGAGCAGTGGTTAAATTGCGGATCCCAAATCTATTCGCTATATGAATAAACAGGAGAAGCGTAAAACACGAGGCATATTGTGGATTAGCGTAATCAAAGAAGAATTTGGTTCTGGACTTCAGATCCGCCGAGGTCCGGGTGAATTTAACTACTGCCTTGGAGAGGAGGGTTTGACAGCAAGCATGGAACTCGTGCCCAGCAGTGATAAAATACCTGTAATTCTAACTGTATTTTTTTCGCATTGTAACTGCAAATTCGTATAGCGCTTCTTTAAGACAAAATCATCAGATATGTGACTTGCTCTGCAAAAGGAGGCGGAAGTCGCCAATGATAAAACATGAGAAATTAGCCAAAACACCAATCAGGTGTAAATTTTTCAGTTATTGATCTTTTGCATATATCAATAAATATGATCTCATATTATATGAAAAAAATATTGATTAAATAATATTTCACCTATTTCATGAAAAATTTAATAAATTTGTGTGATTGATAAAAATTATTCGGGAATTAAAAATAATTTTCGGTACCAGTTTCAAGAGTAGGCCTATTTTATGGCCTTCATTCTTTTAGGAATATCATGTGTAATACCTCATTGGAAGGTTTATGCATTCAGCTTGCTGAAAATAGCCTCATTTAGCAGGTTTCCCATAGAGATTTCCATAAGTTTACACGTAAGGTTAAAAACACGGAAACTTTGCGATTTAGGTTTAGTTTGTCTCAAGGTAATAAACTTTGCATGCGTTTTTCTCGAAATTGTACTTCCGAGTAGCGAGACATTCTAAAATTCATATCTCTGGAAAGAATTACGATAGAATAATAATTTTTTCAACATTTTAAACATAAATTATTATTTATTAGGCTTACTCTAAGCTCAAAATATAAAAAATTAAAATTTTTGACAACAGCCTCCTTTTGCCAGAGAAAGTCACATATTATATAGGCCTATTAATATAGAACAATATAATGTAACGCAACGTAACGCAGTCCATTTCCGGAGTAAACAATATGGCGAACAATGCTAATGTGAAACGTTTGAAGGGAAAATTAAGTGATTATGTTGCATTTATGGTAAATGCTGAAGGAAAAGTCGAAGATGGAGACAAAATTAACTGTCTTCACTGCAATAAACAGTTCGCTTACCGTGGTTCAAACACTACATATATAGTTTGACAATTTAAACTTTAGCATGTGGAATGACTGAAGTTTTTTTAGAAAGAAAGTAGTAACGTTTTTGATAAATTTGACCGAATACCCAATCGCACCCGTATGGATCATACAGTACTAGGCGTACTATAAGTAGTGTACGAATTTGAAACACAGACTGTTAAACAAGGAAAGGAAATTGGTAGGCCTATAGATAGATCGAGGGCCAGTCAGTACACACCTCAAGTTGTCCAACTGAACCATATACCACTCTGCACCTTGGTTCTGGAACCATCTCCCTCCTGAATTCCGGAAATTTTCGGCTCTTCCGTTAGTAGGCCTACTGTCACTAACCAGCTCCTCAGGCTACTCGACTCATCACCCCATCTAAACACTGAAGTCCCAACTCCCCAAGGATTCCTACTCTGATTCATCCGATCCTCTGCCTTCCAATCTTTCTCGACCAAAACGAAACCAGCCTTAGCAGATACTCTGCCCCCCCCCCTCTCTCTCTCTCTCTCTCTCTCTCTCTCTCTCTCTCTCTCTCTCTCTCTCTCTCTCTCTCTCTCTCTCTCTCTCTCTCTCTCTGGCTCCCTGCAACAGTACTAGGATCTCCATTTCACAACCCTCTAAGCCCCTCTTACTCGGTTCAGCTCTCGTGAATATGATGGTGCTCTCCGCTTGGCTTTTAACTGGCGCTTTATAATTTTTGACTTTACGGCTACACATTTATATATAAGTCCCCACATACATGGACTCGAGTCGCGAGTAATGATTGTCATGGACGACGAGAAATATAGGAATCCGACTCAGCTAGTGAGGCATGGAATCAAATGCTTCCATGGGCCTCGTTTTGAAACCCGATAACCCTGGTTTACATATGAGTGTAAACCCGGGTTTTACAGCAGTTCAGACCGCTGGAATAACACATATTATAGGCCTACAGGTCATAATCATAAGTCTGATTCTCCCTAGATTTGACTCTCGTATCATCATCATCATCATCATTAACCATGGGTTCATCGCCCGTAGGTGCTTGATGCGCTCTTTATCACTTCCTTCCATGTGTCTCTTTCTCTTGCTATGTGGCTCAGGTGCTGTAAAGAATCGTTTCTGCACCATGTCATGATATCGTCTGTCCATTCTCTGTTAGGGCGTCCTCTTATACCCAACGAAAAGAATTGGGGTTTGTATCGTGCTAATAAAAGATTACTTACTTACTTACTTAGGTCTACATTGTATGTATATATATATACATATATATATATATATATATATGTATATATATATATATATCACGACGTAATAATAACAACAGTAACGTATTTGTTTTAATCATCCGTTTTTAGTATTTGCTTGTTTGTGACGTCATATATAGGTCTATGACGCATGTTTAAATAAGTAACGAATCTAACAGGCGCTGTGTGAGAATATACGTCGTTGGCGATACTGAAGGCCAAACGGCTGGGTGTAAATTAAGTAAATCAAAGCTGAAAATTTCTGACGGTTCGATACGAAGTCTGCATATTCATCTGTAGTCCAAACATCAGGTAAACCTATTGAAACACGAAGACTTTGATCGTCTTTGTCATTCTGACGAAGCCAAGATCCTACCACTAGTACCACAAGCATGAACAGGCTACGGCAACGGAGCATCTAGTAGCCTACTGTGGTAAGTCCTGGCTTTGTACTATAGTGTGTAACGATAACTAACTACCTACTATACTAACACCGAAGAATGATAGCAACCTCCCTCATGGGAGCAACTTGGTCTAAAACGTGGGAGTACCAAGTTTTACAGCCTGATACACTACTATTAGTGTTACTAATTATATATTTATCCCTAGGGCGAGAGATTGCAAAAATTAGGAGGCATTGTTCTGGAATGACTAGTATTCACATATGGTTTAATTGGTGTGAAAGGTGCTACAAAAAGCGACTGCGTCGAAGCGTTGGGTTTTCATAGATAACAAGAAGGCAAAGAAAAAGGCAAAGAAGAAGGAACAGAAGGTAAAGAAGTAGGCCAATGGGAAGTCAAAGAGAAAGGCGAGGAAGAAGGTAGGTAAAAGGCAACGAATAAGACAAAGAAGAAAGACAAAGAAGAAGGCAAAGAAGAAAACAAAGAAGGTAGGTAAAACGGCAAAGAAGAAGGCGATAAAAGAACAATGCAGAGAAAGTATAAGGGCATAATAAGGCGAATATAAAGGCAAAGAAAAAAAGAAAGGTAAGTAAAAAGGCAGAACAAAAGAAGGCAAAGAAAAAGGCTAAGAAGATCAAAGCGAAAGGCAAAGAAGAAGGTGTATATAAAATTCAAAGAAGCAGGCAAAGGAGAAAGACAGGGAAGAAGGCAAAAAAGAAAAAAGAAGGTAAGTAAAACGGTAAAGAAGAAGGCAAACAAGAAGGCAAAGAGAAGTCAAGGAAAGTGGAAGGCAAAGATAAATGCAAAAGAGTAGGAACAGAAGAAGCCAAAGAAGGTCAAGAAGAAGTCAAAGAAAAAGGTGAAGAAGATGGTAAGTAAAAGGCAACAAAGAAGGCAAAGAAGAAAGACAAAGTAGAGGCAAAGAAGAAAGCAAAGAAGGTAAGTAAAACGGCAAAGAAGAAGGCAAAAAAGATGGCACGGAAGAAGTCGGAGAGAGTTTGAGGAATAGATAAAGGCAAAGAAGAAAGACAAAGAAGAAGGCAAAGAAGAGAGAAAAGAAGGTAAGCAAAATGGTAAAGAAGAAAAAAATTGAGACAAAGAAGAAGTCAAAGAGTATAATGCAAAGATAAAGGCAAAGAAAAATGGGGAAAAAGGAAAGTAAGTAAAAGGGTAGAGCATAAGAAAGCAAAGAAGAAGGCCAAGAAGAAGTCAAAGCGGAAGGCAAAGAAAAGGTAAGTAAAAGGCAGAAAAGCAGGCAAAGAAGAAATATAAGGAAGAAGGCAAAGAAGAGAAAGAGAAGGTAAGTAAAATGGTAAAGAAGAAGGCAAGAAAGGCAAAGAGAAGTCAAAGAAAGTAGAAGGCAAATATAACTGCAAAGAAGTAGGAACAAAGAAAAGGCAAAGAAGAAGGTCAAGAATAAGTCAAAGAGAAAGGCAAGGAAGAAGGTAAGTAAAAGGCAAAGAAGAAGACAAAGAAGAAAAACAAAGAAGGAGGCAAAGAAGAAAGCAAAGAAGGTAAGTAAAACGGCAAAGAAGAAGGCAAAAAGAACGCCAAGAAGAACTCAAAGAAACTAGAAAGGAAAGATAAAGGCAAAGAAAAAGGCGAAGAAGAAAGGTAAGTACAAATTCAAAGGAGAAGGAACAGAAGAAGCCAAAGAAGAAGGCCAAGAAGAAGTCAAAGAGAAAGGCAAGGAAGAAGGGTAAATAAAATACAATAAAGAAGACAAAGAAGAAAAGCAAAGGATTCCAAGAAGAAAGCAATGAAGGTATGTAAATCGGCAAACAAGAAGGCAAACAAGAAGGCCAAGAAGAACTCAAAGAAAGTAAAAGGGAAAGATAAAGGCAAAGAAAAAGGTGAAGAAAAAGGTAAGTACAAAGGCAAAGAAGAAGGAACAGAAGAAACCAAAAAGGAAGGCCAAGAAGAAGTCAAAGAGAAAGGCACAGAAGAAGGTAAGTAAAAGGCAAAGAAGAAAACAAAGAAGAAAAACAAAGAAGGAGGCAAAGAAGAAAGCAAATAAGGTAAGTAAAACGGCAAAGAAGAAGGCAAAAAAGAACGCCAGGAAGAACTCAAAGAAACTAGAAAGGAAAGATAAAGGCAAAGAAAAAGGTGAAGAAGAAAGGTAAGTACAAAGGCAAAGGAGAAGGAACAGACGAAGCCGAAGAAGAAGGCCAAGAAGAAGTCAAAGAGAAAGGCAAGGAAGAAGTTAAATAAAAGGCAATAAAGAAGACAAAGAAGAAAACAAAGGAGGCAAAGAAGAAAGCATAGAAGGTAAGTAAATCGGCAAAGAAGAAGGCATAGGAGAAGGCAAAGGAGAAGTCAAAGAAAGTTGAAGGCAAAGGTAAAGGCAAAGAAAACTGGAAAGAAGAAAGGTGAGTAAAAATGCATAGAAGAAGAAACAGAAGAAGGCAAGAAGAAGGCCAAGAAGAAGTCAAAGAGAAAGGCAGAGGATAAGGTAAGTAAAAGGCAATGAAGAATGCAAAATAGAAAGCAAAGAAGAAAATACAGAACGAGGCAAGGCGAAGGCGAGTAGAAAGGCAAGGAAGAAAGAAACGAAGAAGGCAAAGAGAAAGACAAGGAAGTAGCCATATAAGAAGATAAAGATAGTCAAGGTAGAAGGCAAAGAGAAAGGCAAAGAATAAGGCAAAGGTAAAGAAGAAGGTAAGTTAAAAGGCAAGAAACAAGGCAAACAGAAAGGCAAGAATAAGTCAAAGAGAAATAGAAGAAGAAAGAGAAGAGTGTTGGTGAAAACGTACAGAAGAAGGCAAAGACGAAGGTAAGTAAAAAGGCAATGAAGGTAAGTAAAACGGCCAGGAAGAAGGCAAAAAAAGAAGTAAAAGAAGAAGTCGAAGTAGAAGGCAAAGAAATAAGAAAAGAATAGGAAAAGAAAAAAGGTAAGTAAAAAGGCAAGAAAGAAGGAAAAGTAAACGGCAAAGAAGAAGTAAAAGAAGAAGGCAAAGAAGAAGTCGAAGAAGAGGGCAACTAAAAAGCAATGAAGAAGGCAAAGACGAAAGCAACGATGATGGTACAGCAAAAAGCAAAGAGGAAGGCAGAGAAGAAGGCAAAGAGAAAGGCAAAGAAAGGCAAAGAGACAGGCAAAGAAAGGCAAAGAAGAAAGTAATTAAAACAGCAAAGAAGAAGACAAAGAAGGAGATAAGTAAAAAGGCAAAGAAGAAGCCAAAGATAAGAGAAAAGAAGAAGGCAAACAGAATGGCAAATAAGAAGGCAAAGAAGAAGGTAAGTAAAAGTCGACGAAGAATGCAAAGAGAAAGGCAGCGTCTAGATGTTAAAGCTAAAACTACGCAGTGTTAATGAATATTTTCAGAACGCTGTCGCGGACCCCCGTCATATTCCTCGCGGACCCCCGTTGGTCCGCGGACCACAGTTTGAAACGCCCTGTAATATAAGCAGACAAAGAAGAATGTAGATCGATGGGGAGAAAGACGAGACAGAAACATGATAGAGACGCAGACATCTACAGAGAGAGAGAGAGAGAGAGAGAGAGAGAGAGAGAGAGAGAGAGAGAGAGAGAGAGAGAGAGAGAGAGAGAGAGAGAGAGAGAGAGAGAGAGAGAGAGAGAGAGAGAGAGAGAGAGAGAGAGAGAGAGAGAGAGAGAGAGAGAGAGAGAGAGAGAGTGAGAGCGAGAGAGACACAGACACAGACACAGACACAGAGACACAGAGACACAGAGACAGACAGAGACAGACAGAGACAGAGAGACAGAGAGAGACAGAGAGAGACAGAGAGAGACAGAGAGAGACAGAGAGAGAGAGACAGAGAGAGAGAGAGAGAGAGAGAGAGAGAGAGAGAGAGAGAGAGAGAGAGAGAGAGAGACACACACACACACACACACACACAGAGCATCTACAGTGAGACAGAGAGAGACACACACACAGAGACAAATCCCCATATAGATTGCCTGGCAATGGTTCAAAGGAGTACGTGAGCACTGGTCGGCGGAAGAGCACGCCGAGCCAGAGCAATGAGTGACACCTGCTCGCCTCAGCAGCAGCTTCAGCAGCAGCAGCAGCAGCCAATCGAATTAGGATCATTATTTGGGCGTCATCAATCAAGCGATGCTGTCATGTAGTGGCGCTACATCATCCGCCGCCGTCCGACGATCATCTCAAGGTCAACATCAGATGATAATAATATGGCCGAATATATTTACCAAGATCAGTCAATTGGTCCGTTCGATGATGGACTATACGGCGCAGGCTCATGATACCGGAAACACGTCATCGCTCGACAAACCTACGCACCCACCCACCCACACGCACACACATAGACACCCACGCGCTCTGGCGAGCACACACACACACACACACACACACACACACACACACACACACACACACACACTATACACATGTGTCTGTACGCACGCACGCTTTCAAATGTGGCTAATCTAGGATGGTGCTGTTGAAGGAAGAGAGTTTGTGTGAACTAAGAAAATGTAAGCTATGAAATAAGTAAGTAAGTAAGTAAGTAAGTAAGTAAGTAAGTAAGTAAGTAAGTAAGTAAGTAAGTAAGTAAGTAAGTAAGTAAGTAAGTAAGTAAGTAAGTAAGTAAGTAAGTAAGTAAGTAAGTAAGTAAGTAAGTGTTTTCTTTATTGAGAAGCACTATAGCAAACGCACAGCGGTGTACATGGTAAACATATTACAGTCAAATAATCAAACAATATGACCAATTATATAAAAAGAGAAGTTACTGTAAATTAAGTGATACATAAGGAGAGTGATACATAATCAAACAATATTACCAATTATATAAAAAGAGAAGTTACTGTAAATTAAGTGATACATAAGGAGGATAGGAGAGGAGAGGAGTATGGTAGCCAAATCTTGGAGAGCATAGTTATTTGTATAGCATCCTAGCGAGGAAGAATTTCTGAGACAAATTGTCATACCTTGGAGGCTCACGGTTGTGGGACCGTGGGCGCATAGCGTAGCGAATAACCTTAGCAGATCTTGTTTCTATCATATCAGGCACTGGCGGCGATCTTGTTTGACAGTTTGGGGGGGACAGATGACACTTTTGAACTGCTCTGGTAAAAAAAAGAGGTGAAAGAAAAAATTTGTTGCTTTTTGGTGTTTCTTCGATATCTGGGGAGGGGGGCAACTGTATACTGTGTCCCCCCCCACTGTTAAAGGTGGGGTCTTGTTCCCCTCGACCTCCCCGGGATCGCCGCACATAATATCAGGACATATCTTAATAGCACATGGATTTTCGGGCCAATCACTGAGTGATGTGGTAAGCACAACCACAGTGTCGCGAATATTGTACGCGGCACCCGCGTGGTGGGGTTTCGTGGGGGGGTATAGGACGCACTCGTCTTCAGAGAACAATGCAGCGATTGGTCCGGTCTCGACAATTACCGGAATCCTACATTACTTTCGAGCAACTCTGCCAGAAAGCCGACTCTAACTCTTTCTCAGCCATCATAAAAAAACCCAGCACATTTTCTGCATCGGAGAACGATGTCCAGTGGAGGTCCGAGTCCGGTTGCCAGACTAGGGCAACCGGACTCGGTTGTGTGTCTATATTCATTCCATCTTAATCTGCCCAAAGGAATGGAACCAACTGCCAATATTTCTCTTCCCTTACAAAAGACGTGTCACAAACCATAGCTTGTCTGCTCTCGCCTCGACTATGCCAACTCAGTTTGGGCGTCTCACATCTTGAAATAAAAAAGCCTCAACAGTCCATCCATTATCGGGTATAGGTAGGCCTATTTCGATTGAGTCACTCTGAAGAACTGCCATGGGCTCTGGTGCATTCCATCCTGCTACCCGAAAGAATGGAACCGACTACCAGTGTTTTCCGATGCTCGAGCTGTTTTTTTTCTCTCAAGAAACCCCTTATAATAATAATAATTCATTGCTTTCACTGGCTCTTAAACAGATGTCGAAAGGTCTCAATGTCTCCACCTTGCGACTGACTAAATGCGCATTTCTGTGTGCCTGCGCGAGTTAACAATTTCTAAACAACAACAGCAGAAGCAACAATAACAACAACAACAACAACAAAATGTATGACGTTAGGATTGGCATGCATCGTTTACGGGCCAGCGAGGTATTTGTACGCATCTAAACATTTCTAATTGATGTAGATTCCTTCATGAACCGCTCAAGGGCGTATTCGTCGATCCGATGTGATGGTCGACCTGGTGCCCGGTACGTGGCGACGACGTATGAGGGTACAACCAGTGTTCTTTAGAGGGCAATGGGTCCCTGGTCTCAACTGAAAACATTTGTAGTTATCCGTATAAAGTTTTTTTACGTGTTTCGGAAATGCTTGACAATATTTTACAAATTATCGCTTTCACCACTTAATTATGTGACGCATGTAACATAAAACAGATAGGGTCCTACGTATTAATTTAACAATAATAAAATAGTTTAACAGATCAAAAGTACGCCTGAGAATGAGAACATTTTCTCACACAGACTCTTAACTGCCTTTATCGATACTGCAGAGGCTCGACCAATGCATGCTGCATCACCTTCTTAAAAACTGTCGATGCCTGGGCCACGGAATCCATGTCCATTGTATGATCTGGGCCTCTGCAGGTTCTCAATCTCCATATATGCAAGAGGCGTATTTTGATATTCCGAAAAGGAGGGACCGATATGTCACTGGGGCGGATCATACAGCACCAGGGTGAAATGCGTAGGGTGAATGAGAATCCCCGTCAAGAGATAGGCCATCCTAAAGTCATTGCCATCAGTATGATAGAAGATACATTTCCGACTGCATTTCGCACCTACCCAACGATAGTTGCTGCAATTTACTGTAATTGATGCACCTCTACTGACAGTCACGAGGGTCGGTGAGTTTTGATACTGGTCGCCATCTAGCGACTATTTAGCCCAACCACTAGCCCATCGATAACAGAGGCGACGCACCCTGGCAGTGCCAGCCCCAAGCCTGGAGAAGGAGGAGGGCAACGCTTGTCACTTTGTTATGACACAGCGTCGTTAAACAGCAAATAAGCAAACAAACAAGGCTTGTACACCCTCCAAGTATCAACCAGAAGCGGTCGGCGAGGAGCCATTATTCTCCATCGTAATCCGCTTAAACATCTGACCAGCGGAGGAAAACTAGGGTAACCCACGTGATGAGCGATGCTGTAGAGAATGCGATTCACACCCAGCCATGGGAGAAAGTCTTCAGCGTTGAATTTTCATCGGTAACTTGTCACGTAAACGCTAGTTGATCAGGTAGTAGGATCATCCTGCAACAATTAACTTGGAACCGACCCCGGGATCGTTGCTTTCAAGGAGGTCCTTTCGCTTCCTTTGGTCATTTAGCTCTTCACCCGTGAAACCACGGGCAGAGGACCTCGCTATACACAAAGAAACTGTGTCACCGGCAATAGTTATAGTTACAGTGGAGGCGCCACGATTAGAAAAGTAGTACGGCAAATTAGGGGTTCGGCAAAAAAAAGTGGTACGGCAAAAGTATGTTGTTAACGTACCACCTTAAAAAGTGGTACGGCAAAAGCCGTACCACAGGTAAAGGCGGCGCCGCCACTGACTATAGTTACCGACAATAGGTATCCACTCCTGCGACGCGCACACGCCTCCTCCGGGAATTGTCCCGTAACAGTGTACACTGCATCCTGAGTTGGGGGTATTAGGCTATTAGTCTGCAGTTTGATTATGTGTATGATGATGATGATGATACTGTTGTTGTTGTTGTTGTCGTTGTCGTCGTTGTCGTTGTCGTTGTTGTTGTTGTTGTTGTTGTTGTTGTTGTTGTTGTTGTTGTTGTTGTTGTTGTTGTTGTTGTTGTTGTTGTTGTTGTTGTTGTTGTTGTTGTTGTTGACGACGATGATAATGCTGATGATCATGAGGACCATGACCATCAAATTATTGTCAAGTATAAATCATGTCAGGACAAAACCCGAAGCTTTGCCGGAGTCATCAAGGATGTTAGAATTTTAGCACTGCACAGTTTGCATGATTTTGCAGCTAAGTGCAAATGGCGACGTGACTTAGGGCCTTAGGCATTGGAAATGGAGGGTTATGCTATGTAAATGAGACCTCTGTTCACCGATTGACTTGGATTTTATGGGAAATGTTCAAATCAGTAAGAACTCAACCCTCTACCCCTAGGAACTCTTGAAGCGATGGGATATCTGTGTGGCATCGCAACATACTCGAGTGTGTTTCATCTGGTCCGGTTTCTTTATCGATACGCACGCACGCACGCCAACTTGTACACGCACTTGAGATATAGTACGACGTCATTTACTTTGCCCAGTATATGCCAAAAACATGCGATCGTGTAGGTCTAAAGTCTCAGAATGATGGGTTAAAGTTGAACATTAGGCTAATTGGATACACATGCCAGTGTGGGAATTGTAGAAAAAAGACTGGGGGTGGGTTTGAACATTTTATCCGTATTTTGCAAACTGATGTCAACGAAAGTGTAAAGCAGCAGATTTCGACGCTAGCAGTTTTGCAAGTCATACTCGAATCAAAATCAATTTCTTTGTTGAGAAAATAAAAAAATACATGCTTGATACACCATGGAAATTTCTTCTCTTTGTCAGAGACTCAGAGTCAAATAATGCTAAATCACACTAGCACAACTGAGGGGTTGGAAACGACCCCCTGACTTAACTGGGGGTCCTAAGAAAGACTAGGGGCTTAACCCTCTGACAATTCCCAACCTGACACATGCCATGGCGGCGACAGGCTGGATGAACGGTCGGAGGGGCGGACGGAGGAGGAGGGAGGTGTCTTCGCCACTTCTGACTCTAGTATTTTGTGGATTAAACGTAAGCGACGTAACAGGATGCTCACCAAGTATTTTAATGAGGGTTAAGTACCGGTCGTAAAACTGCCTATCTGCATATATATGTCTGTTTATCTGTCTGTCTTGCTGTATGCGTGTCTGTCTTTCTGTCTGCGTGTCTCTCTGTGTGTCTGTCTGTCTGTCTGTCTGTGTGCTTTCTGGTCTTTGTCCTATGTCTCAGTCTTTACGTAGAAACGCATATCCTGCTTTGAAACCTAATTCCTTGATTCTTGATGGAGGTTAGCTAAAGCCATATTAGAGTCAGGGTGTAACCTTCAGTGCCAATCCGTTTAGGTCCCTAATTGGCGATTACGGCTTAGGCGAATGTAGCCATTACCTTCTATATACTGAAAGTATATACAAGGCAATGGTGTAGCCAAGAGAAGTGTTAACATAATAAAACCTTGGTACGGCATGCCCTTAATTAATAGGAACAAAATAGGCCATTCTAAATGGGTGGGGATATTTCAGACAGGTCATTAGAGACCACCTAAACCACACAATCGCAGTATCATCCACGGTAAAATTAATCCTTCGCCATCTCTACTTCTTAAACTGCCAGTTGAATAAAGAATCGTTATCGTAATCTCAAGATTTCTAAAGCACCGGAAAAACTGAGTCGTGGGAACCAGCTCACTCACGGGCGTTCAGTAGTCAAACAAAATCGACAGTTTCAAGGTCAAGATCCATGGGTCATTCAAGCAGACGGCTACGGTGGATAGTATTTAGAGGCAAGAGAGGTAAGGAGAAGATGATGAATCACTGTGGGATTTTTTGTGGAAAGGGAATGTGTTTCCAGTTTTGTGCGAAAAGACCTGCGCAGAGACTGCAGTGCAGGTTTGGTGAGTTGGTATACGGCACATCCTTGATGGAGACCTTGTAGAGTATTCATCCTATTCGATAACAATGAGTTTTAATCTAGCATACGAAGGAACCTCTGCGATGACCCAGTTAGCTAACTCGGTTAGTGCGTACGTCAAGAAGCCTCCGTGGTGCGTGGGGGGCATCTTTATTCGCATACCAATGGTGGCTCATCGAAATCGTAATCTCCAAACTTCTAAAGCGCCACTCGAAAGCCAAGCACAGGGCACCAGCCTATTTACGAGCGCTACGTCAAATTAGAAGGGTTTCCAAAATGTAGTCCAAATGAGGTTCCAGGGGTCCAGATCAAGAGAAAAAGGCAGAGCAGCTGTTGAGGCGAGAAGAATTGGACGGCGGATGATGAGGTGAGTCAGGGTAGAAGTCCTTGAAAAGGTGAGACTTAAGTTTTGAGTGGAAAGCCAGGTGGGTGATAGATAGAGGAACATGAGGAGGAGGATGAAGAACGGGTTGCAATGATGATGGAGGAACCGCGAATCTGCGGACTACAGAGGGTGATCGTTCCAGAGCCGTTGTGCTGTGTTGGATATGGCTCGGTTGGAGAACTTGAGATGAGTAGTGACCGGGGGTCGAGAAAGACTGAAATAGGAAGATGATTCGGTGGAGCGGGTTGCCTGGATGATGAAGAGATCACGGAGATACTTGTGCTGGGAACATTGTAGGGAGCTATAGCCTCATTTAAGAGAGTTGAATATCGGGCTAGCATGATCCGTACAGATCTAGGGGGTCTAAGTGGTGTGGCACCCTTTCAAACGGCGTGCAGCGGTGGTGAAGGATCTCACCCGATCAATTCAATGAAAACTGGGGAGGGTCGAGGCCATAATAATGTGAATAAACCCTCGAAGTAACTGAGTTTTGTGTACAGTCTTGCAGTGCGAGATATTAGCGTATATATATAGTGCGCTTACTTTAGTTTCTTGTGTATATGTATATATGATAAATGCATAACGTTTAATTGTACTGTCTTAGTGACACGCGCGGCCGGCCGATCTGGGCAGCGGCGCGCTATATGTATATTATAAGATTTCGTTTATGCGCACAGAAGACAGGTGTGTCAAGAGGCGCGAAGAATTATGCTGACTAGAGAAGTTTGAATTCGAGTGTGTTCGCTGTAGTAGTGTGGCTGACTAGTTGAGTTGTAATCGAATTGAGTTCTGTCTGTTTGTTTCTTATTAAACTAGAAGATATTAAACTGTGTTGCTGATTAATTCAGGTTATACTTATACGTAGAAGTAGTGTTCAAAAGGTGAACGTTAAATAGGCGTTAAGTACGAAGAGAACAAGGATTTCATCAGAAGGATTGTCAACGGAAGGATTGGGTTGACATTATTGGTGGCAGCTACGGTGTGGATAAAAACTCACGGTGGAATAGCTACGGTGTGGATAAAAACTCACGGTGGAATAGCTACGGTGTGGATAAAAACTCACGGTGGATAAGAACTCACGATGAATAAATACTCACGGTGGAATAAATACTCACGGTGGATATAAACTCACGGTGGATTAAAATTCACGTTATCACCTCCTTCGGCGGATAGAAGAATCAACGACGGTGATAAAAGAATTTACAACGGTGTTAGAAGAATCTACGACGGTGTTAGAAGAATCTACGCGTTGTTACTGTGTGACGAATTTACGATATCAACGACGGTGGAACACGAGAAACGGTATAAAAATTTCGTTGTTTTCCACGAACAAATATAAAAGAAATCCCGTTTGTTTATCGATTCACACACCAAGAAAAACCGTGACTTCTTTGAAAAGAGAAATCACCAAAGTAAACAAGTAAGATGGAGAAACTAAGTGCTGAAAGACAAGCAGATATTAAGAAGATGTCTACTGAAAGGCTGAAACAGCGTTTGTTGAAAGCCGGTTTTAAAGAAGAACAATTAGAAGGTATGTCACGTGGTGACATGATGCAGGAACTCGCCGATGTGTGGGTGAAAGAAGAAGTCGAAGAAGAAGGTGCCGTTGGCGGTGCCGTAGAAAAGGCTATTGAAAAACCTCCTGCGCCTATGTCTATGGAGATGTTGATGCAGTGGATGATGATGACGAGGCAAGAAGAGAAAGATAGAGAGGAGAAACGTAGACAAGAAGAGAAAGAAAAAGAGGAGAGACGAAGACAAGAAGAGAAAGAGCTAAGGCAAGAAGAATTGCGCTTGCAGAGAGAGAAAGAAGAGAAAGCGGAAATTGCAAGGCAAGAAGAATTGCGCTTGCAGAGAGAGAAAGAAGAGAAAGCGGAATTTGCAAGGCAAGAAGAATTACGCTTGCACAGAGAGAAAGAAGAGAAAGTAGAACGTCTGCAGAGAAAGAAAGAAGAGAAAGCGGAACTTGCAAGGCAAGAGGAATTGCGCCTGCAGAGAGAGAAGATAAAGCAGAACAAGTGCGTAAGGCAGAACTGGAATTGCAAAAGCATCAGTTTGAGATTCAATTAGAACAGTTGAAACGAGATAGGGAAGATGCTGAAAGAAGAAGACTGGAGCAGATGATTGAATTTGAAAGAGCTAGAAAAAGTGATGAAGAGGTTCGTCAGCAACAGATTGAAGCAAAGAGAATGCGTGAAGAAGAAAAAGAAAAAGCGCGAACGTTAGAATTAGAACGCGCGGAACAGATCAGACAAGAAGAACTCAAATTTCAGAAAGAAAGTTTGGAAAAGGCAGAGGCAGAAAGACAAGAACGTCTGAAACTGGAGAAATCAAAATTGACATTGAAAGAAACACAAATGAGAGAAGAACGGGAAGCAGAAAGAAGGAAACAGCAAGAAAGTGAAACTTTGGTGTCAAAAATTAAGAAAATAGGTGATGCAATGAAGCATGTATTGCCTCAAATGCCAACTGATATGATGGAGGTGCCATTATATTTTGAAACAGTCGAGAACGCATTTCGTAGCTTTGCTGTGGAAAAGCCGTTTTGGGTGAAATTATTACTACCATTGATGACGCCGAAAGCTCGAACCGTTTTGAATAGATTGTCATTCGATGATCTAGACAATTATGATAGAGTCAAGCAGCACTTATTAAAAGAATTTAAATTGACTTCGAGAGAATACAGAGCCAGATTTGTGGATGCTAAGAAGACAACAGAAGAGACTTATACGATGTTTACGGCAAGACTTAAGAACTTGCTAAACTATTACGTGAGAAGTCGAAACGTGAACAGAGAGTATGATACGCTCTTTGATTTGCTGGTAGCGGATAAGCTGAAAGAATGTTTACCGCCAGGTCCACTACAGTTTGTATTGTCGAAGGAAGGAACTGACTGTCTCCAAGCTAGTGCAGTGGCAGACCTAGCAGACATTCATGTAAACAATCGAATTGGGTTTGCATTTCCAAATATAAACAGTTATCCTTCCCAACGTTCCGTAAACCAAAGCCAGAGTGGAAAGTGGAAAAGTAATCCAGGAACAGGGAATCAGTTTAAAGGTAAAGAAGTCAAGGCTAATGTCCCTGTACCCAATGAGACCAGAGAAGTGACGTTTGGTCGTCAGGGATTTAACAAATCGTCAGCGCCGTTTGCCAAGAGGGAAGGCAACACATCGTTTACGCAGTATAAGAGAAATGAAGGAAATGAACAACGAGGCATGGTTGTGAAGCGTTGTCACAACTGTGGTTCAGACAAACATTTGGTTAAATTTTGTCCAGTTCCAGTGGCAGCAGCTAGTTCTAGCAGAAATCAAGAACACACAAGGGTGAATTTGATTCAAGTGGTTAGTGGTACAGATAATCAAACCGCGAGTCAAGAAAACCAAGAGACTGAAGTTCACTTCAGTCTCTTGAATACCACATTTCAGTAATGAAATATGGTATTCAAAAAGAAATTCTATTGGATGCTGGAGTTCAGAGAGAAGTCATAGGAAAAGATGACAGTCGAATATTGAAGAAATCGTTCTTGCAATATGTCGAGGTCGAAATTCGTGGAGTAGACGGTAAAGAGCCAGTGAAAGTCAAAGCACTGAGCGACTCGGGTGCAGAGATTCCGGTGATTAGTGAAGAATTACTGGAAGGCATGAAGGTGGAACAAATTGGAAAAGTGAATTTGCAATGTGTGGCAGGAGATGCCATTCCTGCGAAGTTAGTGAAAGTCGATGTTAGACTGTGTGGTAGTGACGTGGAAGAAGAGGGATTTCCGCGTAAAATCCAGTGTTCACTTACACCTTATGTCACCTTGATGTGTGCTAGTATTGCAAAGATGGGCAGTACAGAAAGATTCTTGTTGCATCCAGAGATAATTGCCGAATTAAAAGCCGTACCACAGATGAAAGTTAAAACGATACAAGGAGATGTGAGTGTACGAGCAAATGTAATGACGAGAGCGCAGAGTCGGAAACAGGAAATGGTAGATGTTGATGAGAAGAGTGAAACTGAAAGTTCAAGTGATGAGGAAAACGAAAGTAATGAGCAACGAAGCTTATCGCGAGATGGTGTAACATCAGAGATGAACGAGCAAGAGATGGCTGCATGCGAGAATGGCACATTAAATGAAACGGAAGAAGACAATGAATGTGATGTGGAGATAGGAGACTTGTATAGAGATGAAGAGATGGACGAAGAACAAAAGGTGCAGATTGCCGATTCGAAGAAGTTCGAAGAGCAACAGAGAAAGGATGAATCGTTGAAGCCGTGGTGGAAGTTAGCACAAGAGAAAGAATCTGAATTCTGTGTGATCAACGGTTTATTGCATAAGAAATATCAGATATTAGACCAGACGATATATCAACTAGTGTTACCAAAAGAGAGACGAATTAAAGTGATGGAATTGGCGCATGAATCGGTATTTGGAGGACATCTAGGAGAAGAGAAAACAAGAGAACGAATAAAGTTGTCTTTTGTATGGCCAAAGATGAGAAGAGACATTGTGAAATTTTGTAAGTCTTGCGAGAAGTGTCAACTAAAGGCAAGGAGTTTGGTGATGGATAGAGTGCCTATCACTCCTGTCTCAAGAGAAGAGGTCGCCTTCAAGAGAATGACGATGGACCTCGTTGGCCCGATCGATCCAGTATCTGCTGCAGGTCACAAGTATTGTTTATGCATTGTGGACTCGTGCACCAGATGGCCTACAATCTTTTTATTGAAATCGCTGACAGCGAAGGCTGTGTGTGAAGCGTTGATGGAACTATTCATGAACGTTGGTGTGCCGTCCGTGATTACAAGTGACCAAGGAACGAACTTCACAGCCAGTTTGACAAGAGAATTTCTCAATTTAATGGGCTGTACTCCAAGATTCGACACACCAGGACACCCAGAAGCTGCTGGATTAGTAGAAAGATGGAATCAGACATTTAAAAAGATGATCCATCATGTGATAATAGACAACCCGAGGAAATGGCACAAGATAATTCCTTTCACAGTGTGGGCATTACGAGAAGTGCCGAATGCAACTACTGGAGTATCACCATATATGCTTGTCTATGGGAAAATTCCGAGAGGACCATTGGCAATATTAAAAGAGAGTTGGACTAGAGAAATAAACTTACCACCTCATGTTGGAGTTAAACCAGAAAAGTATTTGAAAGAACTCAAAGAAAATATGGAGAAAGCATTATTGTTTGCAGAATCCTACTCTCGAGAAAAGCAATTACAATACACGAATCAGTATAACAAGAGAGCAAAGCACAAAGAATTTGAAGTTGGTGAGAAAGTCATTGTTTTGTATCCAACGTCAACAAACAAACTTATTTCTCGATGGCATGGTCCATGTACGATCATACATCGAAGATCAAAGTACTCTTATTTAGTCGATATGGGTGAAAATGGTCGAAAAATAATTCACGCCAACAAGATCAGAAAATATGTTACTCGAGCATTAAGTTGTGGTCTAATTGTTGAAGAAGATGAAGATTTTGGTTCAGTGGTTGAATTACCAATGAGGAATGAGGTTCAAGATGACAAGAATTCACTTAACCTCGATCCTGAACAAATTAGCCATTTGACAGTAACTCAGCAAGAACAGTTGTTGAACGTTTTGAACAAATACTGTGACAGATTTTCAGAAAAACCCGGATTATGTACATTGGTCGAACACGAAATTGAACTAAAACCAGGATTTTGTGGAAAGGAATTTGCAGCATATCGAATTCCTTTGATTTATCGAGCAGAAGTGGAACGTCAGATCAAAGAAATGTTAAAAACAAACATTATCAAACCATCATCGAGCAGAATGGCAAGCCCTTTGGTAATTGTTAAAAAGAAAGACGGATCTTTAAGACTTGCCTGTGACTACAGATACATTAACTCATTCACAGTGGATTGTAAATATCCGATGCCGATTGTCAGAGACGTTTTGAACAAAGTTGGAAAGTCTAATGTGATTTCTATTTTGGACTGTCGAAGTGCTTATTGGACTTGTCCTGTAAAACAATCTGATCAATGGAAGACAGCTTTTGTAACACATAATGGACTGTATGAATTTACTCGTGTTCCTTTTGGAATGATAAATTCAGGACGAACTTTTGTTAAGGCGATAAATTTAGTTTTACAGCCTATAAATGACTTTGCAGAACCGTATGTTGATGACATTGCTGTGCATTCTGACAGTTGGAAAGTTCACTTGCAGCATCTAGATGCATTTTTGATGCAAATGAGATTGCATAACGTTACTTTGAATTTGAAAAAATGCATATTTGGTAAGAGTGAGGTAAGGTTTATCGGTCATGTGGTTGGGTCTGGTAAGATAAAGATGAATCCAGACAGAATTGAAAGTTTGACTAATTTGAAGATCCCAGAAACTAAGAAGCAAGTTAAACAACTGCTTGGATTTTTTAATTATTACAGACAGTTTATTAAGGACTTTGCACAGATTGCGAAACCTTTATCTGATTTAACTAATAAACGTGTTTCTGATAAGATTGATTGGACTGTTGAACATCAGCAAGCATTTGATTTACTTAAAGAGGCTGTGCGATCCAAAGTAGTATTATATGTTTTTGAAGTGGGAAAACCATTTAATTTATACTGCGATAGTAGTGACTTTGCAGTCGGTGCTGTTTTAACACAGATGGACGACAAGGGAATAGAACGCCCTGTGTCATTTATCAGTCAGAAATTAACTGATACCCAGAAGAGATGGGCTACTGTGGAAAAGGAAGCCTATGCTATTGTTTGGGCTTTAAACAAGTTAAAAGAAATTATAATTGGATCTAAAATTTTCATTTTTACTGATCACAATCCTCTTACATATTTGACTGAGTCAATGTCTAAGTCTGCTAAACTTGTGCGTTGGGCGTTAGCCTTACAAACTTTTTATGTTGAGGTGAAGTACAAGAAGGGCAGATTGAATGTTATTGCTGATTGTTTGTCAAGGTTATAAGTAATCGTAAGACTGTTCATTAATTAGTTAGATATAATATATATGTTTCATGTATTTTGGTAATTTCGCAAATTTTGAAATTTAATTTGCTCAATTCCAGAAAAAGGAAGGAGGTAATGTGAACTGAGTTTTGTGTACAGTCTTGCAGTGCGAGATATTAGCGTATATATATAGTGCGCTTACTTTAGTTTCTTGTGTATATGCTATACTAATAGATAAGCTAGCCAACTTCGGAATTAGGGGGTCCAGCTCACTTGGTTTAAAAGCTACTTAGAATCACGTACTCAAGTAGTAAGTTGTAATGGGACACTCTCTTTGCCGGGAATTATAACCTCGGGGGTACCTCAAGGATCTAACTTGGGGCCTCTTCTCTTCCTATTGTATATAAATGACCTTGCAAAGATCTCTACGTCTCTTCACTTTGTACTCTTTGCGGATGACACGAATATTTTCCAATCTGGCACCTCTTGGGCAACACTCATGGAATCTGTTAACAGGGAGCTTACCATAGTTAATGACTGGTTTACTGCAAACAAATTGACACTCAACATAGAAAAAACAAATTACATAATTTTTAAATCTTATAGGAAAATTAGGCCAATAATTGGTAACCTATCCATTAATAGCGATCCTATCGCCAAAGTAGACTCAGCCAAGTTTCTGGGCGTCTTCATAGACCAACATCTTACTTGGAAAACCCATATTAATTACATCTCCTTAAAAATAGCAAAAAATATTGGAATAATTTCGAGAGTAGCAAAAATCCTTCCTAAAACTATCAGACTGAGTCTTTACAATACCCTGATCCTTCCTTATCTTAGCTATTGTAACTTACCATGGGCCTCAACTTATGAATCTCATCTTACGAAGTTATTTCTGCTGCAGAAAAGAGCAATTCGAATGATAGAGGGGGCAGATCGAAATGAGCACTCTAAACCTATATTTAAAAATCTTAAGCTTCTGAATCTTAAACAGATTAACACCTTCCAAATTGCCGAACTGCTTTATTCCTATAGTCATAATCTCCTACCAGACTCTTTTGAGGGCTATTTCACTTTAAACTCAGCAGTGCATGAACACTACACTAGAGGTGCTGCACTCTACCGACCCATTAAAACAAGAACAAACTTGAGAAAATTCAGCATTAAATCAAATGGTCCACAAATTTGGAACTCGATGCCATTAGAAGTTAGAAATGCTAAAAGTAAGTTTATCTGTAAAAAGAGCCTAAAAAAATATTTAATCAATGAATAATTAACCTGCAGCATATACTCCCTGGATCGACTTGAGTAAACTTGGTCTAGGTCACAATGGGGTCAAGTATAAGAGTCTCGTATCGCTCATCGTATACTCCTTGGTAACTTGGTTCAAGTTATTGGTTGTTACTTTAAGCGATTGACTAGAGTCCCAGTAGGGACTTACTGTAGCCTGCTTTGGTAGGCTTCTTTTACTTAGTTCTTTCTTTTTGGGTTCATTTTTGTTTTTTTGTTTCTCCATTTTTCCATTTCTTGTTGTTCTTTCATAATTCATAATTAAGTTTAGTTAAGACCTAACTGAGTACTTAATCAAATGCACTTCTTAACAGATGTTGAATCCGTCAATGGATCATCTTAGCTGCCTCTAAAAAGTAAATTAAATAATAGGGCATCCCTGGTTTAGCGGGACTTCCATCCCTTTAGGGTTACCCTTTGGTATTTAAGACAACAGGATATGCATAATATACCACAAGCCACACACTCTTAATTTTAACAAATGTTCTTACTCTTGATTTTGTCGGACAGTAAAACAATGCTACACTAGACATAATACATTTGGCTGATGTTCATAACTTGGTTAAAGATTGTCATGAGTACCAATAAAGATTTATTGAATTGAATTGAATTGAATTGAATTGAATATATGATAAATGCATAACGTTTAATTGTACTGTCTTAGTGACACGCGCGGCCGGCCGATCTGGGCAGCGGCGCGCTATATGTATATTATAAGATTTCGTTTATGCGCACAGAAGACAGGTGTGTCAAGAGGCGCGAAGAATTATGCTGACTAGAGAAGTTTGAATTCGAGTGTGTTCGCTGTAGTAGTGTGGCTGACTAGTTGAGTTGTAATCGAATTGAGTTCTGTCTGTTTGTTTCTTATTAAACTAGAAGATATTAAACTGTGTTGCTGATTAATTCAGGTTATACTTATACGTAGAAGTAGTGTTCAAAAGGTGAACGTTAAATAGGCGTTAAGTACGAAGAGAACAAGGATTTCATCAGAAGGATTGTCAACGGAAGGATTGGGTTGACAGTGAATAAACCCTCGAAGTAATGTAATGTAATGTAAATCTCCGAAATTTCTCAGCGCCACACAAAAGCCACGTCAGGGAGACCAGCTTAATCACGGGCGCTATATCAAATCAAGTCCGCAATAGCCATGTCCGCCCTATCCGTTCCGGTGCCAGGTCAGAGTCCGGGGAGGTCAAGCCGAGGAAACAGCAGGGTACTACGGTGGTAATCGGTGATGATGGCGGTTGTGTAGTGGCGCAGGAATGGAATGAGGATAGGATAGCTTGAAGAGTTCGGTTTTCAGTCTTGAGTGGAAAGCAGCGGAGGACAGTGCAAGCGGAGGAGAGGTGATATCAACAGGCGATATGCTAGGATGAGCAAACTGGCGGAAATCTATTGGGAGATTGCTCCAAAGAGCCGGTGCAGCACAGACTAAGGAGCGGTTGCAGAATTTCAAAGAAGAGGAGACTGAAGTCCGAGATAGAGAAAGATATGATGATGAGCGAGTAGACCCAGGCGGTTGGATGGTAAATAGCTGGCGAATGTAAGAAGGTTGAGAGGTTTGAAGGGCGTTGTACGTAAGAGATATGATTTTGTAATGTATGCGTTGAGGGACTTTCAGCCAATGAAGTGATTGTTTAGTTACTTTAGTATGTATATCAGGGTCAGTGAGTTCGAAGTGTACTCATTTTCCGAAGTGAAAAACAATAATGTGAAAAACATGCATGTAGGCCTACGTGTGCCAAACGGACTGAAAAGTTTTTAAATTAAATTTGATTAAATACATGAAATATTCAGAGATGCTGGTTCAGCAGGATGCCGTCTGGGTGAGCCATCTGGCGAACAGTTCATGCATGCCAGGAGAATAAATTACCCCAGAGATTTGGGGTTGGGGGAGTCAGAGGCACTTGTGGAAT
>OY744614.1:32551871-32556871 GCA_963556255.1 Allolobophora icterica
CAGACAAGGCCTAATGATCAAAGCAGAGAAAACTAAAAGAATAAGACTTAGTTGTTGAAGAAAACAAACACTGTTCAATAACTAAGAGAAGCAACTAGATCATTTGGAGGGCTATTGACCAGCGATGACAGAAATGAAAAAGACAGACAAGAGAACTGAACCCACCTCACAAGCATTTGGGAAAATTAACAGGATATAAATACGGAGAAGCAGAGAAATAAAAACGAAAACCACGACAAGAATACACGAGACGATGGCAGTCTTGTTGTCAAGACCTTAAACCTCAAGACCAAGACCAAGACCAAGACCTTGAACCTCAAGACCAAGACCAAGACCAAGACCAAGACCTTGAACCTCAAGACCAAGACCAAGACCAAGACCTTGAACCTCAAGACCAAGACCAAGACCAAGACCTTGAACCTCAAGACCAAGACCAAGACCAAGACTTTGAAACTCAAGACCAAAACCGAGAACAATACCCAAAAATCACAACCATATCCAGATTTCTATTCCTTACTAAAAAAAAATTGTCAAGTCAGACTACTCGCTATTTTAATTAAAACACGAATCTTTTATTTTATTCAAAGAAAACAACTCCAAATGCAGACTGCAGAGAATTCCGAATTCGTATTTACAAAAGTCCTTCGGGCGAAATCTTATTCCACATGCCTGTTGCATTTTAAAAAAACCAATTCGCTCAGAATTTTCTGACCAAGACGTGACCCTTGGGGCCTCATAAAAATTCTGCCATGTGAAAATACGTTCTACAGTGCTGAGTTCACTGGCACACAGAGCAGTTTTTCAAGTACCGGATGTAAATGTACAAATTGTGAGTCTGTTTTGAAATCATTCCATGGTAAATAACCGGAAGTCAAAATAAATGTCAAAAGCAACAGTAAAGCTTCACTCACACCGTGTAAATACTAAAGCAATTGTATTAGTAATTATTGGATAAATTATTAAAATCCTTGAGTTTTGTTAAATGACTGTTCATGTTGACAGCCGGTCTTGGTCTTGGTCTTGCAAAACCAAGACCAAGACTTTGAACCTCAAGACCAAGACCAAGACCTTGAACCTCAAGACCAAGACCAAGACCAAGACCTTGAACCTCAAGACCAAGACCAAGACCAAGACTTTTAAAAACGAACTCGAGTGCACTGGAGACCAAGACCTTGGTCTCGAGGACAACAAGACTGGACGATGGTACAACCCATTTCCTTGTACGGGTAAGAATGTTGCATAAAATGTGAAAGCAAGATGAGAAATAATTCTCACATCAGAAACGAGACGGCTACAGAAATTTTAGAGACTATATATGACTACAGGAAATTAGAAATGATTAAATGAGACCATTAGTATCCAAACAACTCTGCTATAGAAAATTGTTCAGCGAAGAATCCGAAGGTTTGGACATGTCGAGAGAATGACAGTTGACCGAACTTCACATGATGCACTACGTGCAATATTCGAAGGAAAGAGAAACAAAGACAGACCAAGACTGCTGTGGACTAAAAGTATAAACTAGTGGATTTTCCCGTCATTATGACGGGAGAGGTAGGCATGGAGGGATGGAGGGAGTGAAGAAGGGTGGAGGGAGGAACAGAGGTAGGAAGGAAGGGAGAGAGGGAGGGAGGGAGAGAGGGAGGCATAGACAGACTTAATAACCGCTGTTAGTCTGTGTGTCAATCCGTCTGTCTGTCTGACCGTCCTTCCGTCCGTCTGTCTGGCTTTGCATGTGTACGTCTATATCCGTAGTGCGCAGTGTTCGTGGGCGGGGCCAATTTCGGGCTCCTGTGAGAGCGTTTATCGACACACAGAACTGGGAAATTATATGTATAGACGAGGATATAACAAGACTTGGCCTATCATTGAGCGGAGCAATGTAGGTCTACTTAACAATTGACCGAGGACAATGCATGTCATTTTATTCTTACACATCGCTCAAAATGGCTAGCTTCAGGATCTGATGAAGATAGTAAACTGATGATGATGATGATGATGATGATGATGAACCGACAATGAAGCAATGTGATGTATGCATGCGTGTATGTATGCATCTGTGCGCGATTAATTTTTGCGGCGCGTGTACGTGTGTATGGCATTGTACGTCTATGAATTATGTACAACTATGAATTCATAGCACATAAATGGTTCATAGGTAGGAATGTCTATGGTGCGTCTATGAACTGTAAATAAGTAAGTAAGTAAATATTCTCTAAACGTGGTTCTTTGTAGCATATACATGACGTAAACCTTTTTAGTAGTAAACTAGATAAGTGTTTCGTTCACTGAAGACGCGTATGACGGGCGTGTCTTTGAAATAGAATTAACATATTATTATGAATACGACGATAAATGCCACAACGTCAACGTGTCCTCACAGCTGCATAGCTGTACACGCATTCAGCCTTTCGCCAATACGATCGCAGGATGGCCTACGAGGCAAACAATCTGCTATTCATCTACAGCAAGAGCATCCCTCCACTGTCCCTCACTCCGACCCTCAACGACTTCGACCCTCCGTCACGATGAGACTCGCCTCGGCCGGCCAGAGGCGCTGACGTGCCTGTGGCCGACCGGCATAAACTGCACTTACTGATGTGGTTAAATTACACAGGGGTCCACGCTGTGCACAGGGCGGTCCAAAGCTATACACCACAGTATGCCTGCGCACGGTGTATATTTACATACGTAGGTACCTACGTACGTACCTATTGCATACATACTTATATACGTACATATAAAATGCAAAACATGCACACATACATACATATAATGCATGCATGCATAAATACATACATACGAACGTACAAACAAACATATATACAATTATACATCATACACACTTGTACATATATGTATATATACATGCATGCATGCATGCATATATATATATATATATATAACACATACATACATATACATGCATGCATATATATATATGCATACATACGCGCATACATACATATCCGCTCGTGCTATTACCATCTCCGACGTCTGGAAGATATATCCGAAGACTTGTCTCCTCTCTAGTCTTTACCTCCATTGGCCATGCCTTCATCTGCTCTCGCATAGATTACTGTAACTCCCTGTTTGTTGGCCTCCCCAAAGTCTGTGTCTCCCCTCTGCAATCTGTTCTTAACGCAGCTGCCACACTAATCGCCCGTCTCCACACTTCTCCCATATTACCACATTCATGTTTGAACATCTTCACTGGCTTTCTCTTACTGCCCGCATTCAACTTAAGGTACTATTTATCCTGATTTGCTGATCTTACATGGGACATTGCTCCTAAATACCTCTGTGACTCAATAATGTCTTCCCGCCTCAGCTGGCTTCCTTTGCCCTCTTTGTTCCTCTGAGCGACTTGACTTATTTGTTCCCCGTGTGAGAACTGCCACGGCTCAGTCTCCTTCCTTTGTTAGTTTTAGCCCTTCATTGTGGAATCAGCTTCCTCCTTCGGTCCGGGCTCCATTACTATCTGCCTTTCGTTGTCTCAAAAACTTGCCTATATTCCCGAGGACTTTCGCGCTGGAAACGCCTCTGATTGGTGGGCACTGGGTAGAGCCGCTTTATAAAGTTTGAAACGCAATACAATACAATACAATACAATACGTGCATACATACATGCATACTATTGATGCTCTATCAATAGTGCAACTCTTCGATCTCTATTCCGACACCGTTGGCGATCTCCTCGACAGGATGCTCCCTCTCCAGGGTGTAAAGTCTAAAGTACGGCCGCTGGCTGTGTGGTTCGACCGTGACTGCCATCAACTACGTCGCCGAACCCGGTGCTTTGAAAGACGGTACCGACGCTCCAAAGATCCGGCTGATCGTCTCGTATGGGTCACACAGCTACGCTCACTTCACCGACTCTATCGTCAGAAGGAGGCCGCCTACTGGGAGGACCTGGTCACAAGAAATTTGACCAACCCCAAGCGCCTTTGGTCAGCCATCTCTGGCCTCCTGGGCCGTTCATCGCGTACGTCTCCGTGTCCTTCCTTCTCAGCGGACGACTTCTTATCCATGTACGCGTCAAAACTGGATGGCCTCCGGAAATCTACAGCTGGAGCGCCATCGCCTTCCTTCACGTCTACAGACGCTGTTTTCAAGGAGTTTCAACCAATCCTTGAATCAGACTTACGTCGCCTGCTCGCTTCCTCTAACCTAAAATCATGTGAATTGGACCCTCTTCCCCCGTTTGTAATTGTAGACGTATTAGATGCCATCGTCCCCTTTCTGCTCTATCTGTTTAATAGATCTCTTTCTGAAGGCTCTCTTCCTTTCTCTCAGAAGCGTGCTATTGTCTTTCCTTCTCTCAAGAAACCCAATCTGGACCCTAGTTTATGCCATAACTACCGTCCTATATCTAATCTCTCCTTTCTTTCAAAGACTCTAGAGCGCTTGATCTCTTTGCAGCTTTTACCTTATCTTGAGCAATCGGATCTTCTCCCTTCCAGGCAATCGGGTTTTAGAGCTCACCACTCTACTGAAACCGCTCTTCTGTCTCTCCTTTCTGATATCTACTCTGCTATTGACAAGTCTCACGTTTCTCTTCTAGCCCTCTTCGATGCCTCTTCAGCTTTTGACATGGTTGATCACGACATTCTCTTAAGCCGTCTTGAAATATCCTTTGGCATTAGTGGCTCTCCACTTCGTTGGTTCCGGTCGTACCTGACCGACCGTTCACAGATGGTCATTCTCGGTGACTCTCGCTCCTCCTGGGTACCTGTCAAATTCGGGGTTCCTCAAGGTTCCGTGCTGGGTCCCCTTCTCTATATATTGTTTACCGCTGACATTCCTCGTCTCTTTGCCAAACACTCTGCTGTGGGGCACCTATATGCTGATGATGTCCAGGCCCTGGTTCATGGTCCTCCTGCTCACCAACTTGCCCTTTGTCAATCTATTGAGTCACTTTCCTCAGATCTCCACTGCTGGATGTCCTCAAATCGCCTCTCTCTTAATTCTGTAAAAACTCAGCTGATCTGGTTTGGCAC
>OY744614.1:32561871-32723268 GCA_963556255.1 Allolobophora icterica
ACTTTGGTGTCAAAAATTAAGAAAATAGGTGATGCAATGAAGCATGTATTGCCTCAAATGCCAACTGATATGATGGAGGTGCCATTATATTTTGAAACAGTCGAGAACGCGTTTCGTAGTTTTGCTGTGGAAAAGCCGTTTTGGGTGAAATTATTACTACCATTGATGACGCCGAAAGCTCGAACCGTTCTGAATAGATTGTCATACGATGATCTAGACAATTATGATAGAGTCAAGCAGCACTTATTAAAAGAATTTAAATTGACTTCGAGAGAATACAGAGCCAGATTTGTGGATGCTAAGAAGACAACAGAAGAGACTTATACGATGTTTACGGCAAGACTGAAGAACTTGCTAAACTATTACGTGAGAAGTCGAAACGTGAACAGAGAGTATGATACGCTCTTTGATTTGCTGGTAGCGGATAAGCTGAAAGAATGTTTACCGCCAGGTCCACTACAGTTTGTATTGTCAAAGGAAGGAACTGACTGTCTTCAAGCTAGTGCAGTGGCAGACCTAGCAGACATTCATGTAAACAATCGAATTGGGTTTGCATTTCCAAATATAAACAGTTATCCTTCTCAACGTTCCGTAAACCAAAGCCAGAGTGGAAAGTGGAAAAGTAATCCAGGAACAGGGAATCAGTTCATAGGTAAAGAAGTCAAGGCTAGTGTCCCTGTACCCAATGAGACCAGAGAAGTGACGTTTGGTCGTCAGGGATTTAACAAATCGTCAGCGCCGTTTGCCAAGAGGGAAGGCAACACATCGTTTACGCAGTATAAGAGAAATGAAGGAAATGAACAACGAGGTATGGTGGTGAAGCGTTGTCACAATTGTGGTTCAGACAAACATTTGGTTAAATTTTGTCCAGTTCCAGTGGCAGCAGCTAGTTCTAGCAGAAATCAAGAACACACAAGGGTGAATTTGATTCAAGTGGTTAGTGATACAGATAATCAAACCGCAAGTCAAGAAAACCAAGAGACTGAAGTAAAGTCAGTAATGAAATGTGGTATTCAAAAAGAAATTCTATTGGATGCTGAAATTCAGAGAGAAGTCATAGGAAAAGATGACAGTCGAATATTGAAGAAATCGTTCTTGCAATATGTCGAGGTTGAAATTCGTGCAGTAGACGGTAAAGAGCCAGTGAAAGTCAAAGCACTGAGCGACTCGGGTGCAGAAATTCCGGTGATTAGTGAAGAATTACTGGAAGGCATGAAGGTGGAACAAATAATTGGAAAAGTGAATTTGCAATGTGTGGCAGGAGATGCCATTCCTGCGAAGTTAGTGAAAGTGGATGTTAGATTGTGTGGTAGTGACGTGGAAGAAGAGGGATTTCCGCGTAAAATCCAGTGTTCACTTACACCTTATGTCACCTTGATGTGTGCTAGTATTGCAAAGATGGGCAGTACAGAAAGATTCTTGTTGCATCCAGAGATTATTGCCGAATTAAAAGCCGTACCACAGATGAAAGTTAAAACGATACAAGGAGATGTGAGTGTACGAGCAAATGTAATGACGAGAGCGCAGAGTCGGAAACAGGAAATGGTAGATGTTGATGAGAAGAGTGAAACTGAAAGTTCAAGTGATGAGGAAAACGAAAGTAATGAGCAACGAAGCTTATCGCGAGATGGTGTAACATCAGAGATGAACGAGCAAGAGATGGCTGCATGCGAGAATGGCACATTAAATGAAACGGAAGAAGACAATGAATGTGATGTGGGGATAGGAGACTTGTATAGAGATGAAGAGATGGACGAAGAACAAAAGGTGCAGATTGTCGATTCGAAGAAGTTCGAAGAGCAACAGAGAAAGGATGAATCGTTGAAGCCGTGGTGGAAGTTAGCACAAGAGAAAGAATCTGAATTCTGTGTGATCAACGGTTTATTGCATAAGAAATATCAGATATTAGACCAGACGATATATCAACTAGTGTTACCAAAAGAGAGACGAATTAAAGTGATGGAATTGGCGCATGAATCGGTATTTGGAGGACATCTAGGAGAAGAGAAAACAAGAGAACGAATAAAGTTGTCCTTTGTATGGCCAAAGATGAGAAGAGACATCGTGAAATTTTGTAAGTCTTGCGAAAAGTGTCAACTAAAGGCAAGGAGTCTGGTGATGGATAGAGTGCCTATCACTCCAGTCTCAAGAGAAGAGGTCGCCATCAGGAGAATGACAATGGACCTAATAGACAACCCGAGGAAATGGCACAAGAAAATTCCTTTTCACGAAAAGCATTTGAAAGAACTCAAAGAAACTACGGAGAAAGCATTATTGTTTGCAGAATTTTACTCTCAAGAAAAGCAATTACAATACCCAAATCAGTATTACAAGAGAGCAAGGCACAAAGGAATTTGCAGCATACCGAATTCCTTTGATTTATCGATCAGAAGTGGAACGTCAGATCAAAGAAATGTTAAAAACAAACATTATTAAACCATCATCGAGCAGAATGGCAAGCCCTTTGGTTATTGTTAAAAAGAAAGACGGATCTTTAAGACTTGCCTGTGACTACAGATACATTAATTCATTCACAGTGGATTGTAAATATCCTATGCCGATTGTCAGAGACGTTTTGAACAAAGTTGGAAAGTCTAATGTGATTTCCATCTTGGACTGTCGAAGTGCTTATTGGACTTGTCCTGTAAAACAATCTGATCAATGGAAGACAGCTTTTGTAACACATAATGGACTGTATGAATTTACTCGTGTTCCTTTTGGAATGATAAATTCAGGCCGAACTTTTGTTAAGGCGATAAATTTAGTTTTACAGCCTATAAATGACTTTGCAGAACCGTATGTTGATGACATTGCTGTGCATTCTGACAGTTGGAAAGTTCACTTGCAGCATCTAGATGCATTTTTGATGCAAATGAGATTGCATAACGTTACTTTGAATTTGAAAAAATGCATATTTGGTAAGAGTGAGGTAAGGTTTATCGGTCATGTGGTTGGGTCTGGTAAGATAAAGATGAATCCAGACAGAATTGAAAGTTTGACTAATTTGAAGATCCCAGAAACTAAGAAGCAAGTTAAGCAACTGCTTGGATTTTTTAATTATTACAGACAGTTTATTAAGGACTTTGCACAGATTGCGAAACCGCTATCTGATTTAACTAGTAAACGTGTTTCTGATAAGATTGATTGGACTGTTGAACATCAGCAAGCATTTGATTTACTTAAAGAGGCTGTGCGATCCAAAGTAGTGTTATATGTTTTTGAAGTGGGAAAACCATTCAATTTGTACTGCGATAGTAGTGACTTTGCAGTTGGGGCTGTTTTAACACAGATGGACGACAAGGGAATAGAACGCCCTGTGTCATTTATCAGTCAGAAATTAACTGATACCCAGAAGAGATGGGCTACTGTGGAAAAGGAAGCCTATGCTATTGTTTGGGCTCTAAACAAGTTAAAAGAAATTATAATTGGATCAAAAATTTTCATTTTTACTGATCACAATCCTCTTACATATTTGACTGAGTCAATGTCTAAGTCTGCTAAACTTGTGCGTTGGGCGTTAGCCTTACAAACTTTTGATGTTGAGGTGAAGTACAAGAAGGGCAGATTGAATGTTATTGCTGATTGTTTGTCAAGGTTATAAGTAATCGTAAGACTGTTCATTAATTAGTTAGATATATATATATGTTTCATGTATTTTGGTAATTTCGCAAATTTTGAAATTTAATTTGCTCAATTCCAGAAAAAGGAAGGAGGTAATGTGAACTGAGTTTTGTGTACAGTCTTGCAGTGCGAGATATTAGCGTATATATTTAGTGCGCTTACTTTAGTTTCACGTGTATATGTATATATGATAAATGCATAACGTTTAATTGTACTGTCTTAGTGACACGCGCGGCCGGCCGATCTGGGCAGCGGCGCGCTATATGTATATTATAAGATTTCGCTTATGCGCACAGAGGACAGGTGTGTCAAGAGGCGCGAAGAATTATGCTGACTAGAGAAGTTTGAATTCGAGTGTGTTCGCTGTAGTAGTGTGGCTGACTAGTCGAGTTGTAATCGAATTGAGTTCTGTCTGTTTGTTTCTTATTAAACTGAAAAGATATTAAACTGTGTTGCTGATTAATTCAGGTTATACTTATACGTAGAATTAGTGTTCAAAAGGTGAACGTTAAATAGGCGTTAAGTACAAAGAGAACAAGGAGTTAATCAGAAGGATTGTCAACGGAAGGATTGGGTTGACAGTATGTATGTATGTATGTATGTATGTATGTATGTATGTATGTATGTATGTATGTATGTATGTATGTATGTATGTATGTATGTATGTATGTATGCATGCATGTATGTATGTAATGTATGTATGTATGTAAATACTATTTATGTATGTATGTATGCTTGTGTGTATGTACACATTAATTTAAGTTTGCCTGCATGTATGTGTGTAAATAGATATATATGTATATAAGTATGTATGTATAATGTATATGTGTATCTAAACACTAGATGTGGCTGTATGTATTTGTTTAGGATCGTGCATGAATACAACTTATAAGATTGTAGGCCTAACCGTGACGCCTGTTAGGCCATAAACACAAAAGACAAAATTTCTGCTTCAGTCGCACCTGGCTTGATCTGTTAGATAGTCATATCTTTTATTGCTTAAGAAATATTGGTCATGAAAGGGTCTTACGAAGCAATAAAAATATCAAAATACCTACAACCTACATGTTGTTCAGGTCACACACACACACACATGCACCAATGCTGCAGAGAGTTCAGAACTCTTTGGGCTAGAGCCATAGCTAATACGTCCAAATACTAACAAATAACCAGGGCTGTAGTCGAGGGTATACGCGGGTATACAGCGTATACTCACCTCTAGAGACCGTATACTCACCTAACAAAATATTTATATTTATTTGTGTTGAAATACTGTAGTGTATACTCACAAAATACTGTAGCGTATACTCACCTCTAACTTGTTTCGGAAAACTAACTGATAGCGTATACTCACCTCTTATTTTACCACTACAGCCCTGCAAATAACCCCTGTGCTTAAATCTTTGCATTGGCTTCCTGTTCAGCAAAGAATTAGTTTCAAATTGGGGTTCATAGTTTATAAAACTTTGAACTCAGGCCATCTACAATGCTTAAAATCAGTTCTTATTCCCAAGACTTATCATTATTCACCGAGGTCATCTGATTATCTTTGTCTGGTCATGCCTACATCGAGAACTGCTCTTGGTTAGCCAGCTTTTTCGGTTGCTGTACCTATATTTTGGAACTCTCTCCCTGTGTCCAGTATGAGAATTGTAGAAAAAAAGATTGGACCGGGGGGGGGGGGGTTAGACTTTGATTCACGTGGAGTTGGGGTGTGTAATGAAGACTTTACTATGGGGTCCTAAGAAAGACTAGGGGGTTGAACCCCAACCCCTGACAATTCTCACCCTGCTTGTGTCTGTGTGCTCTCCTCAGTTACTTGTATCATTCCGTTCTCAACTTAATACTTACCTCTTTCAAACTGCTTATCCACCTCTCTATCTTACGGACTGATCTTCTGGATATTTTACCTGATTACGGCTTGATTTGAATGTGCCATCAGCTGTTGCCTTGTGCATTAGACACCGGCACAATAGAAGTTACTAATTACAATTATATATATATATATATATATATATATATATATATATATATATATATATATATATATATATATATATATATAATTACACATACATACATACATATAAAAGAAGAGGCTCTATATCGAGAACAGTGGGTGACATCGGAATTAAAACCTGCCTGAGGGCAGAGAACCAGAAGAAGAGGACATACATACATACATACATACATACATACACATACGCATGCATACATACATACATACATACATACATACATACATACGTACATACATACATACATACATACATACATACATACATACATACATACATACATACATACATACATACATACATACATACATACATGCGTATATACCCACATGCATGCATGCATACATACATAGGCCTACATACATACATCTCTATTTACATATATAATTATGTGGGCTTAGGGCCATAGTTTGGTACTTCCAAGAAAGTAAATTGCTGCCGTAAAACGAAGCCCTTCCTTAAAATTTTTCTCATCACAGTCAAACTCCCACTGACGCAAGCAATTGACACAGAAATATGGCAATAATCTCATACACATATTTGCTGTGCTTGTTTCGCTCGAAATTATTATCAGCCTGAAAACTGAGGTGAATAGGCCTAGCGCACCGGCCTCGATGACGTCATATTTGTTCACTGGGGACAGTGACAACCAATCGACTGCACGTCGACAAATAGGTCGACCAATCACAAACGTTGATAAATAGATCAACCAATCATGAACGTCGCGCTGTCCACTGTCACGGGATATAGTATTTCAAGCAGAACCATCGCATCGAGTCAGAAAGCCGAGTAGGTTGCGATAGAGTGTTTGCCGTTGTGTACTTTGGGGCGATCTGTCGTTTGTTGGTTTTGATAAATTGCAAGTAGAGTCTGTTAAGAAAGTTAAGTTGATTCTCGGTCCGATTCGGCCGCGTTGTCATCATTCCACGCATCCATTGCGATCTTTGCCTATTGTCGTAGAATTTAGAATTTTGTTGCAATGTCAACACGAAAGTCGTCGTCAGACCTACTGGTGCCGGATGCTTCCACCAACGTTCCGGCCACTCCTACTGACACGACGGAGAGGGAACTGGCCGGAGATGCCCAATGGAAGATGATCCAGAAGAACTGCTTCACTCGCTGGACCAACGAGCATCTCAAGACGGTCAACAAACATGTGGCCGATCTGGCGGAGGACCTGTCGGATGGTCTGAGACTGATCGCCCTCGTCGAGGTCCTGTCGGGAAAGAGGTTCCTCAAGTTCAACAAGCGACCCAATTTCAGAACGATGAAGCTGGAGAACGTGACCATGGCCTTGAAATTTCTGGAAGACGACGAAGGAATTAAAATCGTTAACATAGGTGAGAGAGATGATGGGTGTACTAGGGGACCCATGGAAAATGGGCCGTTAGCAGTTATAGAGGCCTACTATTCAATACCCCAATGCAGGCAGCTCCAGTCCCACTTTAATTAAGTTTAGAGGTATTTAACAACACAGATGTTGATATTAAGACTGCCCAGAGATAGTCTTTCTACACTGCACTAAAAACGGTTCTTTATGTTTGTGCTGGAGTCAGGAGTGCCTCTGGGTAGTCCCCCTTAAAGGGGTGCTGTATAACTGTTCAAATGAATGAATGAATGAATAATCACACCTGGGTATGTTGAATCCCTGGGCTTGAGGAAACGCCTACCATGGCCGGAATTTAAGGATGGGGGAGATTGGCCTTCTAAAGAGTAGTCCACTTTAAACAGACTGAAGTAGGTTAAAGTTTTTCAATGGCCTAAGTTCACATTTTGATCCTGTGTGTCACTACTCAAACACCTTTGCTTGCCTAATCAGACCCTTATAAACTTATTTGAAAACAGTGCATGGATGCGATAAAACTAATCACTCCTGCAAAGTCTGTATTCTTACTAGCCTCATCCAGTAAAGAAAGTTTACACCATTAAGAACACTGGTGAAAGATTTTCTGGATGTCGAACCTTCTGTATAAGCTTGAAAACCTTGTTACCTTTACCTGTAAGACTGTGGATGGCCCTGAATGCATCTATAATAATGGCTACCTCTGTTAATCAGAGGTCCTACCTGCACTGCACCTGTCTGGGTGTAGGTAACACCATAAATGTTATCTTTCCTGATAAAATTTATGGTGTTGGGTTGAAACTAGCTGCTTATTATTGATCTGTTGATTTCTGTTAACATTTAAATCCACTTCAAGTCTTGAACTAATTCCTACCCTTGCAACCAACAACTCTTCATTTGGTTAATTAAAATTCTTTCCACTGCAATTCTCTCCACATTTTTACTGTGAATTCTTTTCCTGAAGCATGCTTTGATGTTTAAGGGCCAATCATCGTGTGATTACCAATCGCTTACTTGAAGCTATGAAACGGAACAGTTAGTTTATCTGGCAATTTATTTTGTGCCATTAACAAATGATCGTAATTGTAATCTAGAGATTTCTTCAGGACAACAAAAGCTAAGTCAAGGTTCTCAATGATGGAAGGATCTTTGCTGAGAGCCTGAAACTATGAATTAAGTTTTCTAATGGGTTCTGTAGCTGGGTAATGAACAGCAGACTTCACATGCCAGCCCTGGAACTTGTCAGAAGCTGAAACTCATTTAGCCCATCAAGTGTGGCTTGGGTTTAGAGCTGGCAGTTGTATGCCACCAGGGCTTTGAGTAGTTCAACAGCATAATTTATAAACCTTGAGTTGAACTCTGGCAGCAATGAGTGAAAGGGGCTGATGCATTAGCACAGTATGGCCTCCTTTGTGACTCCCTAGCCATATGTGTCCACCTGTTGAAGATGCAATTAACTGACACTGTAACTGGTTTATAACTGAGCTTCTTACATATCTCTAAAGGCAGCCTCTTTTTCTGGCAATAGTCAGACATGTCATGTAGTCTTTAGTGTTGAGTATTGCAATCTATGCATATTATTAATTAATTAATTTGTAACTTCTGTAATGCCATTGTCTAATGCACAAGGTATCAACCGATGGCACACCAAAACCAAACCTTGATCAGGTCAATATACAGAAGATCAGTCCATTTAGACTATGGAGGATAAGCAATTAGAAGTCATAAATTGAGAATGAAACGGCATATGCGACTGAACAGTTTGAACAGATACTGGGAGAGAGGTCCAAAATCTAGGTCCAGCTACTAAAATAGCTTGTTTACCAAAAGCAGTGCTAGCATGTGGTATGACTAGACAAAGACAATGAGCTGACCCAGTTGTATAATGATTAGTCTCAGGACTAATTTTAAGTGTTGTGATTGGCCATAGTTCACTGTTTTATAAACTATGATTCGGAATTTGATACAAATCCTTTGCTGAACAGGAAGCCCATGCAGTGATTTAAACACAGGAGTTATATGTTCATATTTTGACTTATTAGTTATAGCTCTAGCCAAATAATTCTGAACTCCTTGAAGTTTCAGCAGTATGAGAATTGTAGAAAAGACTGGTGGTGGGAGGTTAGACTTTGATCCATGTGGAGTTGGGGTGTGCAATGAAGATTTAACTGTGGGGTTCTAAGAAAGACTGGGGGTTGAACCCCGCAAACACCCCCGACAATTCTCACCATGATTTTCAGTATGTTTGACTTTGTGATACCAAAAAGACAAACTATCAAATGAAAACTAGATTTTGGTGTCATCAGCATAAAATGATATCCCTGTGATCAACTGTCAAGCCGTGAATCTTAGTGGTGTGTTGTATAATTTTTACAAAAGATGACCAAGCATAGAACCTTGTGGAACGCTACCTATGAACAAAGCATTGGATGAATAGGTACCTTTTATATGCCAATTGCGAGCATAGTACATATGAGTAACAAACAAATTTAGTTTAGAACCAGAAACCCCCAACCAATGCTGGAGACTATGAAGAATGGTGATAGCATTAGAAGCAGCAGACAAAGAGGAAGAACTGTTGTCACCCTCCTACCCTTATCCACAGAGCACCACGTGATGTAATTGCGAACAGAAGAACACATGTGGATTCTGTTGAATGAAACTTGAGAGGTACAGACAGAAATAGGCAGACAAACAGACAAAAAAAAATTACTGAGTTGGAAGATAATAGTTTGCATGCAATACACAACTACCCTTCAAGAATTTTAGATGCAAAATTCAAAGTCAGATGGGTCTGTAATTAGACAAATCGGTAGGTTGAAGAGAAGATTTTTTAGCAGCAGATAAACTATGGTCTGAGCACAAGCAGAAGGGAAGGATCCCTCTTGCAATGAGAAATTGATAGTTGATGTAATGGTTTGAACTAGGACATCAAAGCACTCTTTCAGTAAAGCTGCAGAGATGGTGTTAAGAAGGCAGGTTTTGTTAGGCGTGGAGCAAAAAACAAGTTTTCGGGCCGCTACAAGAGTTGTCGGGTGAAAGTAGTCCAAGACAGGACTGGTGCAAAATTAGGGTGAAGGAATTTGTCTGATACGCTGAAACTGACCAATTTCAACATTATACCAGACATTTTATCGGAAAAAGGTCAAAGAATTTACTGGGTTAGCCAGTCAAACACACCTACAGGCAACTTTAACTACTTCCAATGTGATAAGTTTATTCAAGGCCAGCCATAAAGTGGTGGCTGTATCTCCCATCTGTCTGGCGTATGCTAATCTTGATTGTTGTTGGTGTCCGGATGGACCTTGGACTCTGCACACATGAAAAGATAGAACTTGTTTGGCTATGCTATTGTTTTCTGATCAGTTTGCTCTTGCACTGAGTCATCCTCTTTTGGTGTAATGAGTCAACTGAAAACTGGTCTGGAGAAAACTCCCAGTGGGCTGACAACAGCTGAGTACCTGCACTCGAAAATAGCGTGGCCCAAACATGTGGAGACATATTTGTCTAGTACAGTCAGTGTGGTGTGTAGTCACTGTCTACTGTCTGAACCACTATGAACAGCCACATTCTTTTGATTGTATACCATCTTGTATTAAAATTTCTGACAGCACGTAATTGTTTTGTGTTGACTAATGGGATTAAGGTTTTGCTATAGCTGTCATAATTTCGTATATTTATAATATTTTTTTTATCTATACTGCAGTGCAGAGCAAAATGGTATTGGCAAGAGACTGACCTGTATTCACTGTGCCTCAACTAGACAGTGAAGAGCTATAGACATGACATTAAAATCTCTCAGTGACCAGCAATCCAGAATTGCTAATTAATGGCTTCCCTTCATCTCTGCCTAAAAGCCACTTATGTACAGATAAAGGTTTTGCTGTGTTGTAGTGCATCTAGTGTGTTTGTGCTTAAGAGATTTTCGCTCGTGGACCATAACTTTGAAGACTTAAGTTGAACCTTTTGCTAGGTAATATAGCCAGGCCAAGTGAATTGATAACAACATTATAGCTTCTGATGTTACTTGGCTTTAGTCTTAGATAACCTATCTTGTCGCTCAAGCACCTTTTAAGTTGACATTTGAACAGAGTTTTACTATATTCGAGTGGTAACACCTCTAAGATTCTAAAAATAACATCCAATTGGGGGCAACAATGCTTGGGTTTGTTGTCTTAAACTACCTACACAACTGTACTAGTGTTCATATAAGCAGTTTAAGTAGAGTTTGTGAGAGCCCTTGCAGAGTCATGGCTAACCCATTAAGTTCCAATTTCACAGGTCTGTAATATTTTAAGGTCAACAAAGGGTTAAACTGCATGGGTCTGTCTGTTTTGAATTATGTCTGGTATGCTTTTATGTGGGTGTATTGGACCGACTTGAACACTCCGGCTGTAGGCTGTGGCTGACACACTTGAATGTGCACTGAAGGGTGCTGATACCTTGCCGTGGCTCACCTGTTAGGTTTCTGAATTGAAATGGCTTTGAGGGGAAGGGGTATAGAGGTCTTTCTATGGCACGTGTGTTGGCTTTTCTTTGAAATTGCTGTCACAAACAACTTCTTAGACTGAATTCTGATCCCAGGGGTACTGTTTGTTGTTGGTTCAAAGTTTGGGGAGCATTCATGACTAAGATGATGGCCCCCCAGAGGGTACCAAGTCTTGCCTCTGAGGAGTTTCTTAAGGGTGCTATAAAATTTGTGATGAAAATTACGATATGAAACATTGAGTTTAGGAAACGTCCAATGGTTATGAAAATGCAGAAGTTTCTAACAGTTTCAAAGAGTAGGCTGAAAATATTTCCAGCTGTTTTTTTTCCATCTATTCCACAGCTGAAAATGACTGCAGTTAAATTACTGTGAGTGGGATGTGGAGTAAACATTGCATTGACCTGTTTTCCCAAGTCCACAAAAAGTAGTTACTATAATTTTATCAAAGTGGGAAGAAGAAGATGAGAGCGCATTAGTATCTGACTGAAGCTGAGGAGATGTTAAAGTACTTAGGCACTAGACACTGCTGTGACCAGATCACAATATCCTTTTACAGTCAAGCACTGTGGTCTTTTAGGGTGATCAAAATAAATGTCTGGCATGGTGACTGTTCTGTCTAGCCATATCTGGCTAAGGTATTATTATTATTGTAGTACTGTCTGCTAAACTATTTAGACAGATATGACGTGACCTCAAATGTTAATGAGACAGGCTTCTGCCTTGACAAGTGCCATTGGACATTATCTGTCACTAGGCAGTTTATATCAACACACTTTAGATCCTGTCTAAGAAGTGGATTCTAACAGTCAGTGGTTGTCACCCTTCAGTTCTTGTTTTTATGGAGATTTGAAGAGACAGTTGCATGAAATTCATAAGAATGAATGCTCTGAGTATCTGGAATCTGCCTACGTGTAGTTTAGATAGCTCTGCCAGAAAGATGTCTGGGGTGTGTAAAGTAACGGTTTTGAAATGTTTATGAAACGGAACTGTGGCTATAAAGAACTGCATGAGCAGGTGATGTGGCCTTAGTTTTGTGTAGCTAATTACCTGTCACTGCTATTGGCATCACGTGTTCATAATTGCCTCATTCTAATTAGGAAAAACTTTGAAAGGATCCTGGTGCTGTCTCTTGAAGTATGGGGTGAAATTACAGGTCATTATGTACATTTGGAAATGACCTATTCCTTATGGGGAGTAGTAACTAAGATTTATAGTGGTTTGTTTCATATTAAGGCCTGTTTTGTGTCTGCATTAAAATATTGTGAGACTCCAGACACCAGTATGTCTAGAAAATGCCTAAGACATTAGTAATAAGTGTGCCAGACATAACTCTGCAAACGTTTCAATGGCTAATGCAGAGACTTCTGAGCTATAAGAGTTACATGTAGACTTGAAGCACTGCACCACCATACCATTGTGTCCATGGGTGTTGCCTTTCTGGCAGAAAGGTGTATTCAACTGCAACCCTTGCTAGTTAGAAACTACTGTGTGCTGGTATATAGTAGTACCAAGATTCCTGTTAGAAACTACTGTGTAAAAATGCACTGAGAAGGCTTTATCTGAAGCATGTTTACTTGGCGTTCCACTTCAGTGCATCTGTGGGCCTGGATTCCTCTTGTGCCTCCTCTCTCCCGTCCTCTCAAATGCTTGAGTTTGCACAGAAGAGGTTGAATATGTTGTCCCAATGAGTAATATGTGTAGTGCTTGAATGAGCAGGCTGACTGGCTGTCAGACTGCTCTACCCAGCAGTCTGAGACGCTGTTTTGGCCAGCCGTAATTGTTATGCTCGGGTGATCGAGCTGCCTTTTGTGCAAGACCAAACATTACCAGGTCTTTTGTGGCAGCTTAAAGACCTTGCAAAAATATTCAACAACTCTGTCAATGCTATATAACAATTGACAAGTTAGCAGTGATCAAGCAAAGCGGAGCCAACAAGCCTGTAGCCATTTTCTTACAAGTTATATGGGCTTGGTTAAGAAATGAAGTACCAGGATTGGAAGTTCCAAAGAGTTCGTGCCCCTTTCAATGCTAGTTTGGTGAAACAGAGTCTACCAGTAAAGAACTTTAGCTTAATGGCTATCCTTAGTTGTGGATGATAAATTTGAAAGAAAACAAGTGTTTGGGTTATCTAAAAACTACCAACAAAACTATTGAACTGGCCCTGTTAAGGTGATGATAGGGTTCACTTGACAGCCTACCACTCTGCCTTGGCCATAATAAGAGCCTCGGCTAACCACCCTAGGTAAACTAATTATCACTGCAGGGCAACAGCTTAGACGTTTCTCTGCAGGAAATTAGGGCGTTTTCAGTCCAGGGAATTAAAACTTATCACCGTTCACCAATGAATTTGGTCCAGAAGCTGTTGTACACATATGGAAACATTGGCACGTGTGGGCTGTAGTACATGCAAATGCTCTTTTGCCTCATAAAAATATCTGGTGTAAAAGTTCATTCTGGCTACGAACAGCTGCTCAAACAAGCCTTTCATATCAGCCTGCTTCAGTGTTGGTGGTTGCCTTTTTGGGCGTAGCCACATTAAACTGCTATCCTTCTAATGCAGGCATCCTGAATTGTGCCAAAATTTTCTACATGTGTCTTTGGTTGCACCTGTAATAAATTCTTGATCGGCGTTGCAAAGTTGGTTAACAGAGTTCAGATTTGTAATGTGACGGCATTGATGTTCTGTCATATGGTCTGTGCACTTCTGAACTTTGGAAGGAGGGCAATATCAAACACTGTTGTATTGTATAAAAAGCTGGGTTTAGTGCAGGAAACATGACTCGGACAATGGCCTGACAAAATGAATATGTTTATGCAAGCACTAAACCATCTACACTAGTTTCATATCTATTCCCGATCCAGTTTCTTTGAATGTTCTGCAGGGTTAACGGTTTCCAACCCACGTGATATTGACAGGGGTTGGCTGTTGAAGTACAGTTATAAAAGTCTGTAGGCATCTTTTGAATGTTTAAATAAATAAACACGTGACAGTGTACATACAGTAAACTGTTTACCTATGAACTGCCTTCCCCTCAAACTGTCTATGAATAGCTCTGTTATATTGCCACTTATGGCTACCTACATGCATCTTAGTAGCTGTGTTGAATTTTAACCCTTCGGACTGGAACAGAACCCAGCCAGTCATAAAGAAACACACCTAAACATTACCACTGTAGCAGTCAAAGTTGAGCAGCCAACTCTATGGTGAAACCTAACTGTGTGTTGGCTGCAGCTGACAATAAAAAAAAATTCTAAGCAAGGACAGTTGAGTAATCTTTTGTAGTAATGAGTGATGATTGTCTGGAGGTAATGAAAATGCTCCAAGCTCTACTAATAACAAACAATAGTTTTTCTGTTGCTGGACCTGCAGCATGCAGCATAACACGTACAGTATCCACCAGCATCTTGTCAACTCTGTATAGGCTGCACACTTGCCAAAAGCAGATGCTGAAATCATTTTACTTTTTTGAGAGATTCTATCTGGGCATTGTTGTTAATTTCTCGTGGCAAGCTGCCAAGACTGAAAAAAGATGAGACTAGATCTGCCATAGAACCCTGGAGCATTAATTTTGTTCATTGGATGATGGATCCACCCACTACACCTCTCTTCAACAGGACATGTTTACCAGGCCGCGGTACTGAGTCATTTCAGCTGGCCCTGGCTTTTGAATTCTGTAAAGTCTAATCTTTGGTTTTGTCATCGGGAGCATTGAACTTTAGTCTGATGACTGGTTTTGTTGTGTAAAATTTGACGTAAGCTTATACTTGGAAGGAGATCTATCTGTTAGTTAGAAGATAATTTAGATCCTCAATCTTCTGAGTTGCTAAATATTTTGGAGAGTGAGTTAAATCTAGATGTGTGTATGCATATATGTCTGTATTTGTCTATGTGTCTGGGTGCCGGCACATAGGGGGCCATTTCTGGAATTCATATATGAACATTTTAGGTCCCAGCATTCCATTTTGATGTGTCCCACTTTCTGTGTTTTGCCCCATCCTGCACAACTTTCTGTGGATGCACATTTGTATATATGTTGCTCGACTTGCTCTTCAGCCTCCTCCAAGGTCTCTAATTGCAGACTTGATGTCTTCAAATTATGCTGGTTATCATTTCCACTACTTGTACAATGCAACACCTGGCTAATAGCCTTACTCCATGCTGTATAAAGCCTGAATTTCAGGGTCAGAATTTCAGGATCCTTCTCTGCGACCCTAGTCCAATTGGTCCTAGGTCAGCTGTCTTTGCCAGTCCTTGGGGCTTGTTCATTGACAATAACAATAATTTAATAATAATTAATAATAATAATAATAATGATAATACTAATACTATTATTAATTAATAATAGCAGCGTTGGAGTAAGTGTGTATGCACATATTATCTGGTTATTTTACTGCAACACCTTTACCAAAGTCCTGCCATAGATGTGTATATGCATATGCACTGAAAAAAACCAGGATTCAACTTCATACTCATATTACCCTGAATATGTGGAATAACTATTCAGAACCCCATGCTTATTGGTAGTATCCCTTTTACCCTTATCAGTAAGGTTATCTCTCTGGGTCTACATGATTAAATCAATGCATTGGGGAATGCATGGGGGTGTTGCTCAAGTCAGACTTCCTTTACCTAACCACTCCTAATGGTTAAGCTGTGGTTACTGTGCTTGATAATTGGGCAGAGGAGGTGGCTTCCAACCCCAGAGGGTGGATAGGCTGCACCCTGTGAATCACTGTTTCTCCTAACCATAGGGAATTCCCAATAGATAATTGGTAACCTTTCACAGATATCTGATATAGATATCTCTGCCGATTTAAGATGAACCAGCTGCGCCCTTACATTGTCCTTACTGTGTAGCTTCAACCAGTGAAATATCTCCCGTCTTGGATTTCCCATTCAGTTCCATCTGTCTCTGATGACGTTTTTGCCAGACTTTTATTTACCCTGGTAGCTTGGTAGACAATATCTGCATTGTCCTTTTGTTTGCCTACAATCTCACTTTAATCATATATAATTTCAATTGAGTAGACATTCAGTAAATTTGCTGATATTTACAAAGTAGTACAGTATAGTGAAATTATAGTGTCGCAAAATTATATAAAGACTTAATAATGATAATAATAACAACAACAATGGTAGTAGTAGTAGTGGTATTGGTAGTAGTAGGAATAGCAATAATAGTAATATCATTTTTTAATGTGTGGCATTGATAATTCAGTGTATGAGTGCAGTTGCTTTCTACAGTACATTCCCTTGTCATAAAGTAGATGAGTGGCTGCCTTTCCTGGTGTAGTTCTTCCTCATCGACAGTAATTTTATAAGTAATTTTTCAGTAATTTTCCTGCTGGATCTTATGTACTTACTACTTTGGGGAAAATAATAATAAAAAATGTACAAATAATAATAATAATAATAATAATAATAATAATAATGTACAGATAATGATAATAATAATAATAATAATAATAATAATAATAATAATAATAATAATAATAATAATAATGAACAAATAATGATGATAATAATAATAATAATAATATAATAATAATGTACAAATGATGATGATAATAATAATAATAAGAAAGAGAACACACTTAATCTCTAAGTCCCTGAGGAGATGAAGTACCTCGGGACAAAAAAAATAATAAGCCGTTCCAGAATCATTACAGTAATTTCTAAGTCCTTGGGGAATGAAGTACATCAGGGCCAAAAAAATAATTGTAATAATAATAATAATGATATATTGAAATCGAATTATGTCATCGGTGCAATAATGAAGTTATTAAATTATGATGATAATAATAACAAGCAATTTGTTTGTGGTTGTAGACAGTTCCGATATCGTCGATCATAAGCTGAAGCTGATTCTTGGTCTAATATGGACGCTGATTCTGCATTATTCCATCTCGATGCCAGTTTGGGAAGACGAGGAAGGAGCGTTACCACGGAAACACGAGCAGACGCCCAAGCAACGACTTCTTGGCTGGATCCAAGGAAAGCTTCCGGACAGACCGGTCGGAAACTTTACCACGGACTGGAATGATGGTAAAGCCATCGGAGCTCTGGTGGATGGGGTCGCTCCAGGTGAAGACAGATGTTCTACTTCGTTTAGGATATAAAGCTGATTTGTTGTCTTTCCATAAAATAAATAAAATAGAAATAAATAATAAATAATAAATAAATAAAATAAAATAAATGAGCAGCAAATATATTCATAAGCGTGTTTTTGTGTCCAACTAGTAAAAATATGATAATGATATGGAGTTATTGCGTATTAATTATTTTAATAATATTCTGAGTAGTAGTATACAGTCAAGGATTTATTTTGTTAGATGTCTGTGTTTTATTAGACACAATAGAAAGTAATATGTTATTATTAACTATATCTAATATCGTGGCTTTGGCCCTGCAGTGTGGGCAGGGTGATACCAGACAATTGGGTCACTGCCAATCTGCCAAATTCTTCAGTTTGGATGTAGTATTTGAAGTAAGAGTGTTGAAGTGTTATAATAATGTGGTGTTATATAGTTTTATTAAATTGGTAGTGTTTAGTGTGGTCTCAGGAAAAGTATTACAAATATATTTTTAGTTGAGGTAATCCCATTAATGGTATTTGCAGAGTATTTGTAAAAAAATCATGAGCAGGCTAATAATCTAAATCTGTGTAATGTGAAGACTCAAGGTTTGAAGTTGCCGCAAGTAAATATGAAGAGGTATCCCTATAGTTGTGACCTACTAACAGTGGCTTTGTCAGCCATGGACCGGCTCATGGACTAAGAAGGCCATGCGGCTAGTTTCAGTTTATGGCAAGCTTAATCAGTTATACAATCCACACTGTCATGTTGATATGCGTTGAAGAGAAAATTGGTTGTACTACATGCATGTAAATTAATCTTGTGTACATTTGATGTACACACGGTTCTTAAATGAGGGAATTTGCGATTTGTACAACCACAGGAGGCTTAATTAATAGTCTATCAATGTTCAATGGACACCACTTATTGCCCTGTGCATTTGTTGTGTAATCTGTGCTGTTATCAAGAAAAAGATTAATTCCTATTTTTTTGAATTGACAAAAGGCTCAATTGTTCCTTAATGTTTTTGAATTGACTCTTAGGCTGACTGATATTTCCCTGTCCACTTTCATGAGTCCACTTTCATGGACATGACTGGAGTTTGACTTAGTTTCGCAAATTATTTCATCTTTCCCTAAGGTAGCAAGGATATCATACCTTAGACTGTGTACAATGTTTTTTACCATGTGTCTTGTTTGCTTTGGTGGTGGTGTGTTTGTTATTGAGGCTTGTTTGTTGTGGTAAAGTGTTTCTGGTTGTTTTAGATGAACTTTGCTAGAAGAACTAGTCGTTTGTTGAAGTTTATGTTGTAGTTTATGAAGATGATTTGGTTTTGTTTATTAGGACTTTGTCCTGACTGGGAATCGTGGAATCCAAAGAATAACGTTGCAAACGCAACAGAGGCCATGAACGCAGCTGAACAGTGGCTTGATGTGCCACAGGTATAGATGACCTTTTATTCTGCCTGTTGATATCATATATTTATTGTTATTTCCTAAAATGACATCATATATATTTTTTCACTTAGACGATTATAAACATCGTCAAAATCAACCACAGCTTCCTTAGATTTTGGAGGAAAAGAGGTCCTGAGTGATTAGATAATTAAACAATTATTTATTCAGTCATTGTGCTTATCTGTAGTCACTGCAGCCCCTTTGAGGCATCACTCAAGATTGGTCATCTTATGTGATGCGTGGTCATCTTGTGTGATGCATGGTCATCTTGTGTGATGCTTCAAACAGGCTGAAGCGCCTGGTTTGATGTCAACAGAATATTGCTCCCAGATCTGGGATACTAAGTAGGCATGGTGGACGTGCAAAGCTGAGAAGAAATTCATACTGTTCTCACGACAGCGATACGATGTTTGCAAATCTTGCAACTCTTGCTGTGCTAGTTGTTGCCAGTCATGATTCTCTCTTGGAGAATTGTGTTCTGTGAAAGAATTGATTGATTTTGACTTTGCTTTGCACCTGTTGCTATTGATTTCGCATTATCTTGTAGTATTTGTTCAACATTTGTTATTGATCGTCAGAATGTCTTCCTGTTTAATTTTACTGACAATTGTGCACCTTTCACTTATGATTAATTTTATAGTATTTTCTCGTATATTTCCCTGGTCTTATTAATTTGGTAATATTTTCTTATATATTGTTCATATCTTGGTACATATTGCACTATAAATGTAGTTCTAGTCACAGGTTAAATAATCTTCTTAGGCTTGTGGCTTTCTTATTTGGTCACAACACAGCTGGCTTGGTATTGTTGATGACTGCTTGGTTGAATACTTTTCTCCAAATGGCCATATCGTATTTAAAATTCCCTTACATTTCTTCTTTAAACTTTACAATCATTAACATCTTTCTGTCTCAGTCTTCACTGGGGTTTTTCAACTGTGATTCCTGGCCAGATTATCTTCCCAATGCTGGCTCTCTGTTTTTGTTTTATTTTGTTGTGGAATATGCAGAAATCGTGGTAATGTTGAATTTTTATATTGTTGTTGTGACACCTTATTCACAGTTGGCTGTGTTATTCATTTCATATTATTATTATTTTTATTATTTACTTTAAGTTTGTGACACTCATTGTGGAACAGTTATGGGCATGATCTTATTTATGTTAATTAGGCTGCTTATAACTTTGTGGATGAATTCTGTTAACAGCTGGTTCAACCGGCTGAGATGTGTAACCCGAATGTGGATGAACTCAGCATGATGACTTACCTTTCTCAGTTCCCAAGTGCTAAGCTCAAGACGGGTGCCCCTCTGCGGCCAAAGACAAACCCAGCACGAGTCAGAGCCTTTGGTCCAGGTATGTTGTTCTGTGGCACAGGGCACGTTATAAGTGGCACACCAGTAAAACAAGGCCACAAGTGCATCTCATATGGCATGGAGGCATACTTAATTTTATGATTGAGGTTATGAGGTTAGGGTTTATGATCGTTTAGTACAACGCTAACACAGTTAGTGCTAGTGCTAGATAGTTCTAGTACAGTACTTATTGTTAAGCACAAACTAGCTTTAGAACTGAAGTAAAGAATCATAAATGCCTTTGGCTAATTGGTCATTATTATTGTTAATTATCGTTTTGAAGAGTCTGTATCCTGTTAATTAAATATCTGGTGATGTTCACTCTGTGGAACTGTCATTATGCCAGATAATGATAGCAATTCTACGTAGTTTCTGGAATTAAGTGATCTGCTGTTTTTTGTTAAACATTGTAAAAAGCCTATTTCTGAACCCAATCTCGCTCTCCAGGGATGTCTTGTTGGGAAGGAGATGGTCCTCTCCCATTTCTTCATCTTCCGCTGAAAATATTCTTCATAGTTTCTGGAATTAAGTGATCTGCTGTTTTTCGTTAAACATTGTAAAAGAGCCTCATTCTGAACCCAACCTCACTCTCCAGGTATGTCTTGTTGGGAAGGAGACAGTCCTCTCCCATTTCTTCATCTCCCGCTTAAAGTATATATTTCCCTTACTCAGCATGCTTACCAGAATGTCACCATCCCAGTGCAAATTTGTATTATAGACTAGGCTTAGGTGGCTATCACAGTTATTGCTGACATTCGGTTTAATGGCTGCAAAGTCTGCCTGCCTGCCAAAATGATTGAGTAGTCAAAATAAGTGAAAATAAAACATCTCAACAGGGATCTAACCGAATGGAATTTGAGTACGTTATGCTGTAGTCTGTTTGAAATTTCATCTTGCCACATGGCTATTGATTTTAAGAAACTGAAGGATTACATGTGCAGCGACGAGTTGTTACCAGTAGAATTTGTCACGTGTGTTTGCAGCTGTTTAGTCTCATGTTTTAACATGTAGTGTAACGTCACTCTACTCTTTCCTTGTGATGAACATATTGTGTTGAAAGGATTCGAAATGATCTAGGCAGCATTTTTGTTATCAGATATACATGTACGGATTAAAATTCTACTTACATTTTTTCATACTGGCAGACTTTTCTGTCAGATGATATGGGGCTATTAGGAGTGTATCCGTTATATTTGAGGGGTGTGTCACAACATTTTCGACGTGACCCCATTATTGTTTCTGATCCCCCTACTTCCTTTATTAGCAGCCCTTGTCTGTAATATGTTCTGCTTCATGGAAAGGGATGACCACGAATTCCACCATTTACTTCCTCAACAGACTTTTGCTCAATGTTCCACCAATGGAAAGGGAATGTGACGTACAACTTTCACCTTGATTTAGAATTATCACCTTTTTATACTTGGGTACTTCTTAATAGGCTATCTACTAGGTTAGTTTGTTCATAATGGATTCTTAGTAGCATGTTTGAGCAGAAACCTTGAAGGGGTAATGTGTAAATGAAAGGTGTGTATCACAACAATTTAGATCACAACATTTTAGAGTCCTGTATTGTTGTTATTGCAGTCCTGCTAACAGTAGGCTGAGGCTTGCCTTGGTCTTCATCATAGACACAGACAGAGGCATACAGGAACACACAGGGACATACAGAAACAGACAGAGACATACAGGAACAGACAGAGACATACAGGAAAAGACAGAGACATACAGGAACAGACAGAGACATACACAAAAAGAAAGAGACATACAGGAACAGACAGAGACACACAGGAACATACAGGAACAGACAGAATCCCAGTTTTCTTTTGTCCCCTTGAAATTTTCATTGCTGATTTCTTGCAGCTTGTGGGCAATTTTCTGATGCGTTTTTCTACAGGTTAATGATAGTATTTTGTCTTTTGCCTTATCCGTTTCATTGATCAGTAAGTAGCTTCTTGTTCTGTGTCAAACTCTGACAGGTCTTCAGCCAACTGGAAATAGTGTTGGAGCACCTGCTCGCTTCACTGTCGAGACATTCAGTGCAGGCAGAGGAGATCTTGAAATTATCGTCATCAATCCCAACGGAGCCCAAGAACCTGTAAGTTTTCAAGCTTCTAAGGTTATGTTATGACAGTTTTGCTTAGCTTTGAGTTTTTTTTTGTATTTTAGGCTATTATTATTTTGCTATTATTACATTAGTATGACATGATGCATTTGTTGCAACTTTTGTCTCACATTTTCATACAAAGATATGCATGTTTTAATTATAAACATATACATTATATATATATATATTTGTATATATATAATGTATGTCTCTGTCTGTTCCTGTATGTCTCTGTCTGTTCCTGTTTGTCTCTGTCTGTTCCTGTATGTCTCTGTATGTCTGTCTGTCTGTTTCTGTATGTCTCAGTCAGTGTCTTTTCCTCTATGTCTCTGTTCCTTTATGTCTCTGTCTGTTCCTGTATGTCTCTGTCTGTTCCTGTATGTCTCTGTCTGTTCCTGTATGTCTCTGTCTGTTCCTGTATGTTTCTGTATGTCTGTCTGTTCCTGTATGTCAGCTGGGCACACATACACAGTAGAACAGGATCTACAGAGTGTTCATTACTTTTTGCATACATGTATACATATAGCAGGGCAGTTTATGGAACACCAATAGAGACAAAAATATGGAATTAAATGCCAAAAAACTAGTGTGTGTTGCTGCCACCACACATGGCAAGAGTAAAAGGGCACACACGAGCAGCCTGTGGCAAACCACCCAGCCGGCCAATTTATACTCACCCACCACAGGGAAAGTCACTCGTTCATAGTGCAACAGAGGAGCAGGTGGCAGAAAGGAGTGCTAGCTCTTCTAGGATCATGCCTGTATGGTCCAGAAATTGAGGAGATTTCATTATTTAAGCCAGTGTTACCTATTGCCATGCTGGCTACCACCAGAAGCTGAAGCCTGTTGACAAGGGTGTTCGGATTGCTGTAAAACGGCATGACACAATCACCATGGATCAGGAGCTTCTTGCCTTTGCCCTTTGGAGTGTTTGGAAGGCAGGCAGGAAAGTTAGTGTGGGCTTACATTTGACTTAAGGTCTTCTTGAGCTGCTAAGTATGCCCTAAGGTAAACTGAAGTAGGATAATCACTTGTTTGTAACATACCATCTTCAAAATGTAAGTTTACAGTTACCACTTATTGTTACGTTACTGTGCTTGCATTATAGTATGTAGAATTTGGATTCCAATATATATTAATCAGTTATATATTAATTTCAAAATTATGCATTGATTATAATGCATTAGATTGCGTTACGTTATGCTGTGCTAGCACTGCATTGGATTACATTATGTTCCAGTGTGAGAAAGTCTTCAACAAGGACCGTAACCTGACCTACTCATGCCACTACACTCCGACAATGGAGGGCCAGTACACGATTACGATAAAGTTTGCAAACCAAGATATCCCAAAGAGTCCTTTTGTCGCTGGGGTCAAGGGAATGGCTGGAGATCCGTCAAAGGTCACGGCCTCTGGACCAGGACTTGAAAAGTCGGGAGTCATTGTCGGGCAAAAGACTCATTTTGAAGTACACACGAAAAGTATGCATGGGTTTGCTTTCTAACTTTTAATGTTGTGTAGATTTTGACAACCTGATTGATTGACTTTTATTTTCATCATCACCTCCCTGTATGTCTCTGTCTGGTTCTGTTTGTTTCTGTTTGTTCCTGTGTGTCTCTGTCTGTTCCTGTATGTCTCTGTCTGTTTCTGTTTGTTTCTGTCTGTTCCTGTGTGTCTCTGTCTGGTCCTGTATGTCTCTGTCTGTTCCTGTATGTCTGTCTGTTCCTGTATGTCTCTGTCTGTTCCTGTATGTCTCTGTCTGTTCCTGTATGTTTCTGTATTTGTTTTGATAATTAGGAAAGACATTAGCCTTTCACTGTCATTTGGAATTGGGTTCAGATCCTGCCAAGCTGTATGAGCTGACATCTGACTTTGCCTTACATAAGGAGACTTTACTCACTGCTTAACTCTGCCGACAGGTTTGCAAATCTCAAGCATGCACCATTGCACCTGTAGGGTATAAGGTATGCATCCGTCATAAATATGTGATTATAAACCTTGTTATCATTGTGGTTGCTATAAATTTCATCAAGCTGAAGTCAGAACATTGGGAAACCAAAGACCGCTAACTTTTTGAAGGGTGCTATGTCTGGGATATCAGCTGCATGCACAATGGTACTTTGTTCCTAGACAATCATTCATTCATTTTTTCATTCATTCCACTCAATCTTGCATTCAGAGCATTTATATAGCACTACTTCAAGATATATCTTGAAGTAGTGCCTATACCCATAGGTGTTTTGAACCTAGCCCCAGCCAGTGTTGGTAAAGGTCTCCAGCCAGAAGGAATTACATGTTGAGAGGAGGGGGCATTCCAAGTGGATGTCCCAACCACTCAGAAGGCATGGCGTTGTATGCAGTCATTAACTTCTCGTGATGTGATAGGTTATGTACGATGTCACTATCTTTGGCAGATGCTGGCATGGGTGTTGTCGATGTCGTCATCCTTGATCCCCAAGGACACAAGGACACCACACGTCCCGTCGTGACCAAGAAGTCGGAGGAACTCTGGCTTGTCGAGTACGTGGCTACTCTCGATGGACTTCATTCCATTAACATTTTCTTTGCTGGAAAATCCATTCCAAACAGTCCATTCGGCGTCGGAGTCTCTCCAGGTGGGTTTTGATAGCCAAATTTCTACATACAAGTGATATGATGTACTGTAGTTTACTAGATCACAGGGTAATTGCTTTGGCAGCTCTGCATGCCTTAACCCTAAATTATTTTCAATTAAGTGTGTAATTTACTACATTATATCCGTTTACTAACCAATCTAAATTTGTTTTAAACTGCGTGTGTACATATTGAACAGACAAAATAATGAATGTTATGTAAATTACTATTATTGTTTAAGCATGTTAGTTGAGTATTTGATTCTTTTTATTCTGGTTCTCTTCCACCATCATCTACCTTATACTCCTCCATTTATCATCCCTCAGTCTCTCCACTCCAGACTAAAGTCTCATCTTTTAAATAATTCCTACCCAGATCCATCTGGTCATCTGTCTTTAAATCTTTCTTGTTCCAGACGGATTCCATCTTAGCAACTTCTCTGTTCCCTTCTCTGCCTGGTCTTTGGACAGCCAGACTTGGACCTCCACTTAGTATCTCTGGGCAATCCCTTTGAATCAATGCAGTGCTTGTGGATAAGGTGGTGCCCTGCACTTAGATTTTAAATAACGTTTTAGCAATTTCGAGATTACGATTATAATCATAATTTTTAACCTGATTCGATGATACTGCATTTCATGATGTTGTTTTGGGGGAGTTTTGGGAACAATAAGTAAGCAAACAAATAATTGAATGAACGAATGATTGAATGAGTCAGTGAAGAGCATATCGTGCAGGTTTTATGGCATGAGGTCTTTAGTGTGCATGAGATGCAGAGGCTTAAAATGCAATTTCCTTGCGCAGCTGTGCGTATGTCACAGTCATGTCACATGACTCATCAAGTGACCAACGTCATGTAGCAGTCTCTGGAACCTGAAAAATCCCTGTCACTCATTTATCATTTGATTCTATTTTTTAGGTGAATACATGAAACAGCTGTGGAAATTTTTCCAGATTTGCTCATCAAATCTCACAGTTTCTAGTCCATGCAGTTATATGCTCTACCCTTCTTATTGTTGCGTAAGAGTGCATTTTGAATTTGGTTTTCTACAGTGCACAAGTCTTATTGATTTGCAATAGAATGTTTTGCAATTTTCTAACAAATTTATGTATTGATTTCCTGTAGAATTTTTTATGCAATTGTTTTCTAGCCGTGGACCCGAGAAAGTGCTACGTTACTGGACGAGGTGTTCAACAGAATGGTATTCGTGTTGGGGATGTGGCTGATTTCAGGGTGCACACAGCTGGTGCCGGTGATGGTGACCTGAAGGTTACAGTGGTAGGACCTGGAGGAGTCGAAGAAAGAATTCGAATCAAGAAAGTAAGAACCTCGAGTCACTTCATTCAGAAAGATGCAGCCTGTTCTCCAGTTGTTAGTCTGTGCTTTAGTTAGGATTAAATTGCAAGGCAAAGGAAGGTATCTGCTGGTGTCATAACTTCCCGCAATAACAATTTGGAATAGATTGTATTTTATATAATTATAATACCAACATCAAATTACAAGTATTGGTGTCCTTGTATTGTGCCTGAACAACTTGCTCAGAGTCCCAACTTACGGGTAGTGACCAAGTAAACCCAATCTTGAACCTACACAGTATGATGCATTACGAGGCAAACGCTCAACCTATTGACTGCTCTAGGATCTGGTTTTCCATGCGATATCATCTGGTTTAGTTTTTAAAATGACCATCGATTGAAGCCTGGGATGTTCTGGATTGTTCCAAGTGTTCCTCTGCTATGTTTGACCAACTCATTTAGACATTCCTCCTTCATTGGACCTAGACTGCTTTTGATTAGATATCAGAAAACTTGCTATGAGAGCATTGGGTGGAAGTAGTTATCACGAGTAGACCTGGAAAAGAGTGGTCATCAGAGTTCACTCGTTAAAGACCTTGTCAAACAATGCATTCCATACGTATGATGTGGCTTTAACCATGGGAGAAAACTTCAGCTGGAAATGGAAATGTGGAAATGTTTACTCAAGTAGTTTTCCGATTGACCTCCAGATATCTCCTTGAAGCTTATTGCCCAAACAGTTGTAACTAGCAGTTAGCAGGGTGTTCCCAGTCGAACTGGCAGCACCCTTCTTATCTTATCTGGTTGCAACTTTGTTTTTGTTTGAGATTTAATTATCCGATTAAAAGTTAATCCATGATAAGGTTTTGGCAGCCTTCTGTCTCTCCACTGATTTCCAGGCGCTGGGTTAAATTTTTGGTCGTCTGGAGTTTTGGCTTTAAAGCAGCACAAGTCGATATTTGGGCACTGGGGCGGAAAATCCTAGGAATGCCACTTGGTGACCTCGTTGGGCTTCAGAAGCTAAGATAATCAGATAACATTAATTAAGATAGTTTGATGCATACTTAATTTAGAATGGTGCAGAAATTTAAACTTGCGTGAGTAAACTGGATGTCAGTTATTATGCAAACCCACAAGAAGTAAAATCTTAAATAATTAATTGATGTAGCGATTGGCTATTGCTTGGTCTTCGCTCCTCTTTACATCGTTAACATTAACAGGACTTCAGTTTGTTGATTAGCCGAGTAACTCAGTATGATGGATAGTCTGTTGTTTTGTCGCATTGGTCTCCATCCTCAAAATTGTTCAACTTTTGAAATGAAAATATTGTGGGGGCTTGTCATTGGTGGGTACTTGCAACAATTTAATATTATTTCTGTTAGTTGCAAAATTAAAACTCGGTTAAACATCAAAGGTTTTTGTTCTGTAGGCGGCTGATGGAACAACTTACGAATGTGCATATGAGCCAAAGAAGACGGGCGAATATCTCGTGAATGTGACTTATGGAGGTGGACACATTTTCAAGAGTCCATTTGTTGTGGAAGTTGGTCCAACTAAGCCGACAAAGATCCGTGTCTATGGACCAGGTCTTGAGGAAGGAGTGACCAACCAACCAGCCTGCTTTACTGTTGAAACAAACGGAGAAACTGGAGCACTTGGTCAGTGCCTATCTTGAACGGTTCATGTTGTAAGATTACTAATTAGATAACTAATTAGATAAGTAATAATTTGTGGCAACTTCTGAGACAGTGTTAAAAGAAACTGGTGACCTCCATTTCGTACAGTAAGCATGAAATGTAGTTTTTTATTGCATCTCCGTTGAATTTTATTTGTCCAGTTTTACAATTTATGCTGTATTTAAATATTATTACTGATGGATGTCGATCCACACTATATTCACCAGGTGGCACCACTTTACTTTGAATTTTCTACTTTGCATTACTATTAATTTTATAACCTTTCTAAACCACAAATGCAGCCAATTTTGACTTTGCTATTCCCAATTGTAGGATCTCAAGCTAACTCTTTATTTTAGAAAAGTTGCTGTAATCAAAAGTAACCGTTTTCTAAAGTAAGTTTGTAAGATAATTAGTTCCTTTTTCCTGCAAAGTAACCACCCAGTAGCTACTGCAGCTAATTACTTTTTAAAAGTAACTAACCTACACTGGATATTGTGTGGGATAAATGATATGTATAATTATTTGAATCTACAGTGTTTTTAAGTCCCATACTTTCATGGTTTTAGGTTTTTCAATCGAGGGACCGTCTCAGGCAAAGATAACGTGTGATGATAATGGTGACGGTTCAGCCAATGTCAGCTATATGCCGACCGCACCAGGCGAGTATGCCATTCATGTGCTGTGTGATGAAGAGGATATCCACGGCTCGCCATGGATGGCTACCATTAAGCCAGCCACAACTGACTTCGATGCTTCTAAGGTAAGGTTATCTCGTTTCCTAACCGTTGCCATCTTTTTGATGTCATAACAGTTTTAGTGAAATTTCTTGTCACTTGCTTCGATGGTTCATGATCAGGGGCGTCTACACCGTAGAAACCTTGGAGCAAATGCTCCATCCAAGAAATAGGGGGAAGATCTGTCAGTGTATGTGCCACCATTTTAAGGGGGAATGAACGGGAAGGGGGAAGAAAAGGGACATTGCTCCAATGACTTTGGGGGGGATAGACGCCCCTGTTCATGATAAGGGTAATCAGAAGTTATAGAAATTTTGACAAAAGTAGTAGTGAACAGTTTTGGCCTTAAAACTTCTGTTAATTTTTAATTTGTTAGTACTATCGCTGCTATAAACTGTACAGAAGATAGAAAAGGTAACATGCTTTTTACCTGTCGATATATCTTTGTTGAACTGGATTGTTAATTCAGTTTGACATTCTTTGAAGAATCCTCTTCCATACGAAAATAACCTATATCAAAAGTACCATACAACTGATATACATGCCTCTGTAATAGGCAATTAGTCTAATCTTTAATAGATGATCAGGAGTGCCATAATTAACCAAAATGTATAATGCCTACTCAGCATTGAGTCTGAAAGAATGTGTTGATTAGAATAAGAATTAATAAATACAGGAACATGTGTCCGTATTAAAATTTATTCATTCATTCATTCATTCATAAATTTATATAGCGCCACTTCAAGCGAACTACTCAGCGGCGCTCCCGACTCCAGCACGGCGAAAAAGATTGGTATTAACGACACTGTTATTTTCTTGTCTGGTGCAACAGGTGACAGCAAAGGGTTTGGGCATTGAGAAGGAGGTCATGGTAAATGAACCGGTTGAGTTTATCATCGACACAAGCAAAGCAGGTCGTGCTCCGCTTAAAGTTACCATCACAGACGATGACCACAAACCAGTTGATGTCTCTGTCAAGGACAACAAAGACGGAACCTACTTGTGTCGTTACGTTCCGAAGAAGACGGTGAAACACGTTGTCGTTGCAACATACGGCGGTGTCATGATCCCGAAATTCCCAGCTAGGGTATGTATTTGGTGAAAATTGATTTGTTAACTGTTTTGGTCTGTGGTTTAGACACTAGCACATGAAATAGATCGAGAAATTGGGGCGTGTTTGTGACAAAAGAGAGCAGTGTTACCTTCAAAGGTGTTTACCTAAGAAGCTCATGATTTGGTGAAAACTTCAGACAATGTAAGAAAGTAAGTAAACAAGTTAGCCAAACTGTAACAGCTTTTGGAAAGTGTTCTTTGAGGTAGTCGTCTACCCAACAAATTTCACCTTAGGATTGAGCCTGCCCAGCATGTCTAATATCACACAGGCTACTCAAAGTGATTGGAGTTTGGTATGGGCTTACTCACATATATTCTGCTAACTGCAAAGATCAACTGAATATAAATTAAAATTCAGTTAAATTTACTTCAGCACATAAATGCCATTTGATTTGTTATAAAAGGTTGATGTTGTGGAAAAATCTGATCCAAGCAAGGTGAAGATTTTGGGACCAGCAGTTGAAGGACCTATAAAAGCCCACCAACCAACAAGCTTCACTCTTGATTGCTCAAAGGCTGGCCCAGGTAGGCACTGCCTTTCTCTTTGTGTCGCTAGACTGTTCAGTGGCTTATCATTCACTTGTAAAGTGTGTGACTATAGCCCTTGTGGTCTTATCGTATTTTTGTTCTTGATCTAGAAATAAGGATTTCTCTTTGCGTATGTTTATGTGTAAGAAAACTACAAGTGGTGTTGTGCTTAGAATTTTTAGTTGAGTTTGATTGCATGAAAGGAACAGAAATTTCAAAATATTTTCCACTCAAGTGATGATTCATATGACTAAACTGAGGAATTGAAATTCTGCAGTATAATCACTTTCTATTGTACCTTGAAAAGAATATGATATTGGATATGATTTTATCAAGTATCTATGTTGCTTGCAAGACATTCCTGACCAAATCTTCAGCAGTTTTGCCTTGTTTGAAAAAGCAGCTTATCTTTTTACTGAATTGTTTGATTGAAACAAACCAGACTTTAAATTTATTTTAAAATAAATTTACAGTTGTTATCCTTCTTTGCAGGTGATGTTGCTGTTTCATTGACCGACAGCCTCGGACGTGACATTCCTGTGGAGACAACAGAACTGCCAAACAATGGCTTCAAAGTGTCCTTCACACCTGAAAATGTTGGTCCGTGCCAGGCTCGTGTCTACTTTGGTGACAAGGAACTGCCTGGCAGTCCCCTGAAGTTCAATGTTGTTCCTGGCGCTGCAGATGCCAGTAAAGTGACGGTGCATGGGGATGGTGTTAAACCAACTGGTGTTAAAGCCAGCCTCCCAGTGTCTTTCACGGTTGATGCATCGAAAGCTGGCGGAGAAGCAGATCTTGATGTCATCATTCAGGTACAGTTTATCATCTTTTATATGATGTTAACTGATAAAATCAAACCTCGATCCCCTGTTTTAAATATTTTGCATGAATCAAACTTTAAATGTTGGCAAATGCTGATGTTTTAAATATAATATGATTTTTGCATCACATGGCTTTCATTTGCCAGTTAGGGTGTTGAGAAAATTGGTCAGTTGTATTCGAAGTTAATGGCAATTGGTCTGTTTTAGTTGAATGACTTTGGTCAATTGCGTTTTTAAGTTGATGGGTATTGGTCAGCTATTGTTAAATGTCTTTGGTCAGTTTTGTTTTGAAGTTGATGGTAATTGGTCAGTTGTAGTTGAATATATTTGGTCAGTTGTGTTTGAATTTTATGGTTTTGGTCAGTTATTTGAATGTCTATCATCGGTTGTGCTTAAAGTTGCTAATAGTAGAATGTTCGCCATCAGTGAAGTAGCATAAGATTGTACTGATTAGTTGTTATTCCATGTCTTCACCAACAGCGGTTGTTTTAGGTGCCATCCTTATTTCGTTAGATCTTTGAGCAAAGTGGAAATATATGACAGTAACAGTGCAACAATAGAATAACATTTCCAGTTGACAGAGTTATGTGGAAGCTAAATTAATGGTTTGATGTTGTACAGGATCCTGAGGGACACAAGGTTCGTCCAGATGTGAAAAAGGTTGGAGATGGAAAGTACTTGGTTACCTACACTCCAGAAGGTGTTGGCAACTACTCAATTCCAGTTAACTATGGAGGAAAGCCCGTTCCAAACTCACCATTCAAAGTCAGTGCTGCACCGACCGGAGATGCCAGCAAAGTCAAGTTTGTTGGTAAGCAGATACTGTCAGCTGAACTTTGCACATGTGGACTTGATTTGGTTGAGCACTTAGCCCAGTACTGTTTAAAAAAATACTTTAATCACTTGAATATACATATGGCATTCACATATTAACATAATAAAGAAGTACTGCAAGCCAACTGTTTAGGACTGCAATAAGATTTCGAGCCACCTAGTGACAGATTCTGGAAAGCTGCATCATTATAAAACATCTCATGTGGAGGATCAAACAAAACTGTTTCAGGTCATTTTCTCAAAGCTAAAGTAAATTTGAATTTATTGTATGATGATGCAACCTACTGAAAGAGACAAATGTATCATGCATTTCTGACTTTCTTCAATTCAGAAAACGTGAAGACTGTGATTCCAGTTGGAAAGGAATGTGTCATTAAGTTGGATCCATCTCAGGCCGGTGAAGGACAGATCACCTGTCGTATTGACAGCAAGGCTGACAATGATGTCGACATAGAAATCATTGACAATGGTGACGGAACCGTCAACATTGCCTATACTCCAAAGAAACCTGGCGCTTACAACGCGGATATCAAGTTTGGCGGAAAGACCATTCCAGATGGAAAATTCACCCAACAGGTGAGCCTGGATTCATCACTCACCAATCTTTCAATCAGAGTCAGATTTGTTGTGTTGACACACTTAGCAAGTGGTTGAAATACCCGGGTACGTAGAAGGTTGAACAGGTTCTAATTGAAATGGAACTGATGTAAGTAGGATGTAAGGGGTCAACTAGATGATGACATCGCTGTAATGCAAGGTAACAAGTGATGCGTGATAGGGACAATGACGAGGACAATTAGCTGACAGATAAGGTTGATGTTTGGTAAGGGTGATGATGTGGAGGACAACAGGTTAACGATGTCGGATGTGATATATGATGTAGTACTTGGTGATGTCCACGATAATATTGAGGTTGATGATGATGATGATGATGCTTTATATGTTGATGATGGTGAAGTGATTATGATGTGTGATGATGTTGGTGATGATGAGGTTTGATTATGGTGTTTTGGTGATGATGATGATGGTGATGTGATATAGAAGAAGGTGATGATGATGCTATGTGATACTTAGTGATGTCTGTAATAAACTTGGTGATGTCGATGATGGTCTTTGTGTTGATGATGGTGATGATGATAATAATGATGTGGTGAAGATGGTGATGGTGTGATGCTAATGATGATGATGATGATGATGATGATGATGATGATGATGATGATGATTATGATGATGATGATGATGATGATGATGATGATGATGATTTTATGAAGGTATGATGATGAAGGTGATTGTGAGTATTTTCAGGAAATATATCATAAGTAATTATTTTGAACTTAGATGTTTTTGATGATGGATAATTAGTGCATAATCAAGGAAGTCTATGTAATGTAAATTTACGGCACACTACACATGACAATCTACAGTCTTGAAAATGAAAGCATTTGTTATTCAGCATATGTTTTCAAAATAAAAAAACTAAAGAAAACTGGAATGCCTCTAAATTAAATGCTGCAGTTGGAATGCTAAAGTGCATTTAGGGAAACGTGTTGCCTTCTCTGCGCATTACATTACTTTACTGTAAGCTTGCTATTCATCTTCCGGTGCAGTAGAAGTCAGCTGTTACAGAACTGGTATGAAATGGTGTTGCCCAAGGTCTATTACTATTCACCATTAGAAACTAAATCCGTGCTAACGTGGTTTGTGTCTGTCAAAACATTACGACGGAGATAAACTAAGTACTGGATCTTGTTGCTGGCAGTCTGGCAGGGAAGTAGCAGTTAGTCCGTCAGAATGCCCGGCATCGTTTGGCATTCATGGAATACCTGCTGTCCACTCTGGGTTATTTTAGGAATGGAGATGGAGGGGTGGGGGAGATTGTTACTCGGGAAATGCTTTAGCAGTCTATCCACGGGTTGATAGGTCAGGTAGAAGGAGTTATGCTTACTGTTAAGTTAGTCTTAAGTGAGTCACATTTGTATTCACTTTAGAATCAATTCAGTCCGGTCTGAAATCACTCTTCAACCAGTTTCACTTGTCATTCTTCTATCATTTTAATATAATTATTAATTTCAATCTATAAAATATTGAAAAAAGTACGTTTTTATTTCATTTCTGTCTAATTTCCTCATGAATCATTATTCATTACTAACCCAGTTCACTCTTGAACCAGTCAGTGCCAAGTGTGTATGTAAACTGAATTTAGAGATTGGCTCTATACAAATAGACATGAGTAATGTTGAACCTCATGATTGCATATATAGTTTAAGTGCTAAGAAATCTCAAGGTAAATATTTAGCAGTTCCCTTTGCACACGTATTACCGCTGATGTGCTCTGTCATTACAGACAGCTGATCAGTTTGTAGTGTGTGCAGTCAAAAATGCTTTGAAAACAGCCACGTTCCATACATTTCTAGTCTCTTTTGCTTTGCTAGCCTTCGTTGCAGTTGCCTGGTGGTGATAGAAACTGATGGTAACGTACGGACTTGTTGAATTTTCACACATGTTGCTAAGAATTTCATGTTTAGAAAAGCAACCAACTTATCTGCGGTGCAGAAGTGAGCAGACAGACAGACAGACAGACAGACAGACAGACAGACAGACAGACAGACAGACAGACAGACAGACAGACAGACAGACAGACAGACAGACACACACACACACACACACACACACACAGACACACAGACAGACACACACACACACACACACAGACAGACAGACAGACAGACAGTTATGTAATAAGATGTTTAAGTAAGAAAGATTTATGTTGAACACATGTTCTCCCACATTGAGATTGGCCCCCTAGTGTGTGGTGCACGTGTTTGCTCTGCATCAGAATTTAGCACAGCATAACCGAGGAGTCCAATTCCACCACGGCTCAAACTGCACAGACTTGCAGTGTTACCTTGTAGGTGTTAAAATTAAGTACCTTTAAATGCACAGGTCCTTGAATAATATAAAAGCTTCTGTGATGCTAGTGCAAGTTTTACATTATTTTCTAATGGAAATTAACTGTCAATCAATGTTTAATTCAGCAAATCCAGTTGACAGAAATGCAACAGATTACAGAAACATGTTTGTGTTGGCCTAGCATGGGTTAATGAATGACAAAGGATCATGTTAATTAATTAATTACCTATTTATGTTGGACTATTGTTCAGCTACACATGGGCTTGATCTGCACCTGATTATGTTTGTGATGTTTTTTCTTTAATGACCTTGAACATATTTATAGATATTTCTATAAATAGACCCTCTTGTTAGATTATTTCTACAAACACTTTTGTAAGCATTTTCTAATAAAAATATTTCTGTGAATATAACTAAAAAGTTAGTGACTGTATTAACATTTTTGGAACCTACATTAACATGTGGAATGTGTGTCAGAACGTTTGTAACTATTTTTGCAATAAAGCTATTTCCGTGAATGTTCCCGTAAAGTTAATGGCTGCATTAACATCCTTGGAACGCGTGTGCACGTTCTAAGCTAAGGCATTTCTTATTTTGGACACTATCGCGTCTGCCTGGCAGACGGTAGCCTTATTTTCCAGGCAGAATCTCAACAATTCCAGCTTTGCGGGCATTACGGGCCGAACTCTGGAACGGCGCAGTTATTAGTCAGGCGTTCGGTTATGCTTAATGATGCGCACGTGGTGTTGTTGGCTGCCTGCCCAGCAGAGATGGGGACGCGCCGTACGCCAGACGATAGGACGGCGTCTTGCGTCAATTAAACACCGATCCGGCCTAGGAGAGGAATTAAGTCGTTGCGTAGCGGTTTGGAAGGTTCCTGGCAGCTGATTTTGTCGATCAGAAAGTTATTTTTGAACGCGAGATTATTTGCTAGAAATTTCGGTGAAGAGCAGCGCAAAAATGACAGAGCCTAAAGTTACAGAAGAAGTTTCATATAGGTAAATAAAGTTATCTTGTATTCTTTATTAATTTTTATCATTTGTAATATATAAAATAATGCATGTTTTATGTAAATACATGATTCTGGTAGTAAATTTTTAAATGTCTGTTTTATGATGCTGAATATAAATCTGTACCCTGTGCACTTGCAATGACACCGTGTTGATGTACAAGTGGCTGTTGTCTCACGCTCTTAACAACAGCTAAAGAGTCTTTATAAGTGGCTTCTATCATATCCTACAGTTCTTAACAACCGCTAAGGAGTCATTAAGTGATTCCTGTTCACCGTACTTTTCTTTTAAGTGGACCATTTGTCGGCCATCTTCTCTTCTGTGTTTGAATTGAAAGTCTTACTACTCTTCTTCTTTGCTCTGTTGTCCCCTTCTCAAACCCAGGTGACCATCTTTAACAGAGTTTGATTACATTAATCGAGTACTTGCTGTGACGTTCTTGAATCAGTTTTAAAAATAATGTCCATCTTCTGTTGTGTACTTTGTGCATTGTTTTTAATTATATAAGTGCATTCTTGCTTACATTTAAACTGCATTTGCGTTGCAGTTACATTAGTATAATTCATTCATGGGCGTCCGGAGAGGGGCAAGGGGCATTTGCCCCCAGGATTTTGAAAATTTCTTGTTTTCTGTGTTCATGAATAGCTATTCTATGCAAAAACGTCATTTTGACCCCCCTAGAAAATGTTTGCCCCCCAGAAAAGTTTTGCCCCTAGAAAAATTCCTGCGGACGCCCATGAATTCGTTTAGAACTGTTATTAGCAATTCCTTCCTGTCTGTATTTCTAAGGTTTTAAAAATGAATTTTTTTATGGTACTTACTGGTTTATTGTTTGCCATTCGTGCAAACTAGTATCATATGCATATGCATTGGGCAATAGAGGTTTTTAAGCGAGAACCACAGACAGTGACAGGAGGAATTTGAAATTTCTTTAAGATTGGTGACTTATTATACAGGAGTTTTGGGTATCTAGTTATGGCTGCCAAGCTTTTGATTGCAAATAATCCCTCAGGTTAAATTTTGGGGCATTTATATTTTTGACCATTCTTGGCCTCAATGTCTGCTGATGCAAGAGCTAATAGCCACAGAAGCATGATATTTCTCTAGCCTTACATGCAATTCAAAAGCTTAAGAAGTTTTCTAAGAACAGTTAAGGCTGACAAAATAAACCCCTTGTTGCTCGTCACAGGACTGTAACGACAACGAAAAATGCAACGACAACCAACAAACGAAAAATTATCAGTCGAACAACAAACGTCAATGCCGTCCAAGTCAACTGCTACGATGCGGACGGCAACCTCAGATCCAAGGAGATGGACCAGGATTCGTGGGAAGAGCGAGACACTCACAACTATGAATGGAGTGGTGGAAAAAAGCCGCCTGCGGTCGAAGCAGTGCTAGACGAGGAGGAAGCAAGCAGGAATGTTTTCATTGGTGATCAACTAGCAATCGAACCAGAAGGTGATGGAATGAACGTTGTCATACTCACGTCTTCCGATGTCAGCAACGCACCGGCGATTCAGTGGACCGGAACACTCGAAGAGGCGGAAACGAAGCCCGATGGGGAGCACAACATGTCAACGAAGCTTGAAGGGTCGAAGTTTGTCCGCAGCAAAGAATCAGTCTGCATGACGGTGGGGAAGTCGGGTCTTCCCAAGTCATTCAATGTCAAAGTCAGTGACGTCAATGGAGCATTGATGAACGGCAGGATGCCCTTGAATCAAAATGGCGAACTTGTGATTGTAGCACCGTCGGCAGAAAAGGCAGCTGTCGCGCCACCGGTTGTGCCACCGCTTTCGCCGCATGAGCGCAGGCAGATGCGGAGGAATTTGAACCGGGAGATGACGTCCGGTAAAAGTCAGGCGGAAAAGTAAAATGGTGCTGTGAGCTGGTGGAATGATCTACATCTAACGATAAACACAGGACTTAACATGAGCTGTTAACTCTTAACCTAGCAACGTTAGTTCGGATGTTAATATCGTGCTTTCTCGCTTCTTTAGCAGAAGTTGCCTTTTATTTTATTTGGCCTCTTCCGGTTTCAACATCATCAATCAAGATTGGTGACATTACTGAAGAGGTTCTGGAAGTTGTCATCACAATGTTCGTTATTTTTTTATGTTGCCGGTGCTGTTGTTTTCTCTCCGTTGATTCTTGTTAAGCTACTTGCAACAATGCTCAAACGATGTCACGGCTGACAGATTGCAAATATAAGCTAAAGTTGTTGCCATCTGATGGAGTGTGAGTTTTTGCCATCCTGTTAATGTCTGCCTGCCATGATCGTTGGTAGACCTTCTCAGATGCATACTGCTTTGTCGTCTTTTGTTAGCAGCTCTAACTAACTAGGAGAAACAATTCTCTGTTAATGTCATCCATGTTGATCTGAACTGTTGTGCTGGTAAGTAATACTCGTTGGTTCTATCGGCTGTTCTGCGTCTTAGAAACAAAACAGATACGGAAGAGGAAAAGGATGAGAAGGAGAAGGAAGAGGAGGAGGAGACAGTGTTGGCAAAAAGGAGGAAAGGGTGTTGAGGAGTAGAAAATGAACTAGAAAGAGGAGATGTATGATTATTAGGAAAGGCCCACAAGGCAAATAAGCAGTGGCTGGAGATGAAATGGAAGGAAAAAACATGAAGAGGAAGAGGGTGGATGAGGAGGAGTAAGAAGAAGCAGAGAGGAGCGAAGAGGAGGATGAAAGGAGAAGGAAGAGACTGACAATTACCACAGTAATTGCAGAAGGGTGACGAGAAGCAGAAGACTAAAGCGGGAAAGAAGAACAGTAAGATTGATGAAAAGAATGATGATGAGATAATGACGATGATGATGAGGACAATTAGAAGAGCAGAAGTGTAGTGTATGCGATTGGTGAAGTCTGGAAGCCATCTTTTGCAACATAGATGCTTGTAGTGCTCAAGGGCCTCAAAGTATCTGAGAGCTGTTTAGTACCTAGGAGTGTTATACTATTTAGAAGTCTTCTGATACTTAGACCTCTTTTTCTAGTAACAGGAAGACTTCAGATGTTTAGAAGGTGATTTAGCACTTTTTTGTGTCAGTTGATGTTAATCTTTTTAGGACATTTGTCATTAACTTACCATAACATTTGGCTGGTGAAGATGATGTAATATTTTGAAGCAGTGCTATAAAAATTAAGACACTTGTGTTTGTGTAAGTTGTGGTATAGTCTAGTAGACTCTGTTGCTTAATCAATTAGGAATTACTGTATGTGCAAAAATGTTCAGACGTTACAATGTGCTCTTGTAAACTACTTTTAAGTGAACAGTTTTTAATGCCTAGAAGTCTCGATTATTTGCTACTGAATTTAATTGTTTATTGTGCTGTGTTTGATGTCTGAATTGAAGTACAGTCTAGCAGACTCTGTTGCTTAATCAATTAGGAATTACTGTATGTGCAAAAATGTTCGGACGTTACAATGTGCTCTTGTAAACTACTTTTAAGTGAACAGTTTTTAATGCCTAGAAGTCTCGATTATTTGCTACTGAATTTAATTGTTTATTGTGCTGTGTTTGATGTCTGAATTGAAGTACAGTCTAGCAGACTCTGTTGCTTAATCAATTAGGAATTACTGTATGTGCAAAAATGTTCAGACGTTACAACGTGCTCTTGTAAACTGCTTTTAAGTGAACAGTTTTTAATGCCTAAAAGTCTTGATTTATTTGCTACTGAATTTAATTGTTTATTGTGCTATGTTTGATGTCTGAATTGAAGTACAGTTAGGAAGTAAGTAATAAGTAAGTCCTCTGAACTCCTCATATGGCACAGATGCGTGAAAGATTCAACATCACGCATACTGTTTGTGACAGTTTTTACTTCTGAAATCCATTTAATCTTTCACAAACAATTTCCTGTTTTCTTGCGTACTGTGGTTCTGTGTACATACCAGTAGTTGAGATGCCAGTAGCTGAGATGCCAGTAATCGAGATGCCAGTAAACGAGACGCCAGTAAATTGGATGCAGGTAAAGAAACGTCTAAGAGGGGGCAGTCAGTTGATTTCAGCAATCTGGTTGTGTTGGTGGATGTGAAAGGTCTACTGGAGGAGTGTGAGTGGGTGGATAGACAGACAGACAGACAGACAGACAGACATACAGACAGACATAGCATCCACTGATGAAAAAGATGATAGACAAGCAGTAGCAGACAGACAGACAGACAGAGAAGCAAAAAAATAGACAGACAGAGAATATGGATGAATTAACAGACACGGTGGTGGTAGAAAAAACCATTGTTAATTACATTGATGGATATGCAGACAGACAGAAGTGGATAAAGAGACAGACATGCAGAGAGACATGATGGAGTAATAAGCGTAGAGAATGTTGGAGCTTAGTGAGACTGGTGCTTGAAGCACCTTCATCAAATGGCATTTTGTTGACCTTAGGATGTAGGTGTTGTTTCTCTTTCTCAGTAGTAAATTCCTGAGCGGGCCTTCTCTGCATAGCCTCTTCGAAGGCCATGTGGCTTTTACTTAGTCTTTCAGCCCAGCTACTACGCTAATGGAAGAAAGGCTTATGGGCTCCTGGCTTCTGTGTTAACTGTGCGTGCGTGTGTTTGTGTGTGCATGAGTCAAGGATTGGTGCAACAAAAACCTTGATTGGTTATCTTTCCTGGTTTTTGTACGTCACTTAGATTTAGCCAGCCAGTTGTTTGGTATGAGGGCTCAGAATAAATACTGCATAAACTACACAACCGTTCTTTTTTTTGTGCAGTAGTGTTGTTTTTATTTGGGATGATGATGCTGGTTATTACGATGATGATAGGATTGATGATGTTGACCTTAGCAATCAATGATGGTGGTGATGGAGATGATTAAGGAAATTGGAATTGATGATGGTGTGGTGGCAGTTATACTGAATACAAAGATTACACTGCTGAGGCTGATCGTGGCAGTGATGATGTTTGCGTGAATGGTGTTGACTAGGATGATTGACGATGATGGTGATATGATGAGAGTGATGTTGACAGTGAAGGATAAGGGATGATGCATACAGTGAGAGGGTTTGTATTGATAAACATGTTTGTAGTGGTGGTGATGATGATGATGATGATGATGATGATGATGATGATGATGATGATGATGATGATGATGATGATGATGATGATGATGATGATGATGATGATGATGATGATGATGATGGTGCTGGGGATGCTCATGATGTGATGAGGACGATGAGAGATGGATGCAGCTGGCTGCATGGAAATAAATACAGATGGATGGACATATGGACAGACAGAGCAAGGCACAGTTATTGCAGTGTTGTGTAATAATATATATGTAAGACATGCATTGGATTTAGTCAGTAATTTCAGTTAGAGACTTTACTTAATCTTCCAGCTTCAGGAATATTTTAAATTATGTATCAAACTATAATTAAGGTTATTTATTAAATTAATAAGATTTTTTTAAAATTTGTACAAAACAATGAAAGATTGAATAGGGAAGACTTCATACCATTGGTGTTTTTTGTTGAAAGGTTTGAAGTTTTGAGTTGTTTTTGAATGTTGTGCAAAGTAGTTTCATTTCATGCAGAGCGTTATATTTATGCAGGGAAAGATTTGTCCTACTTGTATTGAAATAGTTGTTTAAACTTTACTTGTAGGCCTAATTATTCTCGGTTCTTTGTGTAAGAAGGGTGCAGTTAGTTTAACAGTACTATGCATACATAGTGACTATAAGGCACATTCTGTAGAGAAACAAATAGAGACACCTTTGGTGGCATAATCATATAAATCATTAATGATTTAAACTAAATTAAATAGATGAATATTTAAAAAAAATTGTTTTCTATTGTATACTGATTTATACATGTTATTGTTTAAAAAATATAGATAATTAATGCAAAATGTCTTGTTTATCAATAGGCTGTGAGTCCCGAGGAATACAAACGCCGTCTGGCTGAGAATGAGGTAAAATATTTACATTTCTAATATTATTACAATTTTTTATTTTATTATATTTAAGTTTACTAATGACAGTTATCGTCCAAGACTGTAAAAGTGCGGTGACTGCCTGTTCTACAGATTGGCCATGATGTCGGTTCTGCTTGAAGCTTTACTGCCATGGTTCAGCACACATTAATGGATATTGATTATTTATTGATGTGGGTTGATTGACCAGTGAACTAGGGATCATCATCATGTGGTAGTTTAATCGGATCTTGTGGTGATGTGCAGGTGGATGATCTCATTTCACCACAGAGAGTGTCTAACTTGGGCAGCAGACCTCCTGGAGGTGCTGGAGGACCTGGAGGTCCTGGAGGATTGGATGAGAATGGAGGCGCCTACAATCCAGTCGAGTTTTGCCTTCCAATCGGACCTATCTTCAGCTTTGTGTCTGGTTAGTTAAAAGTGTTTGCTTTTCTAAACAATTAATTGAACAGCTAATTTGCAATTTGTTAATACTGATTGTTTAGTATTCCTGCGAATCATATGACGGAGTGTATCCTACTGGCATGTGTTTGCTATATGCTTTGTACTATCATGCAATTAGTTATTTATATGTATATGTATGTAATAATTTATTAATTAAAATGTAAAGTGCTTATCTACAGTCAATTTTTGTTATAATTTGTAATTTAATGCTCATTTATATTTAATTACATTAAATAGGTCATCAGTCTACATTCTTGGTCTGATTAATACTAATTAGGTTAATGCTACATATAATTAGGTTAAGGTTATCCAGAATCTACATTTTTGGTTTAGTTTAGTTTTGGTTTAGTTTTGGTTTACACATTGTTCAAATATTTATTCCTTTATAATATAATTCTTTCGTTTACATTTTCTGTCAAGTTCGTGTACAATTTTAATTTATTATTTTGCCATTTTAGTTTTTAACGCAGATATTTAACACCGCACTTTGAATTTTCTGCACGATTAATGTTTAAAAATCTGTTTATATCTCAGCTGAGATCACGACACCGTCAAAGAAGAAACATCGTCCGAAGGTCGTTGACAACAAAAATGGAACAGTTGCCATCCATTACAGTCCCAATGAAATTGGTTTACACCACCTGGATGTAACGTACAATGAAGTTCCAATTGAGGGGAGCCCATTCCAGTTCTACGTCGACAGCATTGCTCCAGGCAAAGTAACAGCGTATGGTCCAGGACTTAGCCATGGCATTGCAGGAAAGAAAGCGGAATTCACCGTAGTTACCAAGGATGCTGGCTCTGGTTTGTAGTTTTTAATTTGTAATCAATTTGTAATCAGAGATGCTAAATGGGTCTTTTATATTATGTGGCTTGAAAACAAATTGTCAGTTTAACTTGAAATGCCAGGATTTTAAGTTTTTGAAAGGCATATGTGCCGCTAGCATGACACTAGATGTGGGCACCAGGGAGGAAACTCTTCTAACTGTGAGATAAAGTTGTAGTATCAAAAAGTCTTGCACTTAAACTGAATTACATTTGGGATCCTCATCACCAACTGCAGTATATAAGAAAATCCATGATGTTATAATGTTGTGTGCTATTACAGGAGGTTTGGTGTATGACTGATGGTCATGTAGCAATCTTAGTGAGTCTGGTTTGTTTCTTGTTCAGGTGGTGGCCTAGCGTTGGCTGTCGAAGGTCCGTCGAAAGCAGAAATGAACTGTGTTGACAATGGAGATGGAACTTGTGGAGTTTCCTACGTTCCAACTGTTCCTGGAGAATATCTCATAAACATCCTTTTTGCAGATAAACCTATCGCTGGTTCTCCGTTCAAAGCAAAAATTTCTCCACCAGGTTGGGCTTCTTTTCTAATAGCTAGGGGATGATAATTTTCTTAGGTCATAGAATTTTTAAGGAATTTCTAATTTGTTGATCTTGGGCTTGTCTGATGAGCACTTTGACTATTGTTGTGCCTCAGAACACGAGAATAGTGTTGGGCTTTCTGGTTTTGTTCTCAGTGACTGTTGCAAAGCTTTAGATATCACTGACCAGTTGTTTGCATTCTGTCAGCTTTTAAGTATCTGTTGCAGTTTGCTTATCCATCATAGCCTGGTGTTTGGCTTTCTCTGACCTCTTAGATTTTGACCAGGTTGTCCAACGGATTATAATTTCTACTACTGTTTAACTCGATTGATGCCTTGGATGTTATGATAACGAAGATTTATAAGTTATGAGATTATATTGTGTTAGATTACATAAATTGGATAATTTAGTGAAAGTGATGTACCGAAAAGGATGTCAGTTTTAATATTTTTACTTTTTAATTAGAGCACCAATAAATAAACAAGTGTGAGAGAAGTTATTCGTATTTCATGCTGGATTTCAAATCCATTCAGTGATTTTGAACTTCCTTATTCAACTAGACAGCAACAAGTGAGGAATTGGTTGTTTTTAGAATGCTAATGAAGTTGTAACAGCAGTTGGATGTTATGTGTTTTCTGCGCACAGGTGGCCTTCAGACTGCACGTGTTGGATCAGATGGCACTGGCCAAGTCGCTCTGAAGATTGACGAAGCAGATCTTAGTAATCTAACGGCTACGATTCGCTATCCGTCTGGAAAGGAAGAACCGTGTTCTCTGAAGCGACTTGACAATGGTCAGCTAGGTGAGACAGCAGACATGTTACAAGAAGTCATTTTGAAAGAAAATCTGCCATGTAACTTATCTAATGTCTTCCAGAAGACAATTTATATTCCTAGGCCTTGCAAGCAAATCAGCCAGGGAGTAGGTCAACAAGTCACTAAATCAGTTAATCAACTGGTCACTCTATCAACTGACCAAACCATTTGGTTAAATGGCCAATCAGTTTGTTTGGCACACACGAACACACCACGTGCTAGCATCGTATAGCTTGACTTTCGATGCATTCGTATTTTATGTATCTATCAAAACAGGCCAGAGGAGTATAGCCAAAATGAGGAAGCAGAATATTGCATAATAAAAGTTATATAGTGGCTGCTTGCTTTAAACTGGATGTTTGAGGGTTATAGTTTCAGGCTTCATTAGAAGCAGGTAATTGTATTGTATTGTATTGTATTGTATCATTGCAACAATAATGATGCATGTTGTAACAGTTTCTCTGTAGCTGTTTTACTTTCTGATTTGCTAGGCATTGGATTTGCTCCAAAGGAAGTCGGCGAGCATCTCGTCAGTGTCTTCAAGCACGGCAAGCACATTCCAAACTCACCATTCAAGATCTACGTTGGTGAGCAAGAGCTTGGCAATGCTAAGCGTGTCCGAGCCTATGGCAAAGGCCTTGAAGAAGGAGTGGCCAATGAACTCAACGAATTCTACGTTGACAGCAAAGATGCTGGTAAGTAGAACAGACTATATAAAAGTGGATTTTGCAAGATCATCATGCGCTGCAATGTATTGTGTTTTATTTAACATTAGAACTTCTTCTAGAGGACCAACAAGTATTATGTTATAACGTGTTCACCTTATAATAAATTAATTTCACCTTAATAATGATTTTTTTTCTCCAAAACTGACTAACTGGATATCCATGTTCTCAACCGTGTTAATTTCGAATTTGCTTTATGGCCATATTTATTACAATAATGTTCTTCTATATTTTAATCTGTGGTTTTGGGGTGATGTTTGGATATGGCTGTTAACTTAATAATGAGCTGAATGAAGGAAGGGGCCAATTAATAACTGGGGATTGGTTAATTATCGATTGATTGTGATTTATTTTAGGTTATGGTGGGTTGAGCCTGTCCGTGGAGGGACCAAGTAAGGCTGATATGGAGTGTAATCAAGAGAGCGATGGCATCTGCCGTGTTCGATACAAGCCAACAGAACCCGGAAACTACATCGTCAACGTTAAGTTTGCTGATGAACACATTCAAGGTTAAACTTACTGTCATTTTAAAATTTCAGATGATTACCATGCATGTCAATATTTCTGTTTTTGTGGTCTTGACTGTTGCAAAAACTTATTTCATTTAGAGCACACAAACAGACGATCGCTTGTGCAGAAAGAAAGTCTTGTGTTTATCTACTTCAAACTTTATCTCAGGGAGGCTTAACCCTCTACACTCCTTATTATAAAGCCAAAACATTCTGCCACTGCATCAGTTTTAAACCAAGGCAGTGTCACAGCTGTTATCTAGTTAATTGCCCTAGAACCGGGGCTTGTTGTCTGCAGCCTTAGGACCAGCATTTCAAGTAAATTTCATAAAGGGTATGATATTAAATGCATAACTGCAAGATATTGAATTGGTTGGATGCATGGATACAATATTCACAAAACATTTAATAATATTCATATTCATATTTCATATTCAAGTATTGCACCATGTTACAGAACATTATGATAATTTATAGTATCCTGTGCTGTAAAATGCAGATATTGTTTATGCAACGTGTGTTGAGAACCTTTGTGATTTACTGTGTTTTTGCAGGAAGTCCATTCATGGTGAAGGTCGGTGGTCAGCCAGCCGGTCTCATGTCGGAGCAGATCTTGAGGCAGAGAGATGTGGCGGATGTTACACACGTCGGAAGCGAATGCGAATTGAGTCTTAAGATTCCAGGTATTGAATGAAATCCTGTACAAAGAGTGAAAACTAAAACAGTAATAGACACTGTCTTCATCTGAATCATTTGATTCAAGCAGAGTAGATATGATAAATAAATATTTATTACGGTTGATGTATGTATTTTATACTTTCAACACTTTAACGAAGGAAGTTTACCAAAAGTTACTGGGAAACCAATTCAGCTCACCGTTAAAGCGTTAATTGAATATGTAGCAACCTATGAGCTCAGTAACGTATATTTGTAAGTTGTAACTGACTATATAGCAGCCTTTAAAAAATATATCATCAGCCTTATCATTATTGTCTTTGTTGTCGTTTTTTATGTCATATATTCTTGTGTTTTCGTCATAAATGTCAAAATTATGAAAATACCATGTTTCCTTAGCTATTGGCTCTCCTTATATCCTTATGCTGACTATGAATTTTCTGTATTTAATTTAATTAGAACCTATTATCGTGACTTAAAACCAAAATATGACTTTCAACCTTTTTCAACGACCTTGTTTTAAAGTTCAGGTGTTTATTTCTGTCAGCCGTAAATGTGAAGGAACTGGAGGCCGTTGTCATCAGTCCTTCTGGAACTTCTGAACCATGTGAAGTAGCGGACATTGGTAACAACGAGTACAGCATAAAGTTTGTGCCAAAGGAAATCGGCGTTCACACCGTCAGTGTCAAACATCGCGGAATTCACATTCCTGGGAGTCCATTCCAGTTCACCGTTGGACCGATTACTGAAGGTGGTGCACATAAAGTTAGAGCACATGGTCCCGGACTGGAAAGAGGAGAAATTCTTGTTCCATGTAAGTTCTTTCTCAGTGATTGGTGAAGTTTCTTCTCTTCTTCTAGTCTTTACGAAAAAACAGAATTATTATAAAGTCACTTTTATCTTAAACTCAGCTTTCATTTTAATTGCTTCCAGTGAGAGTTTAATTCTGAATGTGTTGAAGTCAATCATTGTCCTGCATGCCTTTGTTCTCTGTTTTCTGCATGTGTTTAGACTCTGTCAATGCGTAGTTGTTTATGTATTTAGGTTGATAAAAGTGTTTATTTGCTTCTTCATGTGTTTAGGTTACTTTAACATCTATACTCGTGAAGCTGGAGCAGGAAGCTTGTCTATTGCCATGGAAGGTCCATCCAAAGCAGATATCAACTTCCAGGACAAGAAAGACGGATCTTGTGAAGTGGCTTATACTTGTACCGAACCAGGTCAGTCATATCTACAAACTCTTTAGGTTTGCAACAGACAAAAAAGACAACTGTTGCAATACGACAACTGTTGCTTCTTCTCCTTCTTTCTCTTCTGTCTGCCTTTGCCAAGTGAAGGTGCTAAAAGAAGCTTGTCTGCATTCTGTCCATACGAATCCATGTGCTTATTTGTAGTTTGTAGACTGGATTACCTTCATCCACTGCTTTGTAGTTAAAGGTATTCAGCACAAAATTCCGCACAAAACGCTGTTAAACAATTGAACTCTGATTTTAGATGTTATGGCTTGTTGACTGCAGTTTAAAGCTTATAGTATTCGTAAACGTAAACTATAAATTTCTGAAGCGCCACTTTAATGCTAAATGGCGAGCACCAGCTTATTCACGTATGGCATATTTCTAAAAGAACATCAAAAGAACAGCGTGAAATGATCGACTACAGCATAAGAACAAGGCATAACCTGTTATTTCCAATGAACAGCAACAGGAAGAGTAGAACCTATAGAAACAAGTCTAGTGACAACATTACAGTACAGGTATCTGTAAGTCAGGTTCTCTTTATTGTCTTCTGCATTTGTGCAAATTTATCAGCAGCTAATTTGTAAAGCATCCCGTTGTAAGTGTAATAGCAATACGTAAATTTGCAGGCGAGTACTTGGTGTCGATTCGGTTCAACGATCAGAACATCCCCGATTCACCGTTCAAAGTGTACGTTGCGGAAAGCAGCGGAAACAAGAAGAGAATGGACATCCGAGATCTGCAGGAGCAAGGATGCCAGGTATGCTTTTGACGGACCTTAGTCCATGTTGACAGTTTCAGTTAGACCTAAGTTGGGAAGATAGGATGACCTTTGAACTATCAGACTGATGAGAGTAATGATGGTGGCAGGGAATGTGGTTATGACAGTGACCATGATGCTTATGACAATGTTGACATTGTATGAATAGTGATGGTGGTGCTGAAAGTGATGACAGTGTATGGACTGCGCACAGGGGCGGATGCAGAAAGTCTATCAGGGGGGGCCAAAAATTATACATACAAAGCAACCATCTTCTGGGAGAGGAATCAGTTTACCAACCGACCACCAAAATTTTTTTTAGCAATCCTCTCCCAAAAAAGTTGATGACCTTTTTTTTTTAGTCATTAACCTTTTTTACGTCTTCAGTATACATCTACGGGACCCACGTCCTGTGTACATTTGACTCATCCACGTCTACGGGGGGGGGGGGGACGCCTGTGTAAACATCATCAAACGCCCAGAAAACGCCTGTGTAAATAAAGATAAATTTCAAATGGGGGGCCATGGCCGGATTGGCCCCCCCTGGATCCGACCCTGACTGCACAGCAGTAGTTGATTGCAGAATAAGCAGCTGGCTTTGTGCTTTGGAATACCACTTGCGTTAACTCAGAATACACAATAAAAAGAATATCGAATTGTTGTCCATGAACAAATTTAGAGATTTTTATGATGTTTTCAGATCAACAAGCCAGCAGCATTTTCCGTCGACATGACCGGTACGAAAGGAAAACTTGACGCAAGAGTTGTTGCACCTTCAGGTGCTGAGGATGAAGCTACCATTCAAGAACTAGATAAAGGTTCGTACGATTTAAATGTATCCTGTTATTCTAATTTCAATTTTCATTCTCCATGGCCTGTTATGCCACACAGTGAATGAATACCCATGGCTGTCTCAGGGCTAGCTCTTCTTCAGCTCTGCTTCAGCTCTTCTTCTTCTTCATGTAATCTGAACCTGTTGCAAATGTTTGCCTTTAATTTCTGCCTTAGTTAATTAATTGCCTGTGGATGAGATTATTCTTTTGACTTGACTTGTATGTAGCAAGGAAGAAGTATGGAATTTCTACATAGTTGATTGTGTAAACAAGTCCTTTGATTGTTTTGTTTGACATTTGTTGATTCCGTGTAGATCATTGCACAGTTCGATTTATTCCACGGGAAAATGGGATTCACAAGATTTTCGTACGCCAGAACGGTGTCCCGATTTTTGGAAGCCCCTTCCACGTCGTCGTTGGCAAAGTGGATGCTGATCCAGCCCATGTGCATGCAAGTGGTGACGGATTATCCAAAGGACGCACGGGTAAGTGACCTGGCAGAGACTTTTTGGCACAATGTGTATACCATAAACCAATAAAGTAGTTGTCCTATGTTGACACTGTAACTGACAACTTGCTTCTATGAGTGACTTAAAATGTGCTATATTAAGTATCTTGATACATACTTGCATACATGCATCCATACGTACATACATACATACACACATACACATATTATGCTACAACTTCTTGTGAAGTGTTTACGTTATTTATGCAATTGAGTAATCCTGTAAATGTGATTACTTGCATAGTATGGTTGTTTGAAATCTAGTCGCCTAAAATAAGGTTTTTGGTGGCCTAGTAGTAATGCATATGAGTGAATGCATTCGGGGTTTGAATCACTGTGATATTCCTTGCCGAGCCATAAATCCAAATGGCCCAACAGGTAACGTTGCTGGTTATTTAATTGTTATTGTCATGTCTGTAAGCATCCTAGGACTGGGCTTCTGTGGATGAGAAAAGCTGATAAGCTGATGATATCTAATAGTTTTGCTGTCAGCTTGCTACAAATCAGCTATATCATTCAGATAACTACCCTCAATTCACACATTATTGTTATGGTCATTCGGATAAAATACACAGTCGTAAACAGGGATCTTAATTTAATTCATTTTACAATGGAACCTCATTAGTGTGTGACATTTTGCCCATTTTACGTGGTTAGTAGTTGTCTTTTTCTGTATTACATCTTGTGTTTTAAGTTGTCTGTGTTGTAACATTGCTTGAAAGATTCCATAAGGTATTAAATCTGTAAGCTGTTTCCTTTTACTGATTTGTATGAAATTAATGTTACCCTGTAACTGTATTTACAGGTCAGGTGGCCAAGTTCCTCGTGAAGACAGCAAATGCTGGTTCAGGGGCGTTGGCTGTAACCGTTGATGGTCCATCGAAAGTAAAGCTTGACTGTCGCGAGATTGAAGAAGGTTATGAATTTTCTTACACGCCAGCATCAGCTGGAGATTATCTCATCAGCATCAAGTACGGAGGCAATAACCATATTCCAGGCAGTCCATTCAGAGCTCAGATTGTTGGTAAGTGCACAGGACCATCACTATAACACATGTTCATATAATGTGAAGGGGTGGTCGGTAGTGTAGGGGTAGCTCACACCTGACCACACTTGCATCTCGTCGCTGCCTATAGACTTGCTTGTTTATGAGCCTGTCACATTGAGAGTGCTTCTGTATAGTCCTGCTGAGAGAAGCGCTTTATAAATGTTCATATCAGATAAGATAAGCATGCTCGACCATCAATCGAGAGGTTGGGGTTCAAATCCCTGCATATTCAGGATATTTCTATAGCGCCTCTCGAAGTCTACTACTACTCAGAGGCGCTCCCGACTACAGCATTTGATACTGTGCCGGAATTTTCACGCCGAAGCGCCACGAGCAATTGCGAGTGAAGGACTTGCCCAAGGTATGTATGCAGCGGCTAGAGTGGGATTCGAACCTGCAACCCTCCGGTCACAAGGCGCCGAACTTACCATTGAGCCACCACGCCCCACATATCTTTAATCATGCTTTTTGAGCCAGCAACTGAAAAGTCTGTGATTTTGAGGATGAGCCTCTGATTTTTATTATTTCAATTTGGGTTTTGTGATTACAGCAATAATAACACTGTCGTTGTCTTACAATATCTGGTTTGTTCTTTCAGGTGACAGTCAGGCAGGAAAGTTGTGGAATGAACAGTCACAGGTGGTTGTCGAGACTGTTACAAAATCCACGACTACACAGATGTTTTCTGCAGCTCAGTTGCTGCACGATGCTGACGTCTCAAAAGTCAGATCCGAGGGAGTCGGGCTTCAGAAGGCATTCATTAACAAGGATGCTACCTTTACTGTCGATACATCTCAAGCAGGTGTGTATAATTTGCAGTTGACGTCCTATGTAGGTAATTTGCTGTATCTTTATTTTAATTGGGAAATTAACTTCTTTAATATGTCACGGTTCACCAACTTCAGTGGGGTCTCCAGTGGTCTGGTTTGTATTTTCTTTCAGCATCCATGGAGATCAGAGAAACATGGTTTATTTGCTTGTATTTGACCATGCAAGATTGCTATAGCAAATGTACATCAAGCTGATAGTTCAGGGTCCTTAAAACATCTATTAGAATAATTGAACAGTAGTTGGAAAGATGTGACAAGGAAGTAACAAGAAAGCTCTAAGTTAAGGATTTTATACAGTACTGTGACAGGTTAAAAGAGATCAGTGGAGGCCGAGTTTTTGATCTGGTAGCCTGAACTATGGACTAAATAATATAATTGGTCCAGCCACCGAGTTTTGACAAAGATGATTTGGAGTAGAGACGGCCTGCTTTGCTAAGAAGAATGGGAAGGCACCTACTGCTATATTTGTTTTAATTGAAGCCTTTCATTACAGCATTTGCTATATCTCTGTTCAGTTGTATTTCATTACTGGATGGATGGATGGCAATAAACCTGATTATTGCCTTTCACCTCTGCATATGTGATTTGAATACTAGTACCTATACATGATACCAGGTGGATGAGACAACTGTTGATGGGGCATTCAATAAATTATCAATTACCTTACCATACTGTCACAAGTTTTCATTTGTACTTAAATTTTCCATTTAAAATTTCTACTTGGCTCATCTGATACCCATTTTCCAGCTGTGTTTCCACATGCTGACACCAGATGAGCCGTTTTCGTTACCCTTACAGGTTTTGAATATGTGCATGCACATACAAATTGTCTACGGGTATTTGATGTTTTTGTTACATCACACTTTATTTTTACAGGTCACAACATGCTGTTGGTTGGCGTTATGGGCCCTCGAATTCCCTGCCAAGAAGTTTCTGTTCGACACGTTGGAAATGGCCGCTATACAGTCATCTATCGACCGGAAGAAGTCGGAAATCATTTGCTTGTGATCAAATGGGGCGAGAAACACATCCCTGGAAGTCCTTTCCACATCGTCGTACAGTAGATGCGTTGACCTTCCATTGGATGAAATTAGGATGCAAATAATCAATTAGGAACTCATTAATGCAGCTTATTTGGCTCTCATACTCATAATGGCCTTGGCTTGATTGTCTGTAGTAGTTTAACTGACGCAAAACAAACGTGTTACGTAATTGAAGAGGCTCGGTAACAATAAAAGAATTCAGAACTATGGATTATTTGCTGGTGTTATGTCAAGTGAAAGTAGAAAGGAACGTATATTTGATATGTTGATATTGAAAACTGACGACTAACTGTTATGGGTTCAAATATTAGTTACAGGCTGTTCAGTGTCTATTTTGTTACTGGTAACTCGCCAGAACATGGTCAAACATAGCACTATTGCACTGCAAGACTTCCTGGTAACTATGTGCATGTCTCAGGAGAAGAAATTCAGTGCAGAATGCATATTTCATTATGTCCACTCAACATAGGTACTAGCTTGGTATATACTTTGACACAAGTATAATTGGATCTCACAGACAGAGAGTTGGAAAGATTGTTCAGGCTGGAGGAAGTGAATTCCAGATAATCGGAACACCGTTAGGCTAGGCAGTGCAGGTACCATAACGTCGGCAAGGTGCCGACTGAGAGTTCTTTGATGACAGAACTGCAAGGCAAACCATAGGTTATGTGTTCATCACATGCAGTACTGTAGCAATATGTCAACAAGATCACTGAAACTTAAGTGGTTTTTATTAAATCACTGGTAGCATATTGTGATTTGCAATTATTGATTTACTAGCAGTTCATCATCAACTGATATAATGATATTTTGATTGCTTAAATGCAGCCAAGGAACTATGCTGATGTCATACTTTAAAGTTGCTTATTGCTTTTATGCAGGTGCCTTATAAATCTGGTAATAGTAGGCAGTAATAGAAGTTATAAATCTTTCAAAAATTAGAAAGTTTTTTGTTATAACTTCTCAAATTGTGTTACTAGATCCTGAGCAATCTGACCTAGGATTTTAGCTTGCCTTTTAGTTTTACTTGGCAGCAACTGTTTATTGCCTCGTTGCGTTATTTTAGTGGTTCTCTCGAAGTTTTTAAATTGGATGTATCAATGCTAAGCCACAAGAAAATGTAATGGACAATGCTTGGGAAAAAAACGGTAATCAATTCAGCAAGCCCAATGTACCAACAAGTACAAAGTATGAACTTAGCCATACAGATGTTAGAATAAGTACATTACCAAAATTGTGGATTTGAACCAAATCTGTTAAAGAAAAGGATTGAAGCTATCGTGTGCCACCATTTGTTGTAAATAGTTTGTGATGGTTTTAGTGGGTAATGTTCCTGAACATGGTTATGGGTGCATCATAAGCATTTAGTATAACCGAATAGTAAGTAAAATTATTTTTTTATGAACGTGCTTGAAGCTCTAAGTGCTTTTTTAAATTGTGCAACTGATTTTCGTTTTTAAAGTACATATGTAATGCTTCCATTTATAATTATACTAACCATGAAGTTATTGAAACAAACAAAGGTTCAAACATGTGTGAATGTTTTTAAAATAAAAGCCATTGTAGAAATTGAAGTTCTGATAAAGTTCTCAAGGAACCATAAATATATATATTAAAATATATTTAATACTTCACTGCATAAATCTGAAGCATAATTTTCAAAATTTTAAGATGGATGATAAGCATTTAGTAAACCAAGAAAATCAGCAATGGGATTTGCTACACACTGCTACAGCATCCAAGTACCAACACTCCCTCTTTCAAATACTATGTGACATAACACGAAGGATGGTTACCAATGTATTTATGTGAAGTAAGTAAGAAGGGCTCTTTCCAGCTCCACCAGGAAACTGATTTACAAAGTGATGACTTGTGTTATACTGGCAGGTCTCAAGAAAGTGACCATTCCAGCTGTGGTTAGTTTTCTGGGAAATATGACCATTCTACCTGTGGGCACTATTGGCAAATGTATAAAACCATTTACATGTTAACATCAAAATTTTTCTAGAATAACATTTGAGGGGTGCAATCTTTAAAGCAACAAACGATGTTGTAAACACGAATGCAGCCGAGGTCCAGAGAACTCATTAGTTACTTGATTGGTCTGTTCTATGCAGGTGTGATATGGCTATGCTGGTATTAATTCAGGGCACGGTCATTACATGTGTATATGTGTATGTATGTATGCAAGTATTTACGTAAATAAAATGCTGCAAGATTGAAATTAATCATTTTAGTCTTACAGTATTTTGATACATTGCATGGACGTTTTATTATTATTATCAGGGCTTTTTTCAGCCGGAACGCGCCGGTACGGCGTTCCGGCACCTTTTTCAGCTCCTAAAAAATAATTTATTTATTTTAATAATTAAAACAATAATTTAGCTATTTTAATTTAATTTAAGTGTTTTTGAACTGTTTTCAGTGTTTATTGAGACCCCTCCCAACCCCCAATCCCGTGTTTTCTCGTGATTTTAGCCTGCCCATAATTGTTGCGTTCCGGCACCTATTGTTCCGTTCCGGAACCTTTTTTTCTAGAAAAAAGCACTGATTATTATTATTATAATTATTATTATTATTATTACAGAGGTTTTATATAACACTGTGAGATGCACTTTATAAATGTTCAGATATAGTACAATACAATATAGCACCCCTTCAAGGTTATCTACTCAGGAGCGCTCCCAGTCCAACCCCGAACAAACAAGACAGTTTTAAGGCAAGAATGGAACAGAGACGAGCACTCGATTGGGGTCAGGCGCAGCGCTACTGGGAACCCATTCCAGGTTGCTGGGCAACAGATGCTATGGTTGAGCATATGGATACAATCTCTCGGTTCATTCATTGCATGTATCTAGTCCAGAATGGATATTTCAGTATGTCCCCTCAACATAGCTAGCTTGGTATATACTTTCACGCAAGTATAGTGATGGTTAAGTTTACACACTAGGTACATGGATTTGATGGTTTATTCATCACTGGAATTTGGTAGCTTTATCACCTGATGGTTAGGTTTAATAATTGATTGGATCAAAGGATGGTTAAGTTGTTTATTGCCTAGATTTAAAGCCCGCAAGGTTTAGTTCAATTGTTTATTGCCTAGATTTAAAGCCCACAAGGTTTAGTTCAATTGTTTATTGCCTAGATTTAAAGCGGGTAAGGTTTACTCACTGCCTACAGCTGATGACATTTAGGTTTATTTATCAGAGGGATCTGATAATTTCATTATTAATTGCTTGGATCTGACAATGGTTTGGTTTGTTCATTCGATCAGTTTGGTTTATGGATGTCTACGAGAATGATCTGGTTTTCTGGTGGACAGAGGTCGTCTATAAAGTACGTCTGCAAAGACTGGTGAATGATGACAAATACAGAGAATGGGAGGGTTATGTCCAATGCAGACATCCGCATGTAAATGTGGCAGATATAGTTCTTTCAGTACAACCTGTACCTCAAACACCTACTTAAGTCAGACGGCAGATAGTCTGTACTGCGTTGGATGCCGGACACAGCAGTATCAAGCCCCACCTGAGGTGCAGACAACAGAGGGACTCAGCAGTATCAAACAGCACCATCCAAGTTAAAACAAGTACAAAGGAGCAACACGGCAATAACCAAAATTAGCCCGGCAAGATCAACAGTTAATTTAGGCCTTAGTAGCCCCCTATGCGGACGTTTGCAAAAACGGATGGGGAGGGTAATGCTACATGCTGAGAGTGGGAGGGAGAGGTCCTAAGTAGGTCATTTTTGCTGATGCCCTTTATGGACTGCCCCTAAGCATGCTCCGATTAACTAATGAACTGGACCTGAGACGGCTTTAGTTAATTGGTGGCCTGGGTTTGAGAATGCTTTGCTTTATTGATGGCCTGCATCTGAGAATGCTAGTTTATTTATGGTCTAGATCTGAGAATGCAGTGGTTTACTGATCTGGCTTTGAGAATGCTTTAGTTTATTCATGTCCTAGATCTGAGAATGCTTTAGTTTATTTATGGCCTTGATAGGAGAATGCAGTGGTTTACTGATGATTTGGATCTGATAACGCTTTAGTTTACTGATGGCCTGGGTTTGAGAATGCTTTTTAGTTTACTGATGATCAGGATCTGAGAATTCTTTATTTTACTGAGATTGGTGTGTTTTTCCATCAAATATAGCCTACAGTTGGTGTTGCAGGCTCCTTTTAGCTACAGACTACTGAGCAAGACATTGTGATGACAATCAAAGCCCTGGAAGCCACGTTTATTGACACCATATGTTAGAAGAGAATTGGCTCCACATTGGGTCCATAGCTGGCTACTGTTGATTTTTGCTGTTGTTGTCCCTTTAGGTGAATTCCTCATCGAATTGCTGCTGTTGTTCCAACATTTCTCGCTGTTGTTCCAAAGACCTCCTGTATGCGAAGACCCGTTGTAACTCAGTTCCAGGTGGAGAACCACGGCTGTTCAATTAGAAATTGAAATCATGTTTAAACACAGAAATTACTTAAACAATCTCTTATTAAAATCTCTTAAATAAAAGACAACAAATTAATAGAAATAAAATAGAATCACAGCTCATAGTTAAATTTAAACAGAAATGCTTACAGGAAAATGACTAAAAGGCAATGGCAAAACATCAATACGTGTATATCATCATCATCATCGTCGTCGTCATCACCATCATCGTCGTTGTCATCATCATCATCATCATCATCATCATCATCATCATCATCATCATCATCATTATCATCATTGCTAGTATCTTGATCTGCAGTGGTTTGCATGTTCACAAATGTACATGCTGATATAAGTAGAACAAGTATATACATCACATACATACAGTACATACTTCATATGCATACACAGATACATATATGCATCACATAACTAATTCCATCTATGTACAGATACATATATATGCATCCATATACGTAGCTATGTATAATCGTATATATACTAGGGTAGGTACTGATTTTTAAAAATTAATCTCCAAAATGTAACTTAGATTAAATTCGATTAATCTCGTATCTGTTATGTAAAACGTAAAAAATGTATTCACCGAGTCGATTACTACTTTCTTTCTAAAAAAAACTTCAAGCATTCGACATGCTCAAGTTCAAATTGCAAATAGTCAGTGAGTTTATCTTAGCCATTCGTCAGCGACGGTGACAGGACAATTCGGTGCAGGCACAATTTTGGCTCAGGACAATTTGGCTCAGGACAATTTGGCTCAGGAACATTTCTGTGCAGGGACAATTCGCGCAGGAAAAATTCCAGTGATTTCATACTACAACTTATTACACATTTTTCTTTGAATTAGCCTTATTGAACACTTGTAATGGAATTGGCATAAAATGAAAAATGTGGGCTAAAACTATAAAATATCGTCAATTAGAATGTTGTAAACTGCTTTCTTCATTGCATATGTACTGTAAAAAATCCCCCAAAGAAAATTTACACCACATGACCTGCTTTCGGAAAATCGGTTTAGCATGGAACTGATGTGTAAGAAATAGAGTATAATTATGGCAATCCTATACAAGCCTATTTGGAAACAAACAGGCCTTACTCTATTTCGTAAAAACTTATTTCACAAACCTAATTAATCTCTTTTGGGTAAAGAGAGCTCTAACGCCTTCAAATATTTAGTTTACGAAGTGGCTTATTCCTGTTACCTGTACTTCACTTAGAAACTCGCCTTATTAAGCTGCGTGGAATCTTTGCACCATTTGTCCCTGTGCCGAATTGTCCCTGTGCCGAAATGGCCCAGCGCTGATTTGTCCCTGTGCCGAATTGTCCTTGCGCCGAACAGGCCCTGCGCTGATTTGTCCCTGTGCCGAATTGTCCTTGCGCCGAACTGGCCCTGCGCTGATTTGTCCCTGTGCCGAATTGTCTCTGCGCCGAAATGTCTCTGTACCGAACTGGCCCTGCGCTGATTTGTCTTGCGCCGAATTGTCCGCGCCAAAGTGTGACGGGCCGAATATTCTCGCGCCGAGTTGTCCTAGAACCGTTTGAACCCAAGGTAAGCGAACTGTTCATTGCAATGAAGACAGTTAATTTTGTCGCCATCTTCGACTTTCCCATCAGCATTAGGCTAACCTTAAATGCAAAATTTTCCACTCAGTTATCATTGTTCATCACATCATTGTTCACGTGGGGAGCCAGCACATGCGCGGCGCATTTTCTTACATTAAATTTCTTTACGTTCGGCATCTCCTCGTTTTTGGAATGGATCTGTTTCCGGAGTAGTTTCAGTTTAGCGACGGTGTCATAACAAAGATGATTAGCGTCGCCCTCCTCCTTATCCAGGCTTGGGACTGGCACTGTCAGAGTACGAACAGTGGCGGAGTTCTGTTTCCGGAGTCCATTCCAATTTTAATATTCAATCCTTCTGCCTGAACCCTCCGTTTTTCAAATCCCTGCCTCTGGACCGCCATTACTACCATCCCACCAATCATCTTCATCCGCCGCATCTAATATAATTATGCATCAACGCTCCTCCTCCTATCCCTCCGCTGTCTCGCCTTCCATACCCCTACTCGCCTAATCCACGCACAACCTACACAGAAGCCACCGCCGTGTACAACGGTTTAACAGCATTCCTTTGTCATATTTTCTCACATCACCTCGCATCTACTTCAAACCCAGGGGCGTCATTTCAGCTTTTTTCATGGGGGGGCAAGGATGTCAAAAAAGAGGTAAAAAAAATTTTCGCGCTTTGCGCGAAGAAATTTTACAGTTTTTGGGTGTTTCTTCAAAAACTTTCGGGGAAAAAATGCATAATGTGCCACCTCCACTGTCAAAGAGGTGTGATCTTGTGAAAAGAACCTGTGCAGACTCTAGTTTTGTTAATAGTATATAATAATTCCATGAATTTGAGTATCATTTTTTCTTTTTTACCCCTTTCTTCTTCCTCTTTTTCTTGTTCTAGCTTTTTCATTTTTTTTCAAAAATCAGGGGGGGGCAAATGCCCCCCCTTGCCCCCCCAAATGACGTCCCTGTTCAAACCTCGGAAATTATTTCCATCTCTACTCCTTCTTTAATGCGGCGACATAGGTTCAAACCCCGGGCTAGTTTCTGCATCATACTTCAACCTATGCACACTTAACATCCGTTCTTTCCTTAGCCTAACGAAAAACACTACACTGCGCTACATGACCTGATATCATCTTCTAACCACCATCCTGACGCCATGGCCTTAACTGAAACTTGGATCACTTCATATGCCACTCACTCTCAACGCTGTAGACCAGACGGATATTCTCTCATAAGCTCACCCCGGCAGCCTAAAACTTCATCCAAAAGTTCAACCTCCAAATTGCCTTCATAATCCGTGAACCAGCTACTGTCCTCACCGCGCCCACCTACACTTATTAAACCTTCGAATCATCATCAGTCACAATCAAACTGCCCACAACTAAACTAACCATCTACAATATCTACCGACCTCCTACACTACATCATCAGCTTATTCTGCAAAACCTAACTAGTGCTTTCCTTGAGGAATTTGACTCCTTTCTATCTGTCGCTGTCACCACACCCCATGAGTTTGTCATCACTGGTGACTTTAACATCCACGTCGACAACCCTTCCGATCCATTTACATCCCAGTTTCTTTCCTCCCTAAATGCTTTCAATCTGATCCAATATCTTTCTTTCCCCACCCACAAATATGGCCACACTCTCGACATAGTCATTACTTCTGTCTCATCCAGCTTGTCACCAATGCTCAGCTGCGAACTCAACGCGCCCTCTGATCACTATCCTATATTCACTAAACTCAATACTGAGCCATCTCCTCGCCCCCCTCCCAACACCAAACTTTGCTCATTTCGTCGTATCAGCTCCATTGACCTCGATGCATTAAAACTCGATCTTGAATCCTCATCCCTTCTCGTAAATCCCCCAACAGACCATAATGATCTCTTGTCTGCAAACAATATCCACTATGTCAGAACTCCTCAACAAACATGCTCCAATCATCACTAAATCTGAAACTCGTGCAAAAATTCCATGGTTCAATTCTTAACTTCAAGCTCTCAAATCATTGCGCCATCGTCTGGAGCGAGCATACAGACGTTCTGGTGATCTCGCCTTGACCTTGACCAATAGATACCACAGCCAACTTCTGTCAGCAAAAAACCGTTACCTGTCATCTCTTGTTCACTCAAATTCATCCAATCCTAGAAATCTCTGGAAAACCATAAACAGTCTTCTTCACCGTGGCTCCTCTCACCCTCTGCCAAACTCCATCGCACATGCATCTATTGCCGAATCCTTTGCATCATTCTTCACTGACAAAGTTTCCTCACTCCATCTCTCATTACAGACTCTCTTATCAAAATCAACCTCTACACAAACCGACTCAGGCGACCACAATGACACAACTTTGCCACCTATTGCTTTTTGGCTCTTCTAGATCTGGCTGGGTCCCTGCCCCTTATGGCGTTCCTCAGGGCTCAGTGCTAGGCCCTTTACTTTATATTATTTATACCGCTGGTATTGGCCCCTTGTTGGAGGCAGGCGGGCTTCTTCACCAGCTGTATGCTGATGATGTTCAGGCATACATTCACTGTCGCCCTGATGGGGTGGTAGCTGCTGTACAGCAGATGACTCAAGCTATGGAGGTCCTTTCTGCTTGGTTAGCCTCCAACCGCTTGCTCTTAAATGCTACTAAAACTCAATTTATCTGGCTGGGTGGTGGTAGGCGATTGGCGGGTGTAAATTGGCCCCTGGTGGCAGAGGCTTTTCCCCATATCACCTTCCTGGACGTGGTTCGGGATTTAGGAGTCCTCCTGGATCGTACTCTCAGCTTCTCCCAACATGTTAACCAGCTTACCCGTAGCTGTTATTATCAACTGCGCCAGTTGCGGCTTATTTCTCGTTCTCTGTCTCATGATGCTACTGTCATCCTTATACATGCTTTTGTAACAAGCAGGCTGGATCACTGCAGTGCGATCTTGGTTGGTCTGCCGCTTGGATTGATTGGCCGCCTCGACCGGGTTCTTCGGTCAGCTGCTCGGCTTATTGGACGCATCCCTAAATATGCCCCTATTTCTGCATACATGCGTGATGTGCTGCATTGGCTCCCTGTCCCGCAGCGTATCTGTTATAGGGTTGCTGTACTGGTATGGCGCTGTCTCTTAGGCTGTGCCCCGGCCTATCTGTGTGAGCTCTGCCGCCCGGTCTCTGATTCAGTTGGTCGGCGTGCTCTTCGGTCTTCTTCTGGGGGAGAACTTTTAGTCCCTCGGGCTCGCTCCACAATTAGGCAACGCCGGGATTTCTCTATAGCTGGGCCCTCCATTTGGAATGGTCTTCCATTAGAGATTCGCCTTCTCCCTAGGGGTAACACATCTGCTTTTTACAAGCTGCTCAAGTCTAATCTCTATTGCCGTGGCTGGGCTGGGAGCGCTTCTGAGTAGGTTTCTTGAAGGTGCGCTATATTAAATTTTTGAATGAATGAATGAATGAATGAGTATTGCATCTTTTAATCTGTTTGAGCCTGCTACTGAAGCAGAAACCACTACCCTCAGTCAAGCCTCGCAAAACAAGCAGTGCGATCTCGACCCAATCCCAACATCCTTACTCAAAGACTGTGCAACTCTTCTTGAAATTCTGCAATTGTTCCTTAGTCTGTGCTGCACTAGCTCTTTGGAATGATCTTCCAAAAGATCTCCACCAGTTTGCTCATCCTCCAATCTCGCCTGTTAATTTAACCTGTCCTCCGCTTGCACTCTCCTCCGCTGCTTTCCACTCACGACTGAAAACCGAACTCTTCAAACTATCCTATCCTGATTCCATTCTTGCGCCACCACACAACCGCCATCATCACCGATTACCACCATAGCACCCTGCTGTCTCCTCGACTTGACCTCCTCTGACTCTCACCTGGCACCGGAACAGACAAGGCGGACATGGCCATTGCGGACTTGATTTGATGTAGCGCCGGTGAATAAGCTGGTCTCCCTGACGTGGCTCTTGTGTGGCGCTGAGAAATTTCGGAGATTTACATTTACATTACATTTAGGTATTGTTTATTCTGGAAATGGACCGCTCGACATCATCAAATAAGTAAGAAAATTAATCGAAGAAGCCGAAATTAATCGATTAAAATTTTTAACGATTAATCGATTAATTAATCGTTAAAATCTGCAGTCCTAGGCCTAATATATATATACATGCATTCATATATATGTATCTCTGCATGCAATAAATATATACACATTTAATAATTTGACATTTCACTTCTCTCGATGCTCCCCTACCTGGCAATCACTGCACGCTGACTTGCATAGGGTATATTAGTCTTAACATTTATTGTTTAAAAAAACACGCACAAACATGTGACTTAATTCATCGCCCTCGCTCTGCTGCTTCTCTTTGGACATCTTCGTTCCCCATGTCAGGACTTCACTGGCTCAATCTACGTCTTTTGCTTCCATTGGCCCTGCTCTTTGGAATGAGCTTCCTCCGTTCATTCGTTCTTCTATTCTCTTCCTCTTTTACCTTTCTTAAAACTTGTTTTTTTTCTCTCGGGGTCTCTCGCACCGGGAGCGCTTCTGAATGGCCCTCCCACTAGAAGCGCTTTATAAATATCCGAATACAACACAATACAACCAACACACACACACACACACACACACACACACACACACACACACACACACACACACACACACACACACACACACACACACACACACACACACACACACACCGTATACATACCGTCTCTAGGACTCAACTGGGAAAAGCTCCTAAATACCTATGTGACCTAATGCGTAAACCTCTATCTGCTCTCTCTTCCCTCCCTCTTCGGTCTGCTGACCGCCTTGATCTACTTGTCCCTCGCGCAAGGACTTCGATGGCTCAGCATCATGCTTTTGCCATTCTTGACCCTTCCTTATGGAATGACCTGCCCCCTCTCTCCGTAGCAAGATATTGCTTGGGATCTCGCCCTCTTCTCTCCGCTGCCTAAAGACCTTTCTTTTCCCTCGGGGGTGACACGCTGGGAGCGCCTCTGCATAGTCTATGCTGTGAGAGGCGCTTTATAAATAATCATATAAGATAAGATAAGATATAATATATATATATAGATATGTATATATACTTAGTGCTGAAAATTGCGATTTTACTAACAATGGTAGTGGACGATTCACCATGACGGGAACAGTCACATCGTAATACTGTGGTAAACCTTGGAGTGGTCGAGGTATCCTGTTGAACATGTCTGGATTGTCTCGGCTAGCAGGCCTTCCCGACGGTTTGCCAATCGTGTTCATACCGAACGCGTTCGGCAATGCGTTCGGCGTAGGATCATAATACGGCTGGGTGGTCCTGAATACAGGGGGTGGCTGAATAATTGTGCTGTAAAATGGCTGACTGACTGGCGTCTGGCAGACTGGCTGACTAACAGGCAGCCTGCAGACCGGTTGTGCCTCTGGTAACTGGCAGACTGGCTTACAGACCGGCTGAGGGTCTGGACACAGGTTGCCTTGCACCGGGCAGACCGGCTGACTGACAGGGCAGACTGGCTGTGGCACCGGGCACGCTCGCTGCATGACTGGACTCGGGCAGAATCGTGGAGCGTCTGGCAAGAGAAAGCCTGGCTGAGTGGCTGGAAATGGGCAGACTCGCTGAGAATCGGGCATGAGGCTGCCTGGCTGGTCACCCCTTGGGTCATATCTATTCATAACTGGCGAATAAGTTCTTAAATACGTCGGAGGAGCTTGGTAGGTATAGCTGGCTGGACGAACGACAGGTGCTCGTTGTGGTGCTCGCATGCTGCACTGTAAATACACAGAAATGTAGTCAAATATAATTTATTATTATTATTATTACTATTACTATTACTATTACTATTATTATTATTATTATTATTATTATTATTATTATTATTATTATTATTATTATTATGTTAACTTGCTGTAAGTGTTCTTACCCAAGGTTCATATAATCCCTCAGGTTTCTAAAGAAAGGTCCATGAAAAATAACAATTATTTATTCTTGTCACAAAATTGTTAACAGAAATGAGAATCTGAGATGCAGTTAGTCAGCCGCCAGGTGAAGAACAGTTACACATCTCGATGTTTATAATCCAGTGCGCTGTAGCGTTTCGTGAAAGAAGAAAAACAGTTTGAGCATTGGAGAACATTGGTAGTCAGTTCCGTTCCTTGGGGCAGCAACATGGAATGCACAAGAGCCCATCACCTTTGTCCAGAGAGACATCACTGTTGGTGTCCCACAGGAATCTGTTGTGAACCCCTTATTATACCTATACAGTCTTCACTTCACCGGTCAGCCATGTAGCATTCCCTCTGGAGTCCAGTTACAGCAGTATGTAGAAGTACTCGGCTTTACATTGGCTAGATCAACTAAAGACCCATACCTGAAGATCACAGGCTTTGGAGAGGAAGGACTAGTAGTTGAAAGTAAGGAGGAGAGCTTGTTGTACCAATTTTTTTAGGTCAGGCCAGTTTTTCAGTCTTATTCTGAATGCTACAGGAAGCCAATGCAGCTGACTTGAGCATGATTAAGGAGTTTGTATGCAAAGGTGCACACAGCAGCATGCAAGCCAGAGTTTTTGATGCTCTGAAGTCCATCGACTTCAAGGTCTGAGATGTCGCCGAAAACCCAGTTGGCATAACCAAGATGAGATGCCACTGAAAACCCAGTTGGCATAATCAAGACAAGATGCCACCGAAAACCCAGTTGGCATTTAATCAAGACGAGATGCCACCGAAAACCCAGTTGGCATAATCAAGACGAGATGCCACTGAAAACCAAGTTGGCATAATCGAGATGAGACCAGACACGAGAGCATCTATGTCTTTAGTAAGTATTGTTCTGATAAGATAGAAACAAGATATGCAAAGGTTTCTTATGTGGTATCAAAAAGTGAGATTTCTGTCTAGTGTTATTCCAAGTTTTTTGAATTTTTGAGAGGTTTTGATAGCAGAACGGCCAGCAAGGTAATAATGGAGTGAGAAGGGAAAGAATACAGGCGTTGGGGTGAGCCAAACATACCGTAAATACACCCGATTTATCTGGATTTATTGCCACACCATTGAAGCAGAAGCATGCATGCACTGAAGAAAGGCATTCCTCAAGTTTTACCTTGCGGGGACTGCAATGTAAAGCCGAGTACTTCTGCATACTGCTGTAACTGGACTCCAGAGGGAATGCTACGTGGCTGACCGGTGAAGTGAAGACTGTATAGGTATAATAAGGGGTTCACAACAGATTCCTGTGGGACGCCAACAGTGCGAAGAGAGGATCATACGAAGCAGTACCAATACCCCTTTGCTGAGACCGATAGCAGAAGTAAGAAGGTAGCCAGTTTAAGGCAGTCCTATAGACACCAACGCTCTTACCGAGTCTAGAAAGTATTAACAGATGGTTAACAGTGTCAAAAGCAGCACTGAGGTCGAGGCATACTGTGAGGCATGTCTTTCCAGTATCAATAGATGAGATGTAGTCCAGCATAAAGGCAAGAGTAATTTCAGTGGAATAGCCCTCTGAGTAAGCTGACTGGTAATTTACACATATACTGCATTGACTAGCTTGATGGAGATATATCTACCTGTAGTAAAAACCAACCCAAAGTATGTATTTATGTGTGTATGTATATACATATTTGTGTGTTTATGTTTTCATGTACTTATATGTATGTACATATACAAGTGTGTGTGTGTGTGTGTTTGTATGCATGTGTGTGTGTACAAATATTTATAAATTAAGGAACCGAAAAAGGAACATTTGGCATAAATTTGTAGACTAGTTGGATGGTTTGGATGATAGTACTGTCTCAGTCAATATTTAGTCAATGCTTTCACAGCTTTTCAGAAACAAGGAAGGATGGACTATTAAGCATTTTCGGGCTAACCTGCAGTGGTTCTAACATAGACTGCATGTTTTCTTAACCACTTAAACCCTCTGTTATGTTGTAAATGAAAACTTGTACTGAACTTTGTGAAACCTCTCAATAGCCTAACAGATCTAACTGGCACGAGATACACGCCAAGAATGATTCTTGAGCTGACTTGGGCCTAACAGTAACTAGTGGGTGTAATTTAAAAAGAGGACCAAGCACGGAACCCTTCTGGAAATCAAATAGGAATCAGATGAACATTACCATTAGTACCAACATAATTAACCTATTTTAATCATTTGGCAATTTTCCCCTCCTTTTCAAACACTCCTTAGTCATTCCTCTTCTCAAAAAACTACCACTTGATAAAGAAATCCTCTTGAACTACCAACCTGTCTCTAACCTGTCATTCATCTCCAAATTAACTCAATGCATTGTCCTGTTTGGATCGAAGACTCTTCTGACCACTTCACTCCTTAACCCAAACCAGTCTGATTTTACCAAGCGTCACTCAACTGAAACGCTACTCACTTCCCTTTACAATAACTTGCTTCTGCCATCTCTCATCAACAGATCTCTTGCCTCTGCTTCCTTGGTAGCTTTCGATACCATTGATCATAGCATCTTACTTCATAGACTTTTAACCTGGTTCAGTTTTACTGACACTGCTCTCCTCTGGATTCAGTCCTATCTCTCCTTCCCTCTGTCTTCATTCAAATAAATTGATAGAGAAATCCTCTCGAATTAAGTACCGATCTGTCTCCAACCTGTCTTTCATCTATAAATTAATTGAATGTGTTGTCCTGTCCAGATCGATGACTATCTGACTTCCAACTCACTTCTTAACCCACACCAGTCTGAAGCCTCATCCCAATCATGCTCTCTCACTTGCAGAGTTTCACAAAGCTCTGTAGTTGGACGTCTTTTGTTCATCTTTTACACTACCCGACTCGGCTCACTCATTAGTTGACCATCACCTATATGCCGATAACACTCAACTACTCATCTCTTTCTCTCCAAACAATTACTCTGACCGCATACGTCATCTGCTTCACGTGGTTACCTAAAACTCCTCTTGGATGACATCTAATCTCCTGTGCTTGAACCTGTCCAAAACCGAATTCATACTTTTAGGCCTGCATGACCAGCTCAAGACAATTCCTGATGCCTCCACTTCCCTCAGCTGGACTCTCCATCCATCCACATATTCACTTACAAATTCTCCGCTCCACAACTTAGGTGTCATTTTCAACCAAAACCTTGTTTTCTTCAATCACTTCACCCATCTTTCCCACGCTTGATTCACGCATGTCTGTGACCTTCGCAGAATCTATCCAATTCTTGACTTCAGAATCGCATCTACTATTGCTACATAGCCTACATCCATAGTTCATGCTAAACCAGACTACTGCAATTCACTCTTCCTGAATTTTTAGACACCACCCTAATAAAGCGCCATCAAGCCATCCAGAATGCTGTTGCTCATACTGTCACTAACCCCCCCCCTGGTTGGATGATGAAGGAGGGATTCAGTAGACTTAAAGAAAAGGCTAAACATCGAGAGGAGTGGCGACGTCGGACGTTTGAACCTGCCTGAAGGCAGAGAACCAGAAGAAGATAGCCATGTAAACACGACCTTAAAAGTCCTTAAAAGGTTCTACATAATTGCCTTGATACATCAATACATTACAGATTTCTCAGTCTGCTAAATTACTTTCACATAGCAGTTTGAAATGTGTAGCCTAGGCTTAATGCCAGTACAATTATATTGGTAAAAATGTAGCAATTTCAGCACTATATCTGCAGTTTCTATAGAAATTACTAGCTATTTCTGTGAAAAAACTCCAGACCACGCGACATCACCGGGATCATGTTGAACATGTCTGGAACTTCACGGGTGGCAGGCTTTGACATTGGTTTGTAGAACTGGTTATAGTTGACATATCTCCCGCCTTGGTTGAGCCAGGGTGCTGTTAAGTTATTGGAAAATGTTCTGACACTTCTTCCATCAGCCATGTTGGTGTCGAATTCCATGCGGCTGGGTGGATTAATCCATGCCGTTGACGGTGCGTAGCCTTGGCCTGGGTAAGGGATTCGATTCATCTGTAAATCCACAGAAGAGTCAAATCTACACAGTGAAATCCACAGAAGAGTCAAATCTACACAGTGAAATCCACAGAAGAGTCAAATCTACACAGTGAAAGCCTTTCCATATTTACCAACGGCGCCGACTTTTGCTTTTGTCTCTGGGTGCCAGTCAGGGGCGGATCCAGAAGGTTTATCAAAGTTTTAAAGGACCAATGAAACTTTTTTTAGGAAATCATCTCCCAAAAAAACTGATGACTTTTTTTAAGTCATCCGGAAAAATTCATTATACATTTTTTCGTCATTTTTCATCGTCTGCTACGTGTGTAAACATAAAAAAATTTAAAATGGGGAGCCATGGCCGGATTGCCCCCCTGGATCCGCCCCTGGTGCCAGTGCATATTTTAAGATAATTCTCTCCTAAAATGTTGACGACTTTTTAAAAAAAAATGTGACAACCATTTTTTAGGAATACCCCAAAAAACTGAATTTAAGGTCCGAATTCTTCTGGGTGCCAGGCCCCCACTGAACTTTTTCTCTGGGTGCATTGGCACCCAAGGCCCCCAAGAAGTCGGCGCCTATGTCTACCACACAGGTAAGCCTTATGTAATCACAATGACCTTTAGTGATTTCCATCAGAACCAGTAAAACCTCATCTTACCAACATGCTGCTACCTACATTAAACTTACTTATCTTACCTTGATTTTTGCATAACTCCATCTTTTCCTCTGGCAGATATTCATCTGATCTCAGATGTTCAGATGGAGATTTGTTTGCCTATGTCATAGTTAAAAGCTTTAGAATATTCATTTATTACAATACTCAGACAATGAGAGCCATACTACGCTACACAATTTTTAACAACAATTCAACAATCAATAGTTGAAAATGTTAATCAATTAAATTGTTTTGTTCCAAGAAAAATTCATTTGTGTATACATAATCTATAAAACACGTTTTATTAGCTATAAATATATATATATATATATATATATATATATATATATATATAGAGAGAGAGAGAGAGAGAGAGAGAGAGAGAGAGAGAGAGAGAGAGAGAGAGCGCTAATAAAACGAGTTTTCTACCAAAGCATTTGTCTTCCATACTGTCTTTAAAAGATAATAGACTACAAATTAACTAATAGCTACTTCATTTTGTAAATTTCCAGCCTTTTAACTCTAATGCACCATTACTAAACTGTTTTCAGAATATGCTTTAAAAAACTTGTAACTTCAAAACATTACATTTTTCAATTATTTGTCAGATTGTTTGAACTAATCAATTACTTAACGATTAAAGGCAATCAGTCAATTAAACAGTTTTTAACCGACAGCAGCCCTAAGCTATATCAAATTAAAGACAGGACAATTATAACTCAATACTCAATTTGTCTTTTCATCGATAACTCTCACGAACAATTCACAATTTAGAACTTATTTCTAAAAAGCCGTATCTGTAAGAAACATTACTAAAACTGGAATGCCTGTAGATCGAAGATGACGTGGTGAAGGTGGAAGCGGCGGTGGAGGAGGAGGAACACTTCTTGAGTCTTGATATCGTCTCATTTGGCTCAGGTCAGGTGATGGAAAAAGGATTTGACTTGCTCCCTTCATGCTGCTCGTCGTCTTGCCCAGCAGATTCAACTGTTCCAGCTGCAAATCATGCATTAAACTCATGGTTATCACTCATATCATGGACTACAGCTCATTCATGCAACTCTACAGAAACTGACATTGATTCTGGTGATTAGAAAAACGCACGAATAATTTAGATAAATTATTAAAATTATGTTGATGGCTACAAGAACCCCATTAACCAGGCTAGAATGTATTTTTACATATCTGTTTACATAATGGCAGCAACTGTGTGCCTTCTACGGTAGATCGGGTCAGATAAACCAAAGCCAAATCAGGCTAGGCAAGATCAAATTAGGTCAGGTCAGAGCAAAGGAAGCCAGAACAGACTACGTCACTGAATTAAGTGCTGAACGTTTAAAAAGTGCCATTTAAAGACTTTCAACGGCACTGAAGCATGGCTTTTTCACATATCTAAAAATAGACTACTTAAGATAGAAATGTTTTTGTGCTGAAGTGATGTCACACCAAACCAGGTCTGATCAGAAGATGCAAGTTTGCATAAGGTCGGAACCGTCGGATCAGAAAAGTCCAGTTAGACAAGATCAAGGTCAAGTAAGGCTGTGGGGCTCAGATCTAAGGATGTAAGCTAGAGTAAAGCAAACAAGATCCTATCAAATAAATCTAGATCATGCTATGGCAGATGAGGTTCAAGAGCGTGTCTATTCCTCTAATAAATTTAGTCAACGCCGTGAACTAGATAGAGACCAGTTGGATCTTCATTCTCCGTTCCGCTAGTTTGTCTTCAAGAGTAGGTTTTCCTCGGACTCGCTGTCCGCCGAGGTGCTTGACGGTAGTCCTCTGCAAAGAGTAGTTGCTTCCACTGCAGAGAAACAAGCAACCAGTCTAGATTAATGATCCCACAAATCAGACAGCATCCTGCAAAGAATGAATATATCCACGTTGCTGAACATTTATATAACATATTTTCGGACCTTCTCAAAGGCATCCAGTTCCTAATAATGCCTGATTTTAACATAAACTGCAAATGTTTCAACTGTTCTCTCTGGCAAAACAGTTCTGATGTTTTGTGGACGATTGTTCTAGAAGGATGTTTAAGAAACCACGATGTACCGAATAATTTACTTTACAGGAAGTGGGATTGACAAGTCCCAAGAGGATGCCGCGCACAGCATTCATCAATCCACCAGGTCTGAGACAAGAAGAATAGAGTTCTTTGGCTTATAATGGAACTGAACCAACTATTGAGAGCTATCCATGAAAGAGAATCTGTCTTGAATTAGTTCTGCCCTCAACTGGCAACCAGCGCACTAGTTGCTCTTATATAGTGAGATATGTATTCAACATACGAGAGCTTTTAAACATTTTGGAGTTTACTGCTGCTAGGTTTGCATGCCGAATTTTGTCTTCCTTTCTCCTATAGATGGTATTTGTATGATCAACAGGCACTTTGTCCACAAGTCATTTTGGCACCCGCGACTGCGTCAGGTAGGCCCACCTCTCCTGATGTAAGGTCAAGTCTCAGATATACAGACCATGCATGACATCTACTGCCAGATAATTTTCTACACATGTCTGTGGAGTGACCTCAATCATCAGTTGCTGGTTGTGCTTCAATCTACCAGCCTTCAAGCAACAAAAGCCTGTTCTATGTGCACCTGGTGCCTCTAGGAATAGCCAGACGTGCACATCATCTTCCACCGTTGAGGACTGCTCGGCGTCAGCGTTGTATGCTGTGAGCGCGCTGCCAATGTTGTCGCTCCAAACTATCGTCACAACTTGGTCCAGAGACTGTGAACATAGCGCCACCTATCCACTGTTGGCGGGAATCTGTTGGCTGTGCTTCACGTGTGTGCATGGGCCCACACTACTGGGGCCACTCTTCTAGTTTCCTGAGCATTGTTTTGCTAAACGGTAAACCTCCAGTTGTCGACGACATTAAACAGGCAGTGATGGTAAACGATCTCACCCGATAAACTCAGTGAATCACGAGTGAAGCCGAGGCGGTACAGGAAAACGCGTACATTACATTTTAACATCGTAGACTAGCACAGACCAGTTTCCTCTTTAAGCGGCACTATATAAATGTTTTGTTACAATTAGAATTCCACTTTCGAGTTGCACAGTTAACGTACAAACTGATTCTGATGGATCCAGATCTATTGCTGGCTTTTACAGTTATCTAAGCGGATCACGATGAAAGAATGGATGACTCACAGCAGCACCAAACAGTAAAATTTTGCTGTATGCTGACTTGGCACAGTTACAATCAGTCTTGTTGTCAAGACCTTAAACCTCGAGACCAAGACCAAGACCAAGACTTTGAACCTCAAGACCAAGACTTCGAACCTCGAGACCAAGACCAAGACTTTGAACCTCAAGACCAAGACCGAGACCGAGACCAAGGCCCAAAAACTCACATTCAGCATAAGACTTCTTTTCCTTAAACAAAATTGTCGAGCCGGACTACTAGCTATTTTAATGAAAACGTGAGTCTTTTATTTTATTCAGGCAAATAAACTCTAAATACAGACTGCAGACAGTGCAGAGAATTCTGAATTCGTATTTACAAAAGTCCTTCATGCGAAATGTTATTCCAAATGCCTATTGTATTTTATAAAAACCAATTTGCTCAGAATTTCTGACCAAGACGTGCCTTGTGGGGCCTCATAAAATTTCCGCCATGTGAAAAAATACTTTCCATAGGTGCTGAAGTTGCTGGCACACACAGTAGATTTTCAAGCACTGGATGTAAATGTACAAATCATGAGCCTTTTTGAAATCCTCCCATGGTTTATCAGACCGTCTTCTTCTTCTTCTTTCCCTTCAGGCTCGAATTAATCCCTCTTTGGAGAGGGGTCAGACCGTCTGACTTCAGAAAAAGTCTCGGCAGGGCTTCCATGCAGACACAGCATAACTTAGCTGTTGCTGCCGAGGGGTTTTCCTGACTAACAAGACTTGCATCCGCCCGTAGGTATTTGTCGTAGGCTATGATGCAAACACGCTTGACAAATTTTTAAATTCTTGAGTTTTGTTAAATGACAGCCGGTCTTGGTCTTGGTCTTGCGAGACCAAGACCAAGACTTTGAACCTCAAGACCAAGACCAAGACCAAGACTTTGAACCTCAAAACTTTTGGTCTCAAGACCAAGACCAAGACTTTAAAAAACGAACTCGAGTGCACTCGAGACCAAGAGCTTGGTCTCGAGGACAACAAGTCTGGTTACAATACAGTAATATACATTATACAATACAACTGTTATTTGATATTGCCCTCCTTCCAAAGTTCAGAAGTGCACACGACCATATATTGAAGCATCGATGGAAATTGTGAGCGAAGGATTCGTTCAAGGTCCCTACACTGTAACTGCCTTGGGCAAGGCTCGAACCCGTACTCTCTGCTTTACAGGCCAAGCACTCTAACCAATCGGCCACAGAAAACGCCACAGTTGGTGCATGCATGCCTGGTAGGAGTTGAGATGATTTAACATCAATATATCTTCTCTCAGCCCGTCTCCTTGTCAAGCTTTTTCTTGTGTCTGCCAAATGCACAAACGTGAACTACGTACATTTATATTAAAACAGATTCTTGATCTGAAAGCAATCGGGCCTGTACTTCCATCACAAGTTCATAAGATACACATTTCAAGTTCAGGGAAACACCATCGTCATCTGGGTGGTTCAAGGCTCTTGCTTTTGCAGTGATGATTTGAGTAATATTGTCTGTTGTGCAGTATGCAGTAAACTTTGAAAGTGGAAGGAACAACGGGTATGGGACACTGAAAGGAATTGAAGCCCATGTCTAGCTTCTGATCCAAACTGCCACCATAGATTTCCCCTGATACATGGGGCCCGATTTAGTAGTCTTCTGCCTGTAGGCCCACACTGAATGCCGCCCTTTGCCCAAACTCAACATATGCTACCGTCATAATGCCTCCACAAAATTATTACTTATTTAAACAAATGGCAGCATGTTATTACTTATTTAACAAAAATTTAAGGGTGGTGTATATGCCGCCCCCAAGATATTGCCGCCCTAGGTCCAGGCCTATAGGTAAATCCGGCCCTGCTTACACAGCAATGAATGATGTCATTCCAAAGGTTGATAACATTCCCTAGGAGGTATGGTACCGTCTAAGATGTTTTCTAAAAGTGCAATATAAACACAATTATACGGCAGATGTTCATAGCACTATTTAACTAAATTCACACTTTAAATGAGGTGTTGTTCATTCACGGCATTTAAACACCTAGTGTCCATTCAACATATTCAGTCAGAGTCACTTCAAAGTTTTACTTTCCCAATAGTTAACTTGTGAATTAACTTGTGAATTAACTTGTGAATTAACGTTTCTGTTGGAGCATTGCTTCCGAAAGCCTGACCGACTACTTACCCTGGCATATCTTTTCGTCTGGGAGTTGTTTTAGACTGAAAGCCAGTCAAGAAACCACTGGCTACAGTTCGTGGTGCACCTCTCATTAACGTACTTCTTTTCGGTGACAGCCTTGTGCGAGAAATTCCGACTCCTGAAGGTGATTTTGAAATCCGACCAGAAATCTTAGATGCGTTCCGAGAGATTCTAGCTGACTGCTTCCTAGAAAGGGACCTGCTTGGTTGTTTGGAAGGAGTTTTTGAACTGCCTTTTTTAGCACCCCGTTTTTTGTGAGCGTTGGCTTGTCCCCTCTGAAGCACAGTGGATATCGCGTCCAATTGACTTGAATTTAATGGTCCTGACGACCGATGTGACCCTTTTCTCTGAAAACTGTCTGACATGCCTTTGGATAAAACGCTCATGTTAGATATATTTTGCTGTGAGATTTTGCTTAGTCTGCGTCTACTTCCTCGCAAATTTCCGGAAAATTTTCCTGATCTAGCAGAACCTGTTTCGGACATCCCGCCCTCACCTAGGACTGACTGTGCTGACTGTCCACCGGGACCAACTGATGCCCCAGACATCCCAGTGCCTATTGCAGATAGGTTCCCTGTTGAATGCAGTCCTAGTCCTGACCGTACAGATGCCCCAGACATCCCAGAGCCTATTGCAGATAGTCTTCCTTGTGACATCCCGGCGCTCACTGCAGATAGTCTTCCTTGTGACTTCCCAGCGCTCACTGCAGATAGTCTTCCTTGTGACATCCCGGCGCTCTTTGCAGATAGTCTTCCTTGTGACATCCCGGCGCTCCTTGCAGACAGTCTTCCTTGTGACATCCCAGCGCTCAGTGCAGATTGTCTTCCTTGTGACATCCCAGCGCTCACTGCAGACCGTCTCCCTTGTGAAGACAGTGCTAGTTCTGACTGTCGGCCTGCTGATGCCCCAGACATCCCAGCGCTTATTGCAGATTGTTTCCCTTGTGAAGCTAGTTCTGACCCTAGGCCTATTGATGCCCCAGACAGCCAAGCGCTTATTGAAGATTGTTTTCCTTTTAAAGACCGTTCTGATGGCCTAGACTTTCCAGCACTTTTAGGAGAAAGATTGGCATGTGAAGCTCCAGTAACCCTTATTACTCCTCCATACAGTTTTTTGCCCTTGGCATTGGTATTAAGATCTGACTTCTTTGAAGAGGGATGCGTATGACCACCCCCTTTTGCAGATGACTTTGAAGACTTTGAGGGTGATTTTCGTGATCGTGATAGACTCCTCTTACTGGCTGATTTTTGTGACGGCGATAGACTCCTCTTACTGGCTGATATTCGTGATCGTGATAGACTCCTCTTACTGGCTGATTTTTGTGACGGCGATAGACTCCTCTTACTGGCTGATATTCGTGATCGTGATAGACTCTTCTTAGTGGCTGATTTTTGTGATGGTGAAAGTCCAATCTTACTGGCTGATTTTCTTGAGTATGATTGTTTAAGTTCTATGTTACTGGCCGACTTCTTTGATATTTTACTGCCTGAATGTCCAATCTTACTAAGTGACTTTCCTGATGGTGATAGGCCCCTCTTACTGGCTGATTTTCTTGATGGTGAAAGTCCAATCTTACTGGCTGACTTTTGTGAAGATGATGGTGAAAGCCACATCTTACCGCCTGACTTTCCTAATGCTAAACGTCCCATCTTACTGGTTGGCACTCCTGAGGGTTTAAGTCCAATCTTACTGGCTGACTTTCCTGATGGTGATGGTGAAAGTCCCATCTTACTGGCTGACTTTCCTGATGGTGATGGTGAAAGTCCCATCTTACTGCCTGATTTTCCTGATGGTGACGGTGAAATCCCCATCTTACTGGCTGAATGTCCTGATCGTGACAGTGAAAGTCCCATCTTACTGCCTGATTTTCCTGATCGTGACGGTGAAAGTCCCATCTTACTGCCTGATTTTCCTGATGGTGACGGTGAAAGTCCCATCTTACTGCCTGATTTTCCTGATGGTGACGGTGAAAGTCCCATCTTACTGGCTGACTCTCCTGATGGTGAAATCCCCATCTTACTGGCTGAATGTCCTGATGGTGATGGTGAAAGTCCCATCTTACTCGCTGACCTTCCTGATGGTGATGGTGAAAGTCCAATCTTACTGGCTGACTGTCCTGATGGTGATGGTGAAAGTCCCATCTTACTGGCTGACCTTCCAGATGGTGATGCTGAAAGGTCACCATGACTTCTTGACTTTCCTGATGGTGAAAGTGATATCTGATTGCTGGTGGATGATAGTCCATTATTATTGGCTGATATTCCTGGTGGTGATGACGAAATCGCGATCCTGCTGGGTTTTTTTTCTGATGGTAATTGAAAACCCCCCATCCTACTGGCTATTTTTCCTGATGGTGAAAGTTTCATCCTGCTGGCTATATTTTCTCGTGGCGATGGTGAAAAGTCCATCTCCTTGGCTGACATTCCTGATGGTGACAGTAAAGGTTTCATCTTACTGGCTGAATGTTTTGATTGTGATGACGAAAACCCAATCTCAAGAACCATCTTACTAGCAGACTCTTCTAATGGTGATGGCCCAGTCTTACTGGCTGATTTAGTCATACTGGCTCCATTTCTTGACGGTGACTTCTTAAGCCCAGTCTTACTTGCACCCTTTCTTGATGGTAATTTCCTATGCCCAGTCTTACTGCCTCCCTTTCTTGATGGTAATTTCCTATGCCCAGTCTTACTGCCTCCCTTTCTTGAAATCTCAAGTCCCATCTTACTGGCCGACTTTCTTGATGGTTTTGGTGAAAATGCAATCTTACTGTCTGGTGTCAATGATCCAATATCAGTTATTTTGGTAACATATTCACTTAAATCATTTACTGACTGCAAGTCTGACTTTGATGTACTTATCTGTTCAGTGGGAGCATCACGACCCTGGACTGATGCACCAGTCGTACTTGCTCCCCTTCCTGATGGTGACCTCCTAAGCCCAGTCGTACTTCCTCCCCTTCCTGATGGTGACCTCCTAAGCCCAGTCGTACTTCCTCCCCTTCCTGATGGTGACCTCCTAAGCCCAGTCGTACTTGCTCCCTTTCTTGATGGTGACCTCCTAAGCCCAGTCGTACTTGCTCCCTTTCTTGATGGTGACCTCCTAAGCCCAGTCGTACTTGCTCCCTTTCTTGATGGTGACCTCCTAAGCCCAGTCATACTTGCTCCCCTTCCTGATGGTGACCTCCTAAGCCCAGTCGTACTTGCTCCCTTTCTTGATGGTGACCTCCTAAGCCCAGTTGTACTTGCTCCCTTTCTTGATGGTGACCTCCTAAGCCCAGTCGTACTTGCTCCCCTTCCTGATGGTGACCTCTTAAGCCCAGTCGTACTTGCTCCCTTTCTTGATGGTGACCTCCTAAGCCCAGTCGTACTTGCTCCCCTTCCTGATGGTGACCTCCTAAGCCCAGTCGTACTTGCTCCCTTTCTTGATGGTGACCTCCTAAGCCCAGTCGAACTTGCTCCCCTTCCTGATGGTGACCTCCTAAGCCCAGTCGTACTTACTCCCTTTCTTGATGGTGACCTCCTAAGCCCAGTCATACTTGCTCCCCTTCCTGATGGTGACCTCCTAAGCCCAGTCGTACTTGCTCCCCTTCCTGATGGTGACCTCCTAAGCTCAGTCGTACTTGCTCCCTTTCTTGATGGTGACCTCCTAAGCCCAGTCGAACTTGCTCCCCTTCCTGATGGTGACCTCCTAAGCCCAGTCGTACTTGCTCCCTTTCTTGATGGTGACCTCCTAAGCCCAGTCGTACTTGCTCCCCTTCCTGATGGTGACCTCCTAAGCCCAGTCGTACTTGCTCCCTTTCTTGATGGTGACCTCCTAAGCCCAGTCGTACTTGCTCCCCTTCCTGATGGTGACCTCCTAAGCCCAGTCGTACTTGCTCCCTTTCTTGCTGGTGACCTCCTAAGCCCAGTCGTACTTGCTCCCCTTCCTGATGGTGACCTCCTAAGCCCAGTCATACTAGCTCCCTTTCTTGATGGTGACCTCCTAAGCCCAGTCGTACTTGCTCCCCTTCCTGATGGTGACCTCCTAAGCCCAGTCGTACTAGCTCCCTTTCCTGATGGTGACCTCCTAAGCCCAGTCGTACTTGCTCCCTTTCTTGATGGTGACTTCTTTGTTTGTACCTGAAATTTTTGCTCTCTGTTCTTTTGTTCCCAGAAATCCACAAGTTCCTTGACACTACGCTGACTTTCCCTTTTATCAACACTAGGTATATCTAATACCTTTTTTGAATGTCCCTTTAAATCATTATAAGCATCACTTCTGATTGATCTCCTTATCGGTCTATTGGGAGCAGCTCCCTTTCTTGAGGGTGACCTCCTAGGTCCAGTCGTACTGCCTCCCTTTCTTGATGGTGACTTCTTAAGCCCAGTCGTACTAGCTCCCCTTGTTGATGGAGACTTCCTAAGCCCAGGCTTACTGACTCCCCTACTTGTAGATGACTTCTGAAGCCCAGTCTTACTGGCTCCCCTTCTTGACGTTGACTTCCTAAGCCCAGTGGTACTAGCTCCCCTTCTTGATGGTGACTTCCTAAGCCCAGTCGTACTGGCTCCCCTTTTTGATGGTGACCTCCGAAGCCCAGTTTTACTGGCTCCCCCTTTTGACGGTGACGTCTTAAGTCCAGTCTTACTGGCTCCCCTTCTTGACGGTGAATTCCTAACCCCAGTCGTACTGGCTCCCCTTCTTGACGTTGACTTCCTAAGCCCAGTCGTACTGGCTCCCCTTCTTGACGGTGACTTCCTAAGCCCAGTGGTACTAGCTCCCCTTCTTGATGGTGACTTCCTAAGCCCCGTTGTACTGGCTCCCCTTCTTGACGTTGACTTCCTAAGCCCAGTCTTACTGGCTCCCCTTCTTGACGGTGACTTCCTAATCCCAGTCGTACTGGCTCCCCTTCTTGACGGTGACTTCCTAATCCCAGTCGTACTGGCTCCCCTTCTTGATGGTGACTTCCTAAGCCCAGTCGTACTGGCTCCCCTTCTTGACGTTGACTTCCTAAGTCCAGTCGTACTAGCTCCCCTTCTTGACGGTGACTTCCTAAGCCCAGTCTTACTGGCTCCCCTTCTTGATGGTGACTTCCTAAGCCCCGTTGTACTGGCTCCCCTTCTTGATGGTGACTTCCTAAGCCCAGTCTTACTGGCTCCCCTTCTTGACGGTGACTTCCTAAGCCCAGTCGTACTGGCTCCCCTTCTTGACGGTGCTTTCCTAAGCCCAGTCGTACTGGCTCCCCTTCTTGATGGTGACTTCCTAAGCCCCGTTGTACTGGCTCCCCTTCTTGACGTTGACTTCCTAAGTCCAGTCGTACTAGCTCCCCTTCTTGATGGTGACTTCCTAAGCCCAGTCTTACTGGCTCCTCTTCTTGACGGTGACTTCCTAAGCCCAGTCTTACTGGCTCCCCTTCTTGACGGTGACTTCCTAAGCCCAGTCGTACTGGCTCCCCTTCTTGACGGTGCTTTCCTAAGCCCCGTTGTACTGGCTCCCCTTCTTGATGGTGACTTCCTAAGCCCAGTTTTACTGGCTCCCCTTCTTGATGGTGACTTCCTAAGTGCTGTCTTACTGGCTCCCCTTCTTGACGGTGACTTCCTAAGCCCAGTCGTACTGGCTCCCCTTCTTGACGGTGCTTTCCTAAGCCCAGTCGTACTGGCTCCCCTTCTTGATGGTGACTTCCTAAGCCCCGTTGTACTGGCTCCCCTTCTTGACGGTGACTTCCTAAGCCCAGTCTTACTGGCTCCCCTTCTTGACGGTGACTTCCTAAGCCCAGTCGTACTGGCTCCCCTTCTTGACGGTGCTTTCCTAAGCCCAGTCGTACTGGCTCCCCTTCTTGATGGTGACTTCCTAAGCCCCGTTGTACTGGCTCCCCTTCTTGACGTTGACTTCCTAAGTCCAGTCGTACTAGCTCCCCTTCTTGATGGTGACTTCCTAAGCCCAGTCTTACTGGCTCCCCTTCTTGACGGTGACTTCCTAAGCCCAGTCTTACTGGCTCCCCTTCTTGACGGTGACTTCCTAAGCCCAGTCGTACTGGCTCCCCTTCTTGACGGTGCTTTCCTAAGCCCCGTTGTACTGGCTCCCCTTCTTGATGGTGACTTCCTAAGCCCAGTTTTACTGGCTCCCCTTCTTGATGGTGACTTCCTAAGCGCTGTCTTACTGGCTCCCCTTCTTGATGGTGACTTCCTAAGCCCAGTCGTACTGGCTCCCCTTCTTGACGGTGACTTCCTAAGCCCAGTCGTACTGGCTCCCCTTCTTGACGGTGCTTTCCTAAGCCCAGTCGTACTGGCTCCCCTTCTTGATGGTGACTTCCTAAGCCCCGTTGTACTGGCTCCCCTTCTTGATGGTGACTTCCTAAGCCCTGTCTTACTGGCTCCCCTTCTTGACGGTGACTTCCTAAGCCCAGTTTTACTGGCTCCCCTTCTTGATGGTGACTTCCTAAGCGCTGTCTTACTGGCTCCCCTTCTTGATGGTGACTTCCTAAGCCCCGTTGTACTGGCTCCCCTTCTTGATGGTGCTTTCCTAAGCCCCGTTGTACTGGCTCCCCTTCTTGATGGTGACTTCCTAAGCCCAGTTTTACTGGCTCCCCTTCTTGATGGTGACTTCCTAAGCGCTGTCTTACTGGCTCCCCTTCTTGATGGTGACTTCCTAAGCCCAGTCGTACTGGCTCCCCTTCTTGACGGTGACTTCCTAAGCCCAGTCGTACTGGCTCCCCTTCTTGACGGTGCTTTCCTAAGCCCAGTCGTACTGGCTCCCCTTCTTGATGGTGACTTCCTAAGCCCCGTTGTACTGGCTCCCCTTCTTGATGGTGACTTCCTAAGCCCAGTCTTACTGGCTCCCCTTCTTGACGGTGACTTCCTAAGCCCAGTCGTACTGGCTCCCCTTCTTGACGGTGACTTCCTAAGCCCAGTCGTACTGGCTCCCCTTCTTGATGGTGACTTCCTAAGCCCCGTTGTACTGGCTCCCCTTCTTGACGTTGACTTCCTCAGTCCAGTCGTACTAGCTCCCCTTCTCGATGGTGACTTCCTAAGCCCAGTCTTACTGGCTCCCCTTCTTGACGGTGACTTCCTAAGCCCAGTCGTACTGGTTCCCCTTCTTGACGGTGCTTTCCTAAGCCCCGTTGTACTGGCTCCCCTTCTTGACGTTGACTTCCTAAGTCCAGTCGTACTAGCTCCCCTTCTTGATGGTGACTTCCTAAGCCCAGTCTTACTGGCTCCCCTTCTTGATGGTGACTTCCTAAGCCCAGTCGTACTGGCTCCCCTTCTTGACGGTGACTTCCTAATCCCAGTCGTACTGGCTCCCCTTCTTGACGGTGCTTTCCTAAGCCCAGTCGTACTGGCTCCCCTTCTTGACGGTGCTTTCCTAAGCCCAGTCGTACTGGCTCCCCTTCTTGATGGTGACTTCCTAAGCCCCGTTGTACTGGCTCCCCTTCTTGACGTTGACTTCCTAAGTCCAGTCGTACTAGCTCCCCTTCTTGAAGGTGACTTCCTAAGCCCAGTCTTACTGGCTCCCCTTCTTGATGGTGACTTCCTAAGCCCAGTCGTACTGGCTCCCCTTCTTGACGGTGACTTCCTAATCCCAGTCGTACTGGCTCCCCTTCTTGATGGTGACTTCCTAAGCCCCGTTGTACTGGCTCCCCTTCTTGACGTTGACTTCCTAAGTCCAGTCGTACTGGCTCCCCTTCTTGACGGTGACTTCCTAAGCCCAGTCTTACTGGCTCCCCTTCTTGACGGTGACTTTCTAAGCCCAGTCGTACTGGCTCCCCTTCTTGACGGTGACTTCCTAAGCCCAGTCGTACTGGCTCCCCTTCTTGACGGTGCTTTCCTAAGCCCAGTCGTGCTGGCTCCCCTTCTTGATGGTGACTTCCTAAGCCCCGTTGTACTGGCTCCCCTTCTTGACGTTGACTTCCTAAGTCCAGTCGTACTGGCTCCCCTTCTTGATGGTGACTTCCTAAGCCCAGTCTTACTGGCTCCCCTTCTTGACGGTGACTTCCTAAGCCCAGTCGTACTGGCTCCCCTTCTTGACGGTGACTTCCTAAGCCCAGTCGTACTGGCTCCCCTTCTTGACGGTGACTTCCTAAGCCCAGTCGTACTAGCTCCCCTTCTTGATGGTGACTTCCTAAGCCCCGTTGTACTGGCTCCCCTTCTTGACGTTGACTTCCTAAGTCCAGTCGTACTAGCTCCCCTTCTTGATGGTGACTTCCTAAGCCCAGTCGTACTGGCTCCCCTTCTTGACGGTGCTTTCCTAAGCCCAGTCGTACTGGCTCCCCTTCTTGATGGTGACTTCCTAAGCCCCGTTGTACTGGCTCCCCTTCTTGACGTTGACTTCCTCAGTCCAGTCGTACTAGCTCCCCTTCTTGATGGTGACTTCCTAAGCCCCGTTGTACTGGCTCCCCTTCTTGACGTTGACTTCCTAAGTCCAGTCGTACTAGCTCCCCTTCTTGATGGTGACTTCCTAAGCCCAGTCGTACTGGCTCCCCTTCTTGACGGTGCTTTCCTAAGCCCAGTCGTACTGGCTCCCCTTCTTGATGGTGACTTCCTAAGCCCCGTTGTACTGGCTCCCCTTCTTGACGTTGACTTCCTAACTCCAGTCGTACTAGCTCCCCTTCTTGATGGTGACTTCCTAAGCCCCGTTGTACTGGCTCCCCTTCTTGACGTTGACTTCCTAGGTCCAGTCGTACTAGCTCCCCTTCCTGATGGTGACTTCCTAAGCGCAGTCTTACTGGCTCCCCTTCTTGATGGTGACTTCCTAAGCCCAGTCGTACTGGCTCCCCTTCTTGACGGTGACTTCCTAAGCCCAGTCGTACTGGCTCCCCTTCTTGACGGTGCTTTCCTAAGCCCAGTCGTACTGGCTCCCCTTCTTGATGGTGACTTCCTAAGCCCCGTTGTACTGGCTCCCCTTCTTGACGTTGACTTCCTAAGTCCAGTCGTACTAGCTCCTCTTCTTGACGGTGACTTCCTAAGCCCAGTCTTACTGGCTCCCCTTCTTGATGGTGACTTCCTAAGCCCCGTTGTACTGGCTCCCCTTCTTGACGTTGACTTCCTAAGTCCAGTCGTACTAGCTCCCCTTCTTGATGGTGACTTCCTAAGCCCAGTCGTACTGGCTCCCCTTCTTGACGGTGACTTCCTAAGCCCAGTCGTACTGGCTCCCCTTCTTGATGGTGACTTCCTAAGCCCCGTTGTACTGGCTCCCCTTCTTGACGTTGACTTCCTAAGTCCAGTCGTACTAGCTCCCCTTCTTGATGGTGACTTCCTAAGCCCCGTTGTACTGGCTCCCCTTCTTGACGTTGACTTCCTAGGTCCAGTCGTACTAGCTCCCCTTCCTGATGGTGACTTCCTAAGCGCAGTCTTACTGGCTCCCCTTCTTGATGGTGACTTCCTAAGCCCAGTCGTACTGGCTCCCCTTCTTGACGGTGACTTCCTAAGCCCAGTCGTACTGGCTCCCCTTCTTGACGGTGCTTTCCTAAGCCCAGTCGTACTGGCTCCCCTTCTTGATGGTGACTTCCTAAGCCCCGTTGTACTGGCTCCCCTTCTTGACGTTGACTTCCTAAGTCCAGTCGTACTAGCTCCTCGTCTTGATGGTCTGGTTTTCGATGGCCTTCCTCTTGGAGCCATGGACCTGGATGGTGACCTAGAAGGTGTTTTTGGTGGTCTTGTTTTCGATGGACTTCCTTTTGCAGCCATGGACCTGGATGGTGATCTAAAAGGTGTTTTTGGTGGTCTGGTTTTCGATGGCCTTCCTCTTGCAGCCATGGACCTGGATGGTGATCTAGAAGGTGTTTTTGGTGGTCTGGTTTTCGATGGCCTTCCTCGTGGAGCCATGGACCTGGATGGTGATCTAGAAGGTGTTTTTGGTGGTCTGGTTTTCGATGGCCTTCCTCGTGGAGCCATGGACCTGGATGCTGATCTAGAAGGTGTTTTCGTTGGTCCGGTTTTCGATGGCCTTCCTCTTGCAGCCATGGACCTGGATGCTGATCTAGGCGTTTTTGCTGGTCTGGTTTTCGATGGCCTTCCTCTTGAAGCCATGGACCTGGATGGTGATCTAGAAGGTGTTTTTGATGGTCTGGTTTTCGATGGCCTTCCTCTTGCAGGCATGGACCTGGATGCTGATCTAGAAGGTGTTTTTGATGGTCTGGTTTTCGATGGCCTTCCTCTTGCAGCCATGGACCTGGATGCTGATCTAGAAGGTGTTTTTGATGGTCTGGTTTTCGATGGCCTTCCTCTTGCAGCCATGGACCTCGATGGTGACGTAGGTGTTTTCGTTGGTCCGGCTTTCAATAGCCTTCCTCTTGGAGCCATGGACCTGGATGCTGATCTAGAAGGTGTTTTTGATGGTCTGGTTTTCGATGGCCTTCCTCTTGCAGCCATGGACCTCGATGGTGACCTAGAAGGTGTTTTTGGTGGTCTGGTTTTCGATGGCCTTCCTCTTGCAGCCATGGACCTCGATGGTGACGTAGGTGTTTTCGTTGGTCCGGCTTTCAATAGCCTTCCTCTTGGAGCCATGGACCTGGATGGTGACCTAGAAGGTGTTTTTGGTGGTCTGGTTTTCGATGGCCTTCCTCTTGCAGCCATGGACCTCGATGGTGACGTAGGTGTTTTCGTTGGTCCGGCTTTCAATAGCCTTCCTCTTGGAGCCATGGACCTGGATGCTGATCTAGAAGGTGTTTTTGATGGTCTGGTTTTCGATGGCCTTCCTCTTGCAGCCATGGACCTGGATGGTGATCTAGAAGGTGTTTTTGATGGTCTGGTTTTCGATGGCCTTCCGCTTGCAGCCATGAACCTGGATGGTGACCTAGGTGTTTTCGTTGGTCCGACTTTCGATATCCTTCCTCTTGGAGCCATGGACCTGGATGCTGATCTAGAAGGTGTTTTTGATGGTCTGGTTTTCGATGGCCTTCCTCTTGCAGCCATGGACCTGGATGGTGATCTAGAAGGTGTTTTTGTAGGTGTGGTTTTCAATGGCCTTCCTCTTTTTAGATTCATGTTTGCAGAACAGGTTTTTTTTACACAAGAAGAATACTTAAGTGATTCCTATATCACTCAATGCTTTGTAACTTCATCTAACTTTTAGGAGAAATTATATTTAAATTTTCTCTGTTTTTTGCAGTAAAATTGTTGGAAAGCGTTTATAATTATGGAATTTCTTTTGTTCATGTGGAAAATGCTTTTATATATGCTGTTTCTTCATATCTGCTGATTCCTTGTTGCCCCTTGACTCTCAATGTTTTACCATAATTAGCCGAATGTCTTTGCACCAAATATTTGTTTTAACAGATGAAGTCTAAATGTTATTGAATATCTTTAACTTCCAAACCAGATGACGATGCACTTGCAAACAAGAGAATGAGGCTTGTTACCTACAAAAATAAAATCCTAAAATTCTCACATATTTCTGCACCAAAAGTTTATTGTTAGAACTTAGAATTATAAGTTAGCAAGAGTGCCTTGAAATAACATCTATGCTTTAACTAAACTGTGGTTCTATTCTAACGGTAGGCCCTAAATACATATACTCAAAGTAACATGCATCACAGAATTTAGGGAATGTAATATTGTAGAGCAGCCACATATTAAGTGAAAGTAAAATGATCATTAAAAAAATATGTACACATCATACCACCTTAATTTTCATGGAAAAACAAGTCTGCTCTTTCATGCAAGAGGGTCCTTCGTAAAACAAACAATTAATTAGTCATATACATTTGGAGTTCACCTCATGACAGTATACATAATCATTATCTAACCATCCATTGATAAATATGCTCATGCTTTAACTGTTTATTTAAATATGCACGACTGCCAATTGGAAGGTTGACTGTTCAAAAGCACGGTTGTAGGGTCTCGAGAATGAGTCTTAGTCTTGAGACAGCTATTTTGATGTCTCAGTCCTGGTCATGGGAACCTAGTTTGGTCTTGATGGGTCACGTCTTGGCTACTTGAAAACTGTTTTGTTCAAAGTAGTCTTGTTCCGTCTTGAACAAGTGGTCCAACAACTATCATGCAAATTATCTTGTTTTGTTACACTACAGAAGTATCCTGCTACAAAATGAACTGATATTCACACGGGATTGTGCTAAAATCACACTTTTTGCCGTGTATGCAACCCTACCTTGGTCCTGCTCTATTTATCAGAAGTGGGTGGAAGTCGACATTTTGTTTCTAACTGATATAAATACAAAATGTATCATAACAACCTGAGTGAATTTTGCATTCAAAATTTAAATATTAAAGCCAGAAGGAAATGATGCACGCATGCCTGTGATGTAAAACTACCAAAATTGAAATGTTTAGGCACTTCAAGCTTTGCTAGGTGAGTGTCTTGCAATTCTATATTCTTTATTCATTTAAATATTGGTAGGCCTATGGAAAAGTATTGGTATTGAAAAATCATTTGATAGATTTTAGAGTTGCATGCAAAATATTTGAATCTCAACCAGTAAACAATGTCTTTAACACAACTACAATAAATCAAAGTGGCACATTTATTGACAGTTGTTCAAAAATCAAAAGTGGTAACACTTAAATTGAATCCAGAAAGGTCAATCTTGAAAGCTAGAAAAGTAAAATAAAGCTTTACGTTAAGTAACTACTGCTGGTATGTGTGGTCAGTAAGTAAGCACTAAGCAAGTATGTGGGATATAATTCCTAAGCTGATTCATAAATTTTGTGCATTCGAGTATTTTAAGTGTTGAACGTTTAGTGTTATTCCTAACAGGTAGTATACAGTTCGGTCCAAATAGGAAATTCTTAATTATAATTTCGAAATTGTCTGTGGAGTAAATATAAACTATAAATGTGCTATTTCTTTATAGGCAGTTGAAGTTGAAATGTAAAGGACATTCGTTCTCTGATCAACTTTCAGTGGCATCTTGCAAGCAACCTACTGGTAATTCGAGCTATGGACCAAACCATTCAGAAAATCTTGCATGCTTTTTGGTTAAGGTACTCATCCTTAAAGTGGAAAATAAATACTTTGAAAATTTATGACTGCACTAAATCCAGTCTTTAAATCCAAGTCAGGATCTGCAATAACATCAACTTTAAAAGAGAAATGCATTAATTAAGAAGCTGGTAAATTTGTTCTACCCCAGTGAAGAGTTCTGTGACAATGAAAGCAATCTCATGTCCAACTGCACAAATACTGAGAATTTTTATGTTTTTAAATTACGAGAGTACTCCTAGAAAAAAGGGAATATGATGGTGTCACTGAATTGCACGGTTACTGAAGATCTCAAAACAATTTGTATGTCAGTGTCTAATAATACCACTAGTAATGTAGGGACACATATCAGAAAAATAATTTTAGAATGTCACTTCTCTTATTGAAAAAATGTAGTATTCCTTCAATTTCGGTTCAAGCAGGAGTGTTTAACACTTAAACAACGAGCTGAATTGGTTTCCCAATCACTTTTAGCACAGGCGTCGTCAAAGTGTTAACCATAATTATGTAGTGGACATTGCTTTATGCATCTTCTTCGCACGCATTCACGTGACACTACCAGGGTATGCTTGAGGACCTGGTATTCATATAAAATGCACTGGTGCTTAAGAAGATCAAGCTCACAATGTTATATTTGAATAGCTCTTTTAATAGTTTATTATTTTCTACCAAATGGACTTCATTCTGAAAAGTCTCAATCTTGGACTCTCTTGGCCCTCTTGCCTTGGTCCCAGTCTCCGTCTTGGTACCTTGCAGTATCTGTCTTTGTCTCAGTCTTGATACCCAACTGCCTTGGTCGTGTCTTGGTCTTGAATGCTTAAGTCATGCATACAACAATTTTCAAAACTATGCAGAAAGTTAGTCTCACTAAAGAATATCTTTCAAAAAATTACTGAATTACTACTATGTGATAGATGTAAGGGAAATGCATTAACACTAAATATTGTTTTTATCAACTAAAACAACCGAGTTGTTATCATTTCGTGCTAGTATCATATACTAGAGCTGTACCGATATCACTTTAGGCCGATTATGCTGATAATGCTTACAGCCGATTATTAAAATAGCCGATACCGATTTATGAGACCGATTATTTAATTATTTGTTTAGTGATGCACAAAATGTTTCTATGGTACCTAGTAAGTAGTGCAATGCTAAATATAAATCAATAATAAGAAACAAAACTTATATATTTGTGCTCATTTTTCTTTTTGCAATTATTATTGTGCAAAACAAATTATATTTATTTATTTCAGCATTTTCACTGGCCGCAGCTCAACGTCAGTACGTGGTATTGTAAATTTAAAAAAAATTGGCACCGATTATTTTGGCTGATACTGATGTTCTAATAATTGGCCCGATTATGAGTATGGCCAATTAATCGGTACAGATCCATATCATAATTATGCGTATTTGCATGACAATAACGCTCTTTGTAGTTTTAATTTGCTTGCCAGGAACATAGCAAGCTACAATTGCGCTCTGTGCCAAGCGTAGATATAGCACCCTCCCAAAGATCAACTTAACCAATAACGACCAAATTTGTCATCTCGAATATAATATTTACTATAAATATGTTCAAACGACATTTTTTAAATAATCTTGCACTGTCGGGTATCTGTCTATTAATATTATATATATATATACATATATACACACATACGTACATACATACACACTTTTATTTGTTGTTACTTAATTTTATGACATTTATTTCATATAAAATGGATATTTTGTTTCAACACAAAGTAATTAGTTTCATAATTAAATCATTCCGTCTCAAAATTTGCCGCCCCCCCCTTGAGTTGCGTCCTGTCCATGGCACCGCTGGAACACCCTTTGCTATGGCACTGATGCGTGCCATTAGACAAGTTCTCTCTTGTAACTGCAACATTTATAGGTAAAAGCCATCAGGTAGGCTGTGACACATTTTTGTTATTTCGTAATTACTACAAAATGTCTGGCTTATACAGGCCATGGGCCATATTGGATGTGCTTATTTGCCAGAAGTGTCTCCCTACTTTGGTCTTTGCCTCCAGGCATTACTTCTGAGTTCAGACTGATAAGAAATAGTTTGACAGTCATCCCAAATTCTTTTAAATCTGCCTCGTTCAGCATTACTGTTGGTGTTTGCACATTTCTTTGTAGCCAACCATGTACAAAACTTCAAAACTTTTGCATTCTCTATTACAGAGTCCAGAGTCCTGCATTCAAGTTCTAACATAATCAAATGAACTGCACAATATGTATTTTCTGTTTCAACGGTGTCAGCTTGGTTTTGCAAGAGAGGACACTGATGGGCAGGTTCTGCAAGGGTGGCCGAGTAAGGATTGCACTTTATGTTGCAAAAATCTTGATGATCGGGGGTCCATTTATCACAACTTAGATGACTGCAGACCTTGTCTTGTTGAAACTTAGTTGACAGACTGTTGCACATCAGCAACATTTCTGATAACCTTTCTATTTCTATTTTGTTTCTCACCACAATTTTCGAGACTGAGTAATATCTATTTCACACATGCACACTTTCAACTGAACTTTTGTCTCTCACACAGTGACGCTTTTAGCCCATCAGGAAAAACATGCCAGTAAATGTGTTCTTTGTGGTCAAGAGTGGGAGATGCACCTCTGACATCATAACACGTCCTTCTTCTGATGCGCCTCTTGCTTTCGTAATTTAAATAAGCGGCTGAATGCTTTCAATTACGCATTTTTAATCCATTCGAAAAGCAGCATATTGCCTAACGGATGGAGAGAATGAACTTTTGGAGTAGGCCTAGCTGAGGTGAATCAAATTTCAAAAGGAACAGAATTAACATTCTACAAAGTGCTGGAGTATTACAAATATAAATTGTTAAAAAGCTAATTTTATACAAACCTCCGTTCATTCATTATAGTGAAGCAGTTTTATCTTCCCCGGTTCCAGTTGTATAACCCACCGCTGTAGTCAGCCGCAATACGGGACAACAAACGAACTTAAGTTCTTATAGTCAGCATTAGGCGATGTTACTGCCACTTTCACACCCTGGGGACAATTATTACATTGCTTTAAGTAGTTACTTTTGCATTTAAAATTATACGAAATTAACTTAATAGGCCTACATTTCGACGTCACAGACACGTAAACCCGCAGCGTCTCAAAATCAAGGTTGTGAGACCACGTGGTAGGGCAGGATTGCCAGACGTCCGGCAAAAGGAGGACATGTCCTCCTTTTTGGCCTCGTGTCCCCCTGTCGGGCAGAGTAAGCTATAGAAACCTGGAAAATGTCAGGCATTTTGTATGTTTAATGTATTGGGCTAGTGGCTATTATTTTGTGGCCGTTTTTTTTACAACTTCACACGCGCATGTTGTCCCTAAGTTTCCCTAACCAGTCTACTTATTTATTTATTATCTATTGCAGCTCTATTTTCCTGGGATTAAGATTACTAAAGGGAGGGGGAGGACCCAGGCACCCAGAGGTAAAGCAAAATTCGGCGCCTATGCCTTTGATCACCAAAATTATCAGTCTCTCACTCTCTAGGCCTATCGGCAACCTCCGAATTGCATTTAAACACTCTATAGTCACTCCCATTCTCAGAAAAGCAAACCTTGACAAGGAAAACCTAGGCTATTTAACTACCGTCCCATCTCCAATCTTTCCTTTCTATCTAGGCCTACAGGACAGGGACGTAACTAGCGTTGGGCTTGGGGGGCTTAAGACCCCTAAACGAAGCTGAAGCCTGAAGCCTCCCCCAAACAAATCAAGCCGTTAATTGTATGGTTACGGCTCAAAATTCGTATGAACACTGTACAAATGTTGCCAGGCTCAAGGCTTAACCCCCCCCCCGCCAAACGAAAAGTCCTACTTACGTTGCTGTCTACCTAAGCTAACTGAACGAATTATTTTCCTTGCTCGGCTAAACGACTAGGCCTACCTCTATTCTGATTCACTTCATAACACCACCAGTCTGGCTGCACTAAACACCACTCCACAGAAACTTTAGTTGCATCTCTGTGCAATAAACTGGTCTCTGCCGTCAGCCATCAGCAAGTCTCCTGCCTCTGTCGTCTCAATATTTCCGTCGCATTTGACTCCATCATTCACAGCCTCCTATCAACGATTATCTTCTTGGTTTGGCGACTCTGGCACTGTTCTACTCTGGTCCTAGTCTAACTTGTCTTCCCGATCCTTCTCTGTTAAAGCTTCCAGCCACTGCTCGCAACTCCTCTCTCTCTCCTGTGGTGTTCGATGTTCCTAAAGGCTAGGTCCTGGGTCCACTCCTCTTCAATCTTCATCCTGTTACTGTATAGTGTAGGGCCTATACCCATAAATTAAACCATTTCATAAAATCCTCCTCTGTTGACGCACCATCTCTATACTGAGACGACACCCAACTCTACATATCCCTCTCCGCAAGCTCTTTCTCCACCTCCATCACACAATAATATTATTATTACTCAACGTGGTTAATGTAATCTCACAGTGGATGTCATTCAATCTCCTCTGCCTTAACCATTCCAAACAGAATTCATCATCCTAGACCTTCCTGATCAATTCAAGAAAATCCCTGACCCTTCCATGCACCTATCGTCTAACTCGTGGTCTCTTACCTTCACCTCCGCAATCTTGGTATTACTTTTGATCCACACCTCTCCTTCTCTAACCCATAGGCGTAATTTATGTATAGGAACGAGGGGTATCCGTACCCCTCACTATTTGGACTAGATGGTACCGTACCCCCACTTTTCATACCCATTGTTTTTGTCTATTATTATTTTTAACTGAGGAAGTCCTCAAGATTCAAAACAAATACCGAGCCATTCTCATCAGTGTGATCACCATCATCATCACTCTCATTGTTATTATTGTTATTATTGTCGCTATTATTATTATTATTATTATTATTATTATTATTATTATTATTATTATTATTATTATTATTATTATTATTATTATTATTATTATTATTATTATTATTATTATCATCACCACCACCATTAGGCCTAACAGTCGTGAAGCTAAAACAATGCGAAACTTGGTACCCCCACTTTCCAGACCAAAGTTACGCCCCTGGAATAAAGGCCTATTGGTATACACCATTTCAATTATGATAAGCTTTTTGTTAGTAAATTTAAATTTTAAGAATAAACACACTTTTTACGACAATTTAATTATGGAACACGTTGATTGTATAAATTTTAATTTTAAAACAAAAGGCCTATTGTTACGTCACTTCAGTTATGAAACATTTAGTAACTTTTAGATTTATACAATAAAGGCCTTTCTTACGTCACTTCAATTATCGAAAAGTGTATTGTCATTATAGGCCTAAGTTTACATTTAGGGAAATTAGGGAAAAGCCTTTGTTACGTCAATTCAATTATGAAACACATTATTTAGTAACTAGAGTATTAACCCGTCATATTATGACGTGATGGCAGTGTATATAACTATATAGGCCTATATGTGTCGTTGGTTAAAATGCTCTGATCGCCGTCGTCAAGACCGTCGATCGCCAAGACCGCCGTCGTCAAGACGGCAGTACTGACGTCACAAACGGTTTCTGTTTCGCAATAGAACAGAAACCGTTTGTGACGTTGCGTCCTCCGACAGACACTCACTATATGGATTTTATAGGGCCTAGGCCTATGTATGAAACAGTATGATTTTTAGTTTTATACAATAAAGGCCTTTGTTACGTCACTTCAATTATCGAAAAGAGGGGCGGGGAGATGGATGAATGGTAACACGCTGGCACGAAGATCAGAAGGACGCAGGTTCGATACCTGCTAACCCACAAGGTTAACTCTTGCAGCCTTCATTCCCTATTTTGTTTAAATTTTAAATTATAAATTTTACTTTTCAAACGCTTAGGCCCGCGAGCAATGCCTAAAAAAATAAAGGTCCCTCCATGGTTCAAAAAGTTTGAAATCTCTGCTGTAGAAATGCTAAAATTTGCTTAGATTGGAGAGTGTAATTGCTAACAACAGCTAGTTGCCAGTTAGCTGGTAACACTAACAGTTGGCTTAAAATACCTGAACGAATAGTTGTAGGCCTATCACTTATCTTCAATACACTGCAATTACGGCCGCATTAAGGCTAGTGCGGGCCCGGATACTAAATACCTACATAGCCATCAGCGCGGGACCCAATTACAAGTAGGCCTACAATAAAAAAAATGAGATGTACTTCCGGAAATATGAGCCCCTCAAAACTGCGGGCCCGGGTGCTGCAGCACCCTTAGCACCCCCTTAATGCGGGCCTGACTGCAATCCTCCCAGCTCTCCTATCTCCATCAGCTGTTCGCGGTCCAACAACTCCGCTTAACCGATCCTCTTCTGCTGTAACACTTCTCCGCCCTTCCATCACCTCCACTAAAATTTGCGAATCGCTCCATATATAGCCATAGGCTCTATAGCTGTCCCACCCCTTTAGAATAAACTCCCAGCAGTACTACGAGAAAATATCAGATCCATCCTACAAACTCACCAAACCTCACCCTTTGCTATCTCTCCACAGGCCTTTAATTCACTCAAACCTGAAAACACGTGCAGCTCTTTCACAAATCCTCGATTCCCCTCTTCCCCTTACCTCCCTCACCGTTTCAACCCTAAACACCACCCTTCTTAGCCGCCTGCCTGATTGACCCCTTTGGACTTTGACCTGGAACCGAGTTCACCCCCGCCTATCGATTTTTATTTGACTGAGAGCCTACGAATAAGCTGGTTCCCTCGACTTCGCTCTTTGGGCGCTGTAGAAATCGCGAGATTACGATTACCAGGTATGTACACGTGCTCTAGATCAGGCTGGCAGCAGAGTTAATAACCGACTAGGCCTATTAGCTCTGACTAAAAAGTTGGAACACTTGCCATCAGATGGGAACAGTAATCAACATTCGACACACCTACACACACACACACACACACACACATACACACACACACACACACACACACACACACACACACACACACACACACACACACACACACACACACACACACACATGATCTGCTCGTAAGCTTTCTTAAAACTTTTATTCTCATCCATCTCGGTCATGTCGAAAGATTTGTTGACATAGGCCTAATGTGATCCACTGCGGCATGGTTGTGCACTGCAAGGTTATGCTAAATTTGCTTTAAAATTAAATAAAATGTCATATAAATGGTAATAGGCACTACAGCGCATATTAAATATGATGTTTTACTATATACGTGCAACTGTTTAATGCTCAAAAAATAATAATTATTCGTCGATTCTCTTCATAGAAACCGCAATGCATTTGTTGTGTAAACACGACGTTATATGTCTTTGTCGCTAGAGGCGCCACGCTCAACGGACGCGATAACTTGTCCAACGACGTTACATTAGGAGTTTCCAGTCCTTTGGATAAAAGGTCCTTGGCGAAAACTTGAAAAGTTCTGGAGCGCTATAGTGGCAATGCACCTTTTAAATAGTAACTTGCTTAATTTATTGTAAATTTTTATGTTGATACTATAACTGGTTTTAGAACTGGTTGAAGTAGAAACCGCATAGAAACATTCATCATCAGGATGCTCTATGATGCAGCTTGGTTTGCGCATTGGGTAAAAATTAATATTAATGGTATATGTTTGAGACAAAATTATTAGCAGTTATTAATAGCTTATTAGCAGTCATATAGGTAATTGCGAAGACTGAGTGCCTCCCTATATAAAGAATATGGTTGCCACCGACTTCGCTCCAGTAGAGCGCCGCTGCCTACCGCTGCCGCTGCCACATTCCGCAATGCAATGCGCTAGGTAAGTAAGTAAAACGAACACTTGAAGTCAAATGCACACTTTAAGTAAAACGAACTTTAATTTGATTGAAAATTGAAATATATGCATACATCTTAAGAAATGGTTTAATCCATTAGATATAAAAAAATTCAGTTGTGTTTGTAATATAGGTGTTTGTAATAATTATGTGTTCGTTTTACTTACTTACTTAGCACATTGCATTGTGGGATGTTCGTGGTAGGTACCATTTTTATATATATAATATAACGGATTAAACAATTTCTTACGATGTATGCATATATTTTAATTTTCAATCTAATTAAAGTTTATTTTCGTTTGACTTCAAGTGTTCGACTTACTTACTTAGCGCATTGCATTGTGGGATGTGGCTGGTAGGCAGCGGCGCTCTACTGGAGCGAAGTCGGTGGCAACCATGTTGTTTATATAGGGAGGCACTCAGTCTTCGCAATTACCGTCATATATAAACTGTCTAAAGTTCTTAACACGTATAAGTTGTTGTACAGCAAAATGCGGTTTGCAATCTGGCCCAGGTAGCTGCATTTACTGCATTTAATAATCGTGTTTATTGACAAGCTCACTGAGAAATCGCAGTAAGTTACATTGACACAACTGAAACATGACGGTACAATGCTGAAGAGTCTTAATTAACACATGTCTTGACAGCCTGTAAGGAGCCCACTCATTTGACTGATGCCCCTAAGGAGTGGAAGGCTGAGTCGACCTAGAGGGGATTTGTGGGCATCGAACCGTGACTTTCAATTCTAATGCTTTTCAGGCCAGAGTTTTGCCATTCATCTATCCTTCCGCCCCATGACATCTGTGCAAGATGCTTGCAGTTCGTCTCCCGATGGTGGCTTCTTTCAGAGATTAAAATCTCGGGCTAGCATGGTCCGTACATGAAGGGACGTGGCGGTGGTGAAGGATCCCACACGATATCTACGTGAGCTCTGCTTTCCAGCCTCCGCACTTCTTTGTCGCCGTTTACTCCGTTCCACTGCCCGCGGTGACTTACATGTTCCTTTCGCTCGCACTGCAACCATGCAACAGCGAGCATTCTCCGTTGTCGGTCCCACTATCTGGAATGGCCTTGCTGTCGAACTGCGGTCTCTTCCTCGAGACTCGTCCACCTCTTTCTTCTCTGCTCTTAAGACTGTTCTCTTTCATCGAGGTTGGGCTGGGAGCGCCTTGAAGAGCACGCTATATAAATGTCTAGTTGATTGATTGATTGATTGATTGATTGATTGATCAGTTCTTTTAAAAATGAGCAAGGTCGAGGCCTTACGTTCGCTACGGAAAAATATGTACATTTACCTCCATAACTGACTCCGAGCATCTGTGGTTTAACATAAATTGTGGTTTTGGTCAGGGTGGGAATTGTTGGGGTTTGGGGGGTTCAATCCCCTAGTCTTTCTTAGGACCCCACAGTTAAGTCTTCATTGCAGACCCCAGGAGGGTCGTTTCCGTCCCCCTCAGTTGTATTAGTTTAATTTAGCATTATTTGACTCTGAGTCTCTGATAAAGAGAAGAAATTTCCGGGATGTATCATGTATGCATTTTTTTTTGTCTCAACAAATTAATTGATTTTGATTCGAGTCTGACTTGCAAAACTGCTAGCATTGAAATCAGCTGCTTTCAAATTTTGTTGACATCAGTTTGCTAAATGCGAACTAAGTGTTCAACCCCTCAGTCTTTTTTCTACAATTCCAACACTGGTTTTGGTTGTCAAGTTAGAATCACTGCAGCCTCTAGTGAGTATTTAAAGACCGACTAATGGCACAAACTCCACGATCAGAACATCTCCAGCCCACTCCCTGTTTCTATTCCATCTTCAATATAGCTGAGTCATACTGTCCTTTTCAGATAAAATAACTACTCTCGGGCAGTCTTTCTCTTCAGCATCTCCTTCCGAAACAACAAATGGTGTGAACTTAACCCTGCCACATCCTCGTTTCGCTGGGGGTCTGTCGGAAGCAGGTTAACCTCCCATCTCCTAGACACCGTGACCCAGGAGACAGAAGGTTCTAGACAACAAAAGGTTTTTCTCTATTCTATTGAGTTTGTGTTGCCTGGCATTGTCCGGTGATAGTAAGTATGTATGTATCCGAGCATTTGTATATCGCCCTTTAAGTAACTCACAAGGGTGCTCTGGCATGGCTAACTAGGAATCACCAAACAAATGTGTCTTACGTTGAGTGGAAAATGTTTCCTGAACCCTAAAAGATGCTACTGGTCGTATGTCCAGTGGCAGGTTGTTCCAAAGAGACGGACCGGACCCATAGAGGAAGAGGCATGCCCGGCTCACGCAAAGTGCAAGAGCGCAAGAGTACGAACTGGCCATGGAAAGTCGATTGGGAACTCACAAGGGCGCTCCGGCACCATGGGAAGTCGAATGCGGCCGGGACATCTTGAAACGGGCGGTGAAGAGCTCCGAGATGTAGTCGGGCGCCGAGTCAGCGATTGAAGCCCGGCACATGCTCAGGATTGAGGAGCAGTTTAAACTATTCTCTTATCAACGGGAAGCCAATGCACAGAGACGTTGAGTTGGCACTTGGCAGTGCATGCATGCTGGTGGCCTCGGGTCCAGAATGTGCCAAAGGTGAAGAATGATGCCAAGGCAAACGAAGCAACATTCTTGATCTGTCTTCTACTTCATTCTATTCTCCTACACTTGCATTTGTTGAGAAACATATTAAATTGGGAAAATACGTGCTTTCAGTAAAAAAAACAAAACATTTCATTGCAGTTCTTTACCTTGTAGTTCAGTCTAACTCTGAAGAAAATGGAATTGCCAAACTGGAAAAGGTACTGTCATGTCTTTCAATTAGAAATTTTTTCAGGATTTTGGCAGTCTGTAATATGTTGATTATATTTTAAAAGTTCTTTGTCAGGTTGAGGTATAAGATATTAATTTGTGGTTAATCATGTAGATAATCTTTAGTCTACATTGGCAAATTTAGTATTGGTTCTTACAGTTGTGATAACGAAATTTCATGTCAAATAATGCAATGGGATATAATAAATGAGCAAATAACTTACTTTAATTCATGTGATTGTTGTGCAAAATATGCAGCTGTTGAATGCTGGCTTGTTTTGTTTGTTCAACTTGGAGAAAGTGTGAGGCATGATTTAAACTGGTTAAAAGAAGATATTGTAGTGTTGTTACTGTTGAGTTCTTTGGATTAGAATGATACAAACAGTAAATTTACAACTGAACTTGAATGCTGAATATGGAGTTTATTATGCTGACATTTTCATGTGGCTTTCTTATTGCCATGAGTCAACTCTATGTCTTGAAGTCCAGAATTGGGATTTATTTGTACACAGAAAGTCGCTGAAGAACCTCTTTAACGCTGGTGTGACACGTAATCCAATGCACACAGCTGTCGTGTTTGATGATGGCCAAAGCTCATCCTGTCTGACTTATGGACAGCTCCTGGCTTCATCAATGGCCGTTAGTACGCCTCTGCTATTATGGTGAATTTGTTTGAAGGACTAATGTGAAAATTATTTTTCCTGTGCCTTAGTTCGACAGTCGAAGGTGGTCACAACAGGCGGGCAGTATAATGATCAGTAATTTATTGTTACTTTGTGAACAGTAGTCTACAGAGGCGTGGCTGAAGGATTCGAGAATTGAGGAAAATAACTGAACAAATTTTATTTCCAGCTGAATATTTCAAAAGAAATTGTTAATTTCACATAGTACATTGGGGTTTGAACCCTAGAATGAAAGACAGACCCGTTCAGTCTGTCGTCAGTTCCTGTGGTGTCATTATAGTTGACTTAGCTGAGACTTGTATGAACTAGTACTGGGATGTGTTTGAACAGAAGTATGGGAAATTTTGGACAGGATAGGAATTACCATAGAGCAGTACCATACCAGTAAATATGCCAGTTCACAAATCATTTGCTTAAAAAACTGTACATGAGCAGTGCTTTTTATAGAAAAAAGATTCTGGAACTGAACATTTATGAAGGGCTAAATCGAGGGCAAAGCCTGAGCAAAAAATGGGGTTTAGGGAGGGGTCTTGGTGAGACCTTCCCAAGAAACTTTTTAACGTCACATCAAATTAAAGTAAATAAATAATTTTTGTATTAGAAAAACTAAATTATTTTTTACTAGCTGAAAAAAGGTGCCGGAACGCCGTTCCAGATGGGTTGCAGCAGGAAAAAGTGCTGAGCAGAGGAACTGTACAGTCACTTTACTTCCTGGTGATACCGAAGTGAGTTATTTTTTTGGGCTTACTGGACATAGGATTGAAATAAAAGTCTCTGTGATCGTTTGCATTTATCTGTAGGTGACTGATGAATTGAGATGTAATCACAAGTGTCGAGATGAAGTCGTTGGTATTCTTGTCAAGCCCAGTCTACTTCTGCCAACTGTTCTTCTAGGGTAAGGTTGCTTCTGTGATTTCTATTAGGAAATACGAGGCTTGCTGTCCTCGAGACCAAGGTCTTGGTCTCGAGTGCACTCGAGTTCGTTTTTAAAAGTCTTGGTTTTGGTCTTGACACCAAAAGTCTTGGTCTTGAGGTTCAAAGTCTTGGTCTTGGTCTGCAGGTTCAAAGTCTTGGTCTTGAAGGTTCAAAGGCTTGGCCTTGGTCTTGGTCTTGAGGCTTAAGGTCTTGACAACAAGACTGGGAAATACTATTCAAGTATTCTGAAGGACTAGTTGTTGTTCTCGTAGGTAGTTAAAGCCTCATGGATCTCAAGTACGTGCACAACAAATCACAACAAGTACCAACAAAATCAATTCCGTGAACATGCTTTCTTGTACTATTTTTGGTAGTGAATACTTTGCATGGCAAGAAGAAACTTTTGACGTACTATAGTTCTCATAACTGGTAGTTCCATGGTTGTATTGTAAATGGGTTTTGTTTCCACAGGATTCTTGGTGTCCCAGCCGCATTTTATACACTTAATGTGGAGCTGTCTGCACCGGCCAGAATAAAGAACATATTTGAACGACTAGGAATAAGAATCGTGGTAACAGACTCACAAGAGGCAAGTGTTTACACTATTTTAACTTACCTTACTTTACCTAACTTTGTCTTTACTTGCCGCATCTGCCAACAGTGGATGAGAATCCATTGTTTGGGCTGTGTGCGGGTGTAGGAGTCCACCACTGTTGGCTCTTCTAGTTATTCGGGCGCTGTTTGTAAACTGATAAATGTGTTCTTAGTGGCATTTAGTATCATTTAGGATAATGTAGTGAGCACCTCTAGTTAGCTTCTCGTGAAACAGTGCTATATAAGTTAACTTCAGTTAACCTCACTTGTGCTATATAAATTATCTTCAGTTAACTTTCATTTTGCATTTGCATTACCTTGCAGTGTGATTGATTATTTCTCTCCGTTGAAGTTGGTAGATGGATTGAAGGCAAAAATATTCAGAGGATGGAGTCTGACTGTTAGACATTTGAACATCTTGGACCACGAACTGTTGATTGTGATGTTGGATGATGTGTCTCATCTCAAAAACGAAGACACTTTATCGGGGTTTGATTTGTCTTACGCAATAACGACATCGGGTACAACTGGGATCCCCAAGATCGTAAAAGTTCCTCATCAGTGTATTGTGCCTAACATCTTGCATATCAGGTAGGTCATAGTAAACCATTCCTAAGCAAACAAAGTTTCATTTTAAGGAATTAACATTATGTTAGTGTAGTGATTAACATATTTGATCTACAGTTTTCAGTCTTTAGATTAGTTAAATTAAATCCCCAAAAAGTTGTTGTGTATTGCAGAAGCCAACTAGCCTAATGAAATTTGAAGTTTAACATATTCGATCTGCAGTTTTGAAGAAGATTAGTTAAATTAAATCCCCAAAAAGCTGTGTGTTACAGAAGCCAACTAGCCTAATGAAATGTGAAGTAAAATTAATAATATATTCGGTTGAAATTTGGATATTAAATGATATCTAAATGCTGCAATATTTACAATAAACTAAGCTTGTACACTGCCTCATTGTATCCCACATAGACCCAAACAGTTCGTCAACTTGTTATTATTATTATGAATATTTTTTAACTTACCCCAGGTGACACAGAAATGCCAATCTGAGGTGCAGTAAATTGCTTATACAGGTATGTAATGACGAATTTGTCTTACTTTATCTCACTTATGTGATTTAGTGAGATTTATGGCTTGACCGGAGCTGATACAGTTCTTCAGGCTTCGCCAATGACCTTCGATCCTAGTATTGTGGAGATTTTTACCACGTTCTTCAGTGGTGCTACTCTGCTGATGATTCCTGATTCTTTGAAACTGCAGCCAAGGAGCCTTGCATCTTTTGCTGTGGAGAGGAACAAGGTCACAGTGCTACAGGTGAAATTTGTAATGTCTAATATCTAAGGTTATAAGCAAGAATGTATCCTCTAAATCCAAGGTCAAATAGCTATAGTTCTGCTACAGTTGTAGTTTCACAGTTTATGCACTATATTAATAACACTTGGAATGCATCGTGATTCTTCGCTCAGCTGAGGGACATATGGTGCGTTAGCTTTGCGTTACTTACTTACGTCATTCTTCTAGAGACCCGAAATCATTTACTGTAATAGAGTGAATAAGGAATAAACAAAAATATCAAAGCGGTTATGAATCTTATCGGATTACCACGTGATAACGGATAATTTCTTATCGGATTACCACGTGATAATGGATAATGTACTGAGCACAGTGTGTGTAACTCTAAGAATTATCTACCAGTAGTTGTTGAACTTTTAATATTAAAATTGAAGTTTTATTGTCTTACCCAGTTCTTCCGTGTTGATAACATAATCCAGAGTCCTTCACTGTTTCAAAGCTACCATTGGCTTATGCAATATATCACAAGCCAGTGACAGCTTTGAAACGAAGCCGTTAGCTATAATCAAGGTCCTTTACATTGCTTCGCGTGAGAACCACGTGGGCAGAGAAAACACAGGATTATATTTCAGCACTTCAGATATAATCTTCACTGCAATAAGTACCTTGCCTTTGAGAGTTCTTAAAAGGTAATTGTAATTGTAACCGAACACTTATATAGCACCACTGAGATCAGCGGCGCTCTCAACCCGCGTGAATGAAATTTGTGATGTAAAGTTGCTGTGTAGATGTGCAGATGAATATAATGTTCAGGTATTCAATGTGATTATTCTCTGATTTGATGGATCTGAGTAAAGCTGTGGTCCTTACTGGCTATTAGAGCACTCGCTATTTTTCCAGTTGTTATACGGTATGCTTGTTGTTTGTATAAGTTATTTCATGCTACAGGCCACGCCATCTTTGATGTCGAGCATAGCCAGTTGTGGTGTTCTGCGTTCATCATTGCTGTCTGCAAACTCTTCACTGCGCCTCCTGATCTTTGGTGGTGAATCATGTCCAAATGGCGTTATGCTTGAGTCTTGGAGGGAACCAAGCAATCACACTCGATTCATAAATCTCTATGGTGTCACTGAGGTCTCCAGCTGGGCCAGCTTCTACGAACTCACCGAAGAAGATATACAGTTAAGATAATTATAGTAAAATCTTACGATGTTTTTTGTGGTTTTGTCGGCCACTTCTCCACTCTGCAAGATATCTTTGCCAATTTCTTGGATTGATGTACTCTATGCGCTTTAGCCAAATGATCGCACAGACCTAGGTTTGAAGAGTCTTGATATAGTGCATTTAAGTATGCATGTATGCAGATGAGCATATCTATTGCACCTTTTTAGTATCTCTTGAAGGCTTTCCTAACTGGCCTAAGTACCCGGTAATGTTAAAATCACTACATCAACTTCAGTATGATTGAGTATAGGGCATAACCGGAAATCGCCTCGGACATTCGCTTCGGCCGAATAACCTGTTTTTCGGCGCTATTCGGAAGTGTTAGCCTCGGCAAATACTGTACACACAAATAGTTGCAAATAAAATTTTAAAACTTATTCAATTAACCGAAAAATTTGCAGGCTCTTAATATCAGCTATCAGCTTCATCTAGCATATTCATTTTGAAGAAGAAAAGTACACAAAACACCAACTCCGGAAGTCCACAACGGAAGTCAAGTCCATTTCATTGATTATTTATTTCTTGTTCTAAATTTCAAAATGTGTTAGTCAGTTACTAATAGTACACAAATTTTGTTTCAATAATTATTTATTAAATGAAAGCGTGAAGCTTCGCATATGGAACAAATGGTACTTTGTTCCTACCCGGATCCGGCAAATAGTACATCCAAATACTCGGATTCGGTACTCGGTGGAAAATGTCTACCCGGTTATGCCCTAATTGAGTACAGAGTGACTGGCAGTATTAAATTATAATTATCATAGGCTAAGTTAAATTTGCCAGTGCTACTGCATAACCGGCAGTGGTGAATATAATTTTACATTTTTCTATGGCACGACCAGGTTCAGTATCTAACTTTTTCGCATATTAGGTCGCACATTGAAGATGTTCCACTGGGTTCCGCTCTTCTGGGAACAGAACTGGAGATACGAGAGATCGATGATGATTCAGTTGGACAGTTGTGGATTGGTTAGTTTCATTCTTTGCTCTAACAATGAAGTATTTAACACTTTAACGACGAACTGCATTGGTTTTTAGTCGCTTTTAGTACACTCTCATCGTTAAAGTGTTAAGTAATTAAATACAGTAATTAAATTATTATTTATTATTTTTCTGTATCGACGACAGTTCTGAGACATTTTTCATGGCATCGAACAATGACTTTCATAAAAGCACTGTCTTGTCATATTTTCTTGGTAATGAAAAGCTACTGGATGAATAATTTCTCTCTGCAGAGGCTTTGATTTAGTATGTTTTTTGTAAGTTTGTGTGTTGATTTTACTAGGAGGAGAGGATAGAATATGTCTTATCAACGACGAAACTCAAATAAGCGGCCGATGTATGAGATTCTCTGGAGATTACGTGAGAAAGACTCCCACTGGTGCCCTGCATTACGTTGGTCGTAAGGATGACATGGTAAAACGAAATGGAAAAAGACTTCACCTGCACGAGATAGAAAAGGTTTCTTTCATTTTGATTTCATTGCTTGACACTTGAGGGATCATCGATCTGAATAATTTTACTTTGTTTAATTCAGTTCAACTTGGAGTTCAGTTAATTAAACTAAAATCCAGCTTAAATTAAAATTGTTTAAAGATTTATCAGAACAGTATTTAAAAAGTTTAATCAGAATTGATTTAGTTAAAATATTAATTTTTCTAGCGTATTTTCTACTGTAATTTTATATTAGCTTCCTCTTTTGCATTAATTTTTTGCAGGTTTTTTCAAGGACTGTTGGCATTAACAAATGCATCGCTGTTTATGCGAGGAGCCGACTGATATTATTCGTACAGCCTTCTCTGCATAATGAGCTAAAACAAAATTCATCAAACAAGGAGACTGCAGAAGAGAAGCCGCATCGGAAAAGACGATGTTCCTTGAATGATGCAGATTCAGGACCCAAATCAAGCATGATTGATAGACAATTACTAAATTACGAAAAAGCACAGGTGTTCACAGCTCCAATAGGGTCTGGCAGTGATGATTCTAAAACTGAAATTGAGAAGAAGCTTTTGGTAATCATAAAGGAACTGATAGACGACTGGTTGCCATACTTCAATCACCCAGATGATGTTCACTTCGTGTGGGACATGCCGTTAACCAGTCACGGTAAGTACCTGACATTAAGTACCTGGCGTACTTTAAATACTTATGATCTGCTGTATGATTCATTCATACATGCACGCTGTAGTTACAGTACTTATGCAATGCATGTTACAAATGCTTAAGCGCTATTCATACTGAGTACTTAAGTACTCATAAGTGCATATACATTATGGACATAATGCTTAAGCGCTCTTTGTAATGCATACTTAATCACTGATGAGTACACATACATATGCTGAAGTACATATATTTATGTTACACACATTTTAGGGCTTTTTTAAACTGCATCCTATGAGATCCAGTGTATGCTAGCACTTATTATGCTGTCACGTTCTAATCATACGCATTTCTGGCGTAGCCTTTCAGAATTTTTACAGATTTCAGGCATTGACCAAATAAAAACCATTTCAAGTAGACTGAATTACACTAAAAAGACTTGAATTACACTAAAAAGACTTGAATTACACTAAAAAGACTTGCCAAAGCATTGCTAGAATTGAGAAGGACCGATGCTGGATGATGGAGCAGAAATGTTGAATGATTCAACCTGGTATATAGTCAGTTGGAAACTATATTATGAGTTTCTTACAATTTCAGGCAAAGTTGATAAGAGACGACTTATTGACATGTACAGCAAATGGGAGGAATTCGTGCCATCAGAGCCACACTGGCCTACAGAAGTTGAAATCTCTGATCGGCTGACTCGACTCTGGAAGGTTGGTTGTGTTGGCGTAGCATTGTTTTAGAGTTTGTTAATTTCTTGGTGTCATTTCATTCTCAGCTTAAGACTTCACATTTTGAAATTGTTTAGAAAATTATTAGAAAATTGTTTATTATAGGCTGCCTCTATGTCTTGGCAGACTGGTCGTCTAGATGTTGACCTGATTGGGACTTTGTTACGAGTTTCTTACAATTTCAGGCAATGTTGATAAGAGACAGCTTGTTGACTTGGTTTTGGTGTGCCATCAGTTGATGCATTAGACATTGGCATGGTAGAAGTTACAGATTAATGAATTGCTAAATAGTATTTCTATTACTTGAATCATTTAGTTTACTTAAATGTTTTCAATGTGTAATCTGGGCCAGTTGAGAACAATTATTATTGGATGAAGCAGTATTTAAGTGATTTGCTCCTCCAAATAGAGTTTAAAATGAAGCAGGATCACCAGAGGAGGAGAATGGTCACCAAAAACTCTCTGAGTAGTCGGAATTTGTATTTGTTTCACAGAGATACATTACGTCTGATGTTGCTGAAACGAAGTCGTTTGTGGGGTCTGGAGGTAATTCTGTGATGGCCGTTGCCATGGCTGAAGACATACATCGTCTGTTTGATGTCGATAGTGCGTCACTTCTGGATATTGTCCTTCATGGAACACTGCAGAATGTGATCAATTATGTGATTTTGGCGTTTCAGTTAACAGACAAGTCTACTAAATTAAACGATAAGCGTGATTCTCATAATGCCAGTGTCCCAGTTGACAACATTTCTACTACAAGTGTTGCACCAGATGCACCCTGGGTCCTTCCGTGTCCTAAACATGATTTCGTGAATTTGGAACCTAGAAATCCCAAACATGCAACTTCGTCTACTTTGCCGCCCAGTAAACGGATTAGAAAGGATAATGTCGAGGATCGCAATAATTATTCACCGCTGGAAAACGTTCTAGACTGTTCCACTGGAAATGATTCATTGGGAATGGATGATGCTGCTGTGTTCAGCATTCAGAGAGGATCGCGTACTGTCTATTATCAGGACTTTGCTCAGCCTAATATGTCCTCCGCTCCATGTGTAAACGATGTGATGGAGCCGACTCTTGAGATGGAGGTGTGTTGGAAATTTGACACTGGAAAGTGTGTGGATGCGTCTCCACTTGTTGTCTCGCTCAGGTATGTGACATCGTGTGTGTGTGTGTGTTTGTTTGTTTGTGTGTGTGTAGGTCTAGGTGTGGGTGTGTGTAGGTGTATGTGTAGGTGTGTGTGTGTGTGTAGGTGTGTGTGTGTGTGTGGGGGGTGTGTGTCTGTGTGTGTATGTATGTGTGAGTGTGTGTGTAAAATGTAAACATTGTTTTAAGTAACCTAACTTTTTTGACATTTAACTTTTGAAGTACAGTTGCACATTGTTTATTTATTCTCTTTTGAATCCTCCATAACTAATTCAGGTCCTTAGATGTAGCATTCATTCATTCATTCATTCAAACCATTTATATAGCGCCTTTCCAAGACTCGGAGGTGTTCCCAGCCCCGGTGGTTGAGGAACAGTTTTCAAGTGTTTGTAGAAAGTGCTTGGAGAGTACCTAGGTAAAATAATGTTGAAATCTAGAGGGAAGCTATTCCAGGTGGATGACTAAAATAACGTTGAAATCTAGAGGAAGCTATTCCAGGTGGATGACTAAAATAACGTTGAAATCTAGAGGGAAGCTATTCCAGGTGGATGGTAGCCCAACCACCTTAACACTGCACTTCAGTTTCAGAGAATGGTTTCCTTTGGATGAAGCTAAACACATTACATCAATCCAGCGATGAAAAGATTTCCAATTACATATGGTGTTCACTGATTTAAACTCTGTGCACAAAGATACAAATCAGCCATACACATGGCCAGTGCATTGTGTAACGCTCTTTTTATTGCCTGCACAAAACAGGTAAATGAAAACTCATTTGCTCAGATAATTGCAGTTTTTTCGTTTTGATGGATAGAAACGGGGAAGAGATCGTTTACATTGGATCACATTCTCACCGCTTTGTTGCGTTGAATGTTGTCTCCGGATCTGTTATGTGGGAAGTGACGCTGGGAGACAGGATCGAGTCCTCGGCCTGCTTGTCACACTGTGCTCGGTACATTATTGTTGGTAAGCCATTATAAGAGATTTACCTGTACCCATCACTGCCAAATGGCTTGTGCCTGATCGGCTGATTATAGAGGAGATCTTGGCTCACTGAACTTTAATCACTGATTGTACGAGTGTCTGTATGCATTGGATGATTGATTAAATGATTGGTTAATTGATTGATGTAAATGATGACACACATTTATGTACATGTATGGAATGCATGTACATGTGCGTATGTGTTTGTATGTGTGAAAATTACATAGCACCTTAAGGTGCTGTTTATGCATGTAGGTATTTTGACACAATCATGTACCCTTAGGGAACCCCCTTTCCAGTATTATTTTGACAAAGATTGCTATAAAGATGCTATAAAGCGGTTTTCAAAAGGCACTGTATATATGTCCAAATACACACATCTGATACACGTGTGCATAAGCTTGTAAGTATATTATTATTGCTTCAGTGCTAGCACAACTTGCTTGTATTTACTATTGCTTCAGTGCTAGCACAACTTGCTTGTATTTATTATCGCCTCAGTGCTAACACAACTTGCTTGTCTTTATTATCGCTTCAGTGCTAGCACAACTTGCTGTCTGCTTACTTGTGCTCATTTGTTTTGTTTCCTTGTTTGTGGCTGGTGTCTTTCTGCTGCTTATTTCTGCTGTGTGTTTGCTATTCACAGGTTGTTATGATGGAAAGGTTTATTTTCTGGAGCGTTTAACTGGGAGGCAGCACTGGACGTTCCAGACGGGAAGCCAGGTCAAAAGCTCGCCATGCATTAATGCAACAAATGGTCTCGTATACATTGGTTCCCATGACTATCATCTGTATGCCCTTAGTGCTCAGGTGAATGGCCATACCTGAATGGTTACCTAATTATACATTTTATTATTATTAAACATTTAGTAAGCACCACTACCTAATGATCAAGCATCAATCAATGGTGCTGAGCAATTGTGAGTGAAGGACTTGACTCGAAGTCCTTACGCAGTAATCATCTCAGCCGGCTGAAACCAATGCTGTCCGCATCACAAGGTGAACGCTCTGTACCCAGTTGGCTACTGTGTCCTACATAGTTGGGTACCATGTCCCGCATACAGACTGACTATGACTCTATGAGAAACTAATATTTGAGAGTATTTAGCCCAGTTTGTAATACAAAACAAAATCTTGAGTCACACAGCCAGATGCACTTTGGCACTGGTCAATAGTTCTTAGTATCCATGGGTATTGATACCTGTTATGGTACAAAGACATGTCTCACAATATGTGGGATGGGGCCTGCATGATGATGTTCCCCCAATACCAGAGAATGTGTACAAAACATGTTTGGTAAAAATACTTTTGCCTTTAATTGAAGAAACTGTAATATTGACAGGGCATGAATTCATAGGAGATGATAGGAAAAATGTTGATGGCCAAGCAGTATCATAAAATTTTTTTCAAACATGACAACATACCAGTGCAGTTGCCATCAACAATCAATCATTGTCCAAAAGTCTTGTCATCAAGCTTATCTCGTAGATGCTGTTCAGAGAGGAGTTGTGCCTCTGTGTTGCACCTTTTCTGATCTGTGAGACAAACTTGTTGACATTTCCTGAAAATTAGTTATGTATATGAATGATGTTACATGGCTTTATTTTCTGTATTCATGGGATTGCTAAATAGTTACAGGTGGTACCTTTGATCAGTGAATCCTTTTTTACAGTTTTGGTGCATCTTGAAGTTGGAATTTGGTTTCTTGTCTTCTTGATTGATTTTGAATTAATGTTATTGCTTCTTCATCTCAAGTTATTAAGTATCTTGCGACTGAGATATATTTCATGTAGTTTAACACAGAATAACATTATATGTAACATGCGTCTCTGCAAGAATATGCCCGGAGTGGAACACAGTGATGCCAGTCTGTATTAAATTTGTTGCTAAGGGGTCATTGCATAATTACGTAACGCTCGAGGGTGGGTGGGTGGGGTCCTTGAAAACGTTGCGAAACATTACGTGGGTGGGTGGGTGGGTGGAGATGAACGTTACGTAACGCTTTTACCAACAGTTAAGTTATAATGAACTTCAAATTAACAACGAATGACACTTTAGACACGATGTGATCGAAGTTCAAACTTCGTGCCATTGACTTAAAACTTAACTAAAAACACGCAATAGTATAAATTGTGAAGGTTCGCGCCTTCATTGTCTGTATGGCTCTCGTTAGGAGCCATACAGAAAATGAAGCAGCGCGACTGAGTGACCTATTTCTGTATATAAATACGGCCCAATGGCGAATGACCAAACTGGTTAGACTCTGAAATTTCGTCTGCGAAAATTAAGGACACAATCTTGTTGTTCTTGGTTGATTTTTCGGACAAGACTTTCGTTGTTGTATTCGCATAAAACCAGAAATTTGACAGTTTCAAAAAGAAACTGGATGTGAGTTGCCTTTGACAGGTTGTTTTAAGGGACGGACAATAATTGTATTCCGTCGGGGGTTTCTTGTATCTTTTGCCGAACTTTGAAATAACAGAAATAATAAATGTTCGATTACTTACCGTGAATTCGAAGGGCAAGACCCGGATGTCCATTGGTTTTGGCATAGATTAGGCCTACACGGTAGCCTAAACCTGAGAAGTTAGGCCTACCGTTTAGTGTAATTCCTTCAGTCTTGTTGTCAAGACCTTAAACCTCAAGACCAAGACCTTGAACCTCAAGACCAAGACCTTGAACCTCAAGACCAAGACTTTGAACCTCAAGACCAAGACCTTGAACCTCAAGACCAAGACCAAGACCCAAAAAATTGCAATCAGGTCAAGACTTCTAAAATTGTCAAGTCTGAATATTCGCTATTTTAATGAAAACACGAGTCTTTTATTTTATTCAAGCAAATTAACTTTAAATGCAAACTGCAGAGAAATCCGAATTTGTATTCAAAAGTCCTTCATGCAAACTATTATTCCAAATGCCTTTTCTATTTTATAAAAACCAATTCGCTCAGAATTTTCTGACCAAGACGTGCCTTGTGCAGCCTCATAAAAATTCCGCCATGTGGAAAAAATACGTTCTACAGGTGCTGAAGTCGCTGACACACACAGAAGCTTTTCAAGCACTGGATGTAAATGTACAGATAGTGAGTCCTTTTGAAATCTACCCATGGTTTATCATACCGTCTGATACAGAATAACTGTTGCTGCTGCCAATGGGTTTTCCTGACCAACAAGACTTGTATCCATCCATAGATATTGGTCGTATGATGCAAGCAGGTTTGATACAGAATTATTGAGTTCTGTTAAATGACTGTTCATATTGACAGCCGGTCTTGGTCTTGGGATTGCGAGACCAAGACCAAGACTTTGAACCTCGAGACCAAGACCAAGACCTTGAACCTCAAGACCAAGACCAAGACCTTGAACCTCAAGACCAAGACTTTTAAAAATGAACTCGAGTGCACTCGAGACCAAGACCTTGGTCTCGAGGACAACAAGACTGAATTCCTTAGAGATTCGCCACCCGGGCGCGTTACGTAACGCTGGGGAGGGTGGGTGGGTGGGTCTAGGGAAACGTTACGAAGCGTTACAGGGTGGGTGGGTGGGTCAAAACGGTCATTTTCGGCATTACGTAATTATGCAATGACTCCTAATGTTATATGCATGTGGCTTTTTATTGTGATGTGGTGTTTGACTGCTTTTTCAGATGCGTTCTTGCGTTTGGAAAGTTGATCTTGGTGGTGCCAGCATCTTCTCATCTCCACTTATGAATTTGCATACGTACGAAGTGGTTGTAGCCACACTTAGAGGTCGCTTGGTTTCTCTCCATCCAGTATGTCGTGTTACTTGTTTGTATGTATCAAGCCACCTAATATAGCACCTTTTAAACTGTAGCGACAAGCTGCATTGGTTTCCCAGTCACTGTTAGTACACGCTCGTCGTTAAAGTGTTAAGTACCTCACAAAAGTGCTGCACACATGGCTGTCTGACTGATCTAAACAAGTACGTAAAGACAGTTTGAGAATGTTTGCTGCACAGGACCTAGTGCAACAGAGCGTAGATGCAATGGAAGACTGTTCAGTTCCGGAAGGATGGTCCAATACATTGTGAAGGCACGATGGGTTCTAGCTGAAGTGCGGAATCGCAGCGCCTGCATATCTCAACGGCTAGCAGAGATATGTTATTAACAGTAATGTTGTCAGTAAACTAAATAGGATCATTGCCTGCAGCATGCCCCTAGAGATGATAAAGAGACCATGTTTTGTTTACTTGTAGTAGTACTGAAATAAAAAAAAAGGTATTGTGTCCTTCCCACCTGAGCTTGGCTGCTGTATCTGCCACGTATCACCAACAGTGTAGGTAGTTCCCATAGCTGTCCCATAGTCAAAAGTAACGAGTGCAAACATGCGCTGTTTAGTCATAAACATATATTGTTGGGAATTAAGTGATAATCATTTTGTGCCTTAACTGCACTGCTTTTAAAGTAATAAGACACTATCATCTGGCAGCACGCTACAGTGCGAGTACTTTAACATCAGACAGCTTTTGTTTTTGAACTTTTTGGCTATACTATGACCTACATAAGTCTCTCGCTACTTTGAATAACATTTGAGAGTAATATGTAACTGGATAACACCCATGTCAGTCATAACCAGTGAAGAGAATGCATTTAAGATTTTTTAGACCAACGTTATTTCATTAAAGTTCACATACATGTATAAATCACCCATTTCCAGAAGTTGCATCCGTGGCAGTTTGTTTACAAAACCGGAACTTATAGTTAAGAAAATATGGTAGCACTTTTCAGCATTCATTGGTTAGTTGTAGGCTTGGTTGCTTTGTATTTATGTTTATGCAGGATACTGGAGATGTGCTGTGGCAATTCAATGCTGGGAAGCCAATATTTTCTTCCGTGGCTTATACGGAGTATCGTTACGTGGTTGGATGTGTTGATGGAGCAGTTTACAGCATTGGAAGAGATGGGGAAAAGGTAGCTGATAGGAAAAAGATTACTATCTTTGTGGTTTAAATAGATATGGGATCCGGGTGGCCTTTATAAGGAAGCTTAAAATCTTTCTGAAAAAGGTGGCTTTTAAAAACCAAAGTAAGCCTATGTCTGCATAAGTAGAGATTGGAAAATTGTGGTCGGTATGAAAAATTAGTGTTGCTTATTGTTTTGTAAAAAGATTTGTTGCTTAGATTGGCTAGCGTCAAGTTATGTGGATTTTATTTAAACTTGTGTAATTTATTTTTGCTCTTGAGTCTTGTCACCACAGAGCACAGCCTGTAGGTAGCTGTTTATGCTAATGAAATGGTGGTAATTTTATTATGCATACACTGTTTCCATATGAGCAAACAGAGAGATAATGTTAAAAGTTGATCATAACTGTTTCTGTAGATCTGGAGCTACATGACTGGAGGGGCCGTGTTTTCATCTCCAAGTGTTTCAGACATCGTCTTTCCAAAACACTCAACTCCACATGCATTGCGCACTGTAGCTCAGGACATTGTTCCTAACAGCAGTCCTTTACAATCAACATTTGCTAGCAACAAAATTGAAGACAACCCCAACAATCCACATGTTCAGGCTGACGGTTTTGAGAATAATCCAAGCGAGAAAATGTCTCAAAAGGTTATAACAATTGGTTCCCATGACTGCAAAGTCTATTGTTTATGTGCCAACAATGGACATTTGCTCTGGAGTAAAACCTTAGACTCTGCAGTTTTCTCCACACCGTTTCCATTTTCCTTGCAACAATCTTCTGTTACCAAGCTGATTAGTAGTCGCTCAGAGTTTGCTAATTTTTCATCAGAAGTGACAAATTCAGTAGCAGTTTGTGGCTCGAAGGGTTTGCTTTACATTCTAGATTCGGCATCAGGAATTGTTCGTGGTAAATTCCAGTTTCCAGGGGAATTATTTTCATCACCATGTGTCTTAGGCGATCGACTTATTATTGGATGTAGAGACAATTTCGTCTACTGTATAAAATTACGTGTAATTTATGAAACTTTGTGAATATCATTGAGTAACTATGCATATCATAATTGATTTCTTGTTGAGAGAAAATTATTGAGCCACTTGGGCCAACTTTTAATCTGTAATTTATGAATGACGGGAATGCAAGATGTACAAACTACAAAGTAATCTTTGATGTGAATGAAAGGGATGCGAGGGCTTCATACTATCAACGCAACTTGGTTCAGACTTCAGACTCTGAAGATGATGTCTGTCAACTTTAGGTAGAAATCCAATGGTTGGGTTCCATGTGCATGCGTGAGCCTCATGCTGATGACCATTCCCGTTTTGTGTGCATTGTTGTACTTTCAAATGAAATTTCTGTTTTAATGGCTTATAGCCATGGGCGGCGATCATGGGGGGTGGGGGTCGAGGGGACATGACCCCACCTTTAACAGTGGGGGGGACACGCCATGCATCGGACCCCCACTTTTTGAAGAAACCCCCAAAAAAGTCATCAAATTTTTGTACCTTTTTTTGACCAGATCAGTTCACGGCGATAAATTTTTGTGCCTATTTTTTGACCAGATCAGTTCAAAACTCTCTTTTGACCAGATCAGTTCAAAAATATCCCCCTCATCTGTCAAACAAGATCGCCGCCACTGCTTTTAACGTCATTTAGACTAGCATAAAGAATGCCTCTCTGAATAGTTTCTTTTTAGAAGCGGCGCTATAGAAATCTCTAATTACAGTTAGAGGGCATGAAGAAAAAGGAATTTGTTGAACATGGTTGCCAATTGGTTACAGTACCCATTCTGTCAACCGAGGAGTTCGAGCTCCTCTGAGGCTCTGAGAAGGTAAATGTGTCAGGACGACTTTCAGCAAGTCGATCGTTGACTCACAATTGCTGCTGCTTCAGAAGTAGGCTAGATCCTGCATATTTGGTGACATGACATCTTTTGTTGAAGTAGGAGAGTAGCCAATTGTATATTTGATCATGGATGTCCAGGGATGCAAGCTTGGTTGCCAGCGTAGAGTGACGAATGGTATCGAAGCTGTAGAGTGGCTGATCTTAAATCGGAGGTGCCGATTTAACAACTGCTTAATCATTCTTAATGCGCTTTAAAATGCATGATAATTAGGCCCCTATAAGGGTACGGCAGATCTAGACGAGGCACGGAGTTAAAACTGAACCTGGAGCTGGCAAATCGAAATCTAGCTTTTCTAAGTAAGGCCAGTTAACTGAGAAATGCTGCTTTTATTGGCTTTAAAATGCTCTAAAACTCCAGTACGAGCATCTACAATGTAAAAACTTTACCCCCGAACCCTCAGTTCCCACTTTAATGGGAAGGGACGGGGAGGGGGTGGGAGGGTTTTGGAAGAGGAAGGCAGGGAAAGGGGTGGGGACGGGGCGGAACGGAAAGGCAGGGGATGGGAAGGTAAGGGAATGGGCAAAAGGGAGGAGAGGTACGGATAGGGAAGCGGAGAGGACGGAGGGCATGGGACTGGACGGGGATGGGAGGGGTTTGCCTCGTCTTGATTTTCCCTCTGGCTACAGGCCTGCCAACTCTTCAAGAATTCCTACCATAATCCATCCTATCCTTCACCTTCGACGCTATCATCGCTATGTATTTCGTCCTCAACGAAACCTGCCTCAAGCTCTGCTCCTCAGCCTCATCTATCTGGTATCTCTGGTAACCCGACTCGGATCGATCACCACTTGACATCTCTGGATGTTGAATGCTGTGCTTTCAAACAGCACTTTAGAAATTGGAGTTTTTATTTATGCTGCAGAAAGGCCGAACATGACTAAGTTAGTTTGCATTACATATAATTAAGTTGGTCCTCCTAACTGTTCCGGAGCTGCTTGATTACGATGGCTAGCGCTAGAAAACAAATGCTAGTTAACATCGCAAAATGGCAGTGAGTTTTGGCGTTTGAGCCGTAAAACAGGCGGTCGATATTAGCGTCTGTTGATGTTTAAACTATGGTAATTTGTACCCAAAAACAACTTGAGGTATTTACCTAGTGTCGTTTTATTATTTAAAATAAAATCTTGCGAAATCGATTTTGTAAATAGTTTGATCAATATAAGTAAAATAAAGCGTTTCGCAGGTAGGCTATGTTAGTAGGCTGTATATAGCTTTGTAGTTGGCCTATGCAATACAATACAGCCACATTGATGTTGTCCTCATTTCAAAGTTCAAAAGTGCACACACGATCACACGACACAGCATCGATGACGCTGGTGGAGCAATAGGCCTAGTTCGTGAGGGATTTGCTCGAGTTCCCTACCCAGTAACCGGCCCTGCAGTCAGTGCAGTGGAGGCTGGAACCCAAACTCTACGCGTTACAAGGCAAGCGCTCTAACCAATAGGTTACCATGTCCAATAATGTAATACAGAGTTTCCCAAACTGTGGGTCGTGACCCAAAAGTGGGTCGCGAAGCTCTGGCACTGGGTCGCCAAATTTTTTCGAGAAACATCTATTTTTTTTCTGCAACGACAATTGGCTATGATTGAGCTATAACTAGCTGGATTGCAATAAATTGTAAACTGTTTTCACCTAAATTTCCTTTTAATGCTTTAAATTTCAAAGCGCTGTACGTAAATCCGCATATTTCGATACCAATTTACAAAGCCAAGTTTAGTACACAATGCTTAATTTTACACAGTGGGTTTCGAGACTGCCAAGATATTCATAAGTATGTCGCGACCCAGAAAAGTTTGGGAACCGCTGATGTAATATGTGATGCGGGATCCCAAAACCAGGCGGTTCGTAAAAATTTACAAAAACTAGGTTTTAATATATATCTGTAGATCTTTTCAAAATCTTTCCAAGATGCTAAGGGTTTTTCTCATGGGTCTAACCGTTACGAAGATATGCGGTTTGGAAACCATGCCCTATATGAGAAATTATTTAGAGAAAAATGCCAAAAACAAAAACGCATGTAATCTATTATAAAGTCCTTGATTACGATAGGTATTGCTTGAGCTTAAAAGCTGAAATTTTCACAGGTTATAAACACACATGTCTGCCAATATTACAATATTCAATTATGTTATTATTTTTTGTTTTTATTTAATAATTAAGAAACTTTTGGTAACTGACAGCTTTCATTCCACTCCACGCAGATACAAAATAGCCCGAGATGCAGCGCGCGACCTTGTTTTGCCCAATCAGGACTCTAGCATTGCACTCACGCAGATAAAAATGGCCCGAGATGCAGCGCGCGACCTTGTGTTGTCCAATCAGGACTCTAGCATGCGGCATTTAAATGATCACGTCATACCAACCAACGGGAAAGAAGATTTGGGGGACCGGAGTTTCTTTGCTATTTATGGCACAGGAATTAATTATTCAGCCACGAAAGTCGGCCAGTCGGATAAAGGGAATTCCAGGCTTTCAGAAGATGTATGACATCATGGGTATTTCTCAGTCGCTATTTATAACCGCTACGCGCAAAACAATGAAATTGACCCGAAAATGAAATCATATTCTTATACAACTTTGTAATGTTATTCGAATTTGTATGAAAACAACCAATAAATAATCATAAAGACTGCAGAATTATGTTCTTCAAATATTAAACAATGCAATTATGATATAAAACGCTTTTCGCTAAAAATCAAGATGAAGCGCTATTTTGAGAGATTACTCGTAATAGGTTTAGCCGACTTCCGCCTGGTTTTGGAAAATTACATCACATATATAATATGCAGGGCTGTAGTGGTAAATTTAGAGGTGGGTAGCCTACACGCTACCGGTTAGTTTTCCGAAACAAACTTAGAGGTGAGTATACGCTAACGATTAGTTTTCCGAAATATGTTAGACGTGAGGACAAATATTTTGTGAGGTGAGTAGGCCCTATACGGTCTCTAGAGGTGAGTACATGCTGTATACCGGCGTATACCCTCGACTACAGCCCTGATAATATGCTCTTAGGTCTATAATACACAAATAATGTAACATATTTATTTAATTAGTGTAGTCTACTGTCCAGAGAATGCTGCATCATTTGTTTCTGTGCTACAATAATAAAATTTATTATTGATTGGCATTGGTCAAAAAGTAGCAGGTACGGTACCCCAGTCGAAAAAGTGGGGGGTATGGGTACCCCTCGTACCCCACCAATTACGCCTATAGAAGTGCTCTGAATGAATGAATGAATGAATGAGAAATATTGAGGTTTATGGGAAGGTTTGCTATGTGAGTCCTTCAGTCTTCCCAAATCCCTCTGCCAAGAGCTTCTTGCCCTCTCCCTTCAGATGGCTAGAAGTTTGAAAACCTTTCTTTTTGCCGGTGCTGGCATTGATGCGGGTCAGGAGCGCCGCTGATCTGAGTGGCGCTGTATAAATGTTCGGGTACAATTACAATTACAATTTATGTTCACCCAGTGAAATATCAGTATGCATCGTGGATCATTCTCTGGGCGTAGGTGCATCTGAAGACATTAATTTAAGGAGATGTGTTCTTGCAGTTGTCTACCTATACTTATTGCAGTTCATCCAGCTGTATTAGACTATGCATTTTATTTTGTGTGAATAAACAATACAGTGCTCCTGTAACCTGCTCCCATATATTACCTGCTACTGTATGAGTTACTAAAGTCAAAGTACAAATTTCAGTTAAATTTCAGTTTCAAAAGTAAGATATGCAATTAAAACATTGCTATGCACCTATGACATCTTTAGTAATTTATTTAGTGATGGGCACTAAACTATATTTTTTAATTAAACTTACACTATTTTTCAACTAAATAAAATAGTTTAACTACAGTTGGCAACTGATTTTGGAAATAAGTTAACTATACTAAAAATAGTTTGTAAAACTTCTTCCAACTTCTTTCCAACTTTTTATGACAAACATTTTCACAATAACAGAGGTTAAGTGAACTGTAATAATGCAGAACGTCAATGACAATTTCACTTTCAAAGTATGTTATGTGTACTATGTAATATCCAACTACAGTTCTACCAGGAAATAATTAATACAGTTGCTAATGCAAATGATGCATCATGCAATACAATGCAGTTCACTTGACTTGAGTAATAAAACCAGTTACTCATGACAATAATGATGATCAGCAACAGTAAGACCACTGTCAAATTTGTATCTGGAGCATAAGAAAAGAAGGTGATCAAGTGTTTCGTCAGACCTTCATGTGGTTCAGAAAGTTGGTTGTAGACGTAATATTTCCAGAGATCCTTTTATTATCATTGAAGGACGATTTATTAATTTTTTATCAGCTTTTTTTCTACAAAATAGCACATGATTTCTACAACTGGTGCTTTTGCACTTAAGGATGAAGTCTTAAGAAATATTTCTTATGTTTAGTTTTAGTTTAAAGCTCATTGACTTTGTACACTGCCGCGGTTGAGATATACCATCATCTAATGCTTGCTGTGATATATGCACGATACTGTTTTGAGACATACATTATATAATATACATACGTTATATGCATACAACTTTTATATTTTGTGTAGTTTAGTTGATTATGCTTTATGTGTTCACAGAAACGTCTTGAACCATTTTGTCACATACAACCTCGATATCGCAAACTGCCAAGACATAGTAACTTTTCTGGAGCTTATCAAATATTGGTTTCGAACATTTTTGCAGTTATTACTTATTTTCTAACTCTGAAGTTGTAGTCATGTTACAAATGGAAGAGCAGTATTAAACTATAGGTTTCTTCAGCAGCCTGCGTTATGTTTTCCAAAATTCCTGAAATTTCTTTGAGCTCAGCCCAAGCAAGTGGCCAGTCGGTTAGTCTAAATCGTTCTCAGGGCAAAACATCAGGCCAGCAAACTAAACCGGGCACAGGCCAGCAAATAAAACCAGGCACAGGTCAGCAAATAAAACCAGGCACAGGCCAGGAAACAACATCAGGCACAGGCAAGCAAAACATAGTTGTGCAAAAAGATCTTCCCGCAGGGCCACTGAAGAACGAGGATCAAAGCATTTCACAGCAAACGAAGTCTGCTCTTAACCCAAACCCTGGTTCTAGCAAAGCAAGTGGCACAAAGCCAAAAACATCATTCAAAGAAACAAATCAAGTATCAGCAAGCATTGTTGAGGAGCTTGACACAAGCGTAAACCGTGTAAGTGGATTAGATGGTGCAATAGTTCAAGCCCGCCGGTTCAGCAGTACCAGCACCGGCAGAACAAAATCGCCAGACTTGATCACCCCTCTCAACACTAAGGCACTGTTGGATCAGTCACCAAGACATTTTAGCGTCACAAGTTTACCTTCTACGGAACAGCCGCAGACGAGGCGTTCCAGTCTCAGCAAGGCAACTTCTGTTGTTGCAACCAATGACCGCTTAACAGATCAGTATCTAAGACGCATGAGCATGACAAGCTCCCACTCGGCTGAACGGCGCTTCAGTTCCAGCTCCCCAAGGTCCTTGACTGAATTTGGTCAGGATGAGGCGCGTTCTAGTCAACAGCGTCGAAGACCCAGTCGAGAAAGTCGGCGACGTTCGTCACTTATCTTGGTGGGATCAAATTTCAGGGTTGGCCGGAAAATCGGAGCCGGAAACTTTGGTGAAATCCGTCTTGGTATGAACATTTTTAACGCAGTACAAAATCTCTGTTTTAATTCAATTTACTAATGATCACATTTAATCTGAACGCCATTTACTTTTGTAGCACATGACATTAATAAGTCGATGTTCAACCATGTAGCCTGTTAAAAGGGCAATTTTTCTATATAGGTCCTTCAAATTTATTACTATGAGGACCAGCCGTTGTATTGTAAATGGGAAAGGTGGAGTGAAGTTACATTCCCTGCACTGTTTCGAGATGGGATACGCTTTCTCCAATCTCCATTCACATCGCTCCTTTCCAAAGGTCTTTCCCCTCCTTGCATCATACCACAGAGAACACAACATTGAGGAGGGTTGTTGATCAAGGTTCATAATTATTTAGAAAACTCGTCATACTGTATCTTGATGTCATGGGGCTAGAATACAGTCTTGTTGGTCATGCATGTGTATGAAGACTCGGGTAATATTCACCCTAAAGTAAACCCAAAATATTTCTTCAAAAACACTTAAATTTTCAATAGATTATAAATTTAGGCATTGTAAATGTTTACAGTATATTAATTTGAGAAGTATGTAAATATATGTAATGTAGCCTAATTGCAATTGTAAGCCTTAAATTCTGAAAATGTCACTTCATGAGAATTCTAAAAGTATTTTGTTGCAATTCGTTTGCAGGTAAAAATATGTTAACAGATGAAGTTGTGGCAATCAAATTGGTATGTCAAACATTGTATCATCTCCTCTTGGCTGTAGCCATTATGTATGTTGTTTACCATTTTGCCTACCTTAAATTTCTTGGCTTTCCATCAAGTACAATAATCAGATAAGCTGCAAAATTGTTAGATTGTCATTAGTGGTTAGCTATCTGTGTGTTAAGATTTAGTCATCATGTTAGCGATCAGTATAAATGGAGTATAGCATGACCATCTGTTAATGTTTAAAATTAGATTCGCCATAAAAGCATTTGAATTTTGCAATGTTCAGGAACCCATGACAGCTCGCTTCTCGCAACTTCGCAGGGAGTACATCTTCTACAAAAAGCTTGGCCAGCCAGCTGCAGGTCTGCTTTACCTAAAATACAATTACATTTTAATTGTTACTTCTTCCTGTCCAACTTCCAGTCCATTTTTAATTTCTGCATCACTCGGTTTTGTCCTGTTTCATAGCTCGGTTGACTCTTGTAGGTACAAACAACATTCACCCATGATCACTTTTGTATCCTTAGCAGGACTTTTGTGGTACAGTATAGATTTTTCGCACTGGTTGGTACATTATATATGAAACAATCTTCAATCTTCTGTTTGTGTCGGTTTGTTCTCCACTTAAAAACTGTGTTTTTACTTGTTTTAGTTTGTCTCTCTGTTTCAACAGAGTGATCTTCTGGGTGTTGACCTAATTAATGCTTGGTTTTGGTGTGCCATCAGTTGATGTCTATAGAAGTTATTAATTAATAAATTATAGACAAATGTTGTTCAATTGATATCATGCAGCAACAGGGTTTACATATCTAGTGTAATTGAAGAATGCAAAAACTGGCCCGTCTCCCCGCATGATTTAAATGCCCCTAGGGTTCAGTTTTCATAGGCGATTATCTTAGCTTGTGGATATCTATGTGTTTTGTAGTGGAAGGAATACCATCGGTGTACTTTTGGTCAACTTGTCTCAGTTACAATGCTCTCGTGATGGAACTTCTTGGACCGAACTTGGCCGAACTGTTTGACCTATGTAATCAGAAGTTTACACTAAAGACGGTCTTGATGATAGCCCTGCAAACTGCGAGTGATTCATTAGTTTATCTTTGCTTAAAGTAAATTCCTTAAATTTATAAAAAAAAGAAACAGAAGTTTGTTTGTCAGTAAGCAGGATGTTAGTTTAAGTGTAATAGTTCAACTTTATAGTTTGACTCTTTGCATGCAGAGTGTTACACTGGAAAAGGTGCTACCCATCCTCAACAATTTTAATAATGAAAATTTGAATGTCTTGCTCTGTAGGCATTCCCACATGTTACAAAGTCTACTTTTCTCACCTCATATTAACAGTTTGACCATTTTACCGCATAAAAAAGATTAAGAACAGATGAAAGTAGTGAATACAGTAATGTATTATGGATTAAGCAATGTATTTCTTAGGGGTACAGTATCAGCATAAACATCCTATTTCTGTGAAAACAGTCAAAGTTTCAAGCAAATGCAATTCACAATTTCTGGTGGTGTGGTGATCAGGGGCGGATCCAGGGGGGCCAATCCGGCCATGGCCCCCCATTTGAAATTTTTATTTATTTTTAACATGTGTTTTATGGGCGTTTTATGATGTTTACACAGGCGTGGCCCCCCCTGTAGGCGTGGATGAGTAAAATGTACACAGAATGCGGGTCCCGTAGATGTAGACTGAAGACATTAAAAAGGTTAATGACTAAAAAAAAAAAAGGGTCATCAACTTTTTTGGGAGATGACTACAAAATTTTTGGCCCCCCCCTGACAGACCTTCTGGATTCGCCCCTGGTGGTGATCACATACTTTAATTGTTCATTCAGATGACACCACCGCTATTTAGTTGCTACAACAGCTATTTAATCGATGTTGTCATCACTGCTGCATTGGAAATTCGTAAAACATCCAAGGCTTTCGTATACATGAATATTTCTCAGGCATGTGATCCAGACCACAAAAGTCTTAAGTTTTGTTTACATGTTTAAAAAACTATGAAAACCATAATATTCATGTTCATGTTAGAATTTTTAATTCTGTTGATTGATAGCATTTTTTAAATTACATCAGAATGAAATCATTGCACTAAGGTGCATCCTGGGTGTGGTGGAAATATTGTACATGTTGGATGCAGAAATGTGCTCAAAGCATTGCATTTAAATCTTTTTCAACTTTGTCAAAAAAATGCTAAATTGCTCTGAAAATAAAAGTGGTATCTTTTCATGGTGACACTTTACATATATGCATTAACTGGACATATTCCAAACATATCATTTCATCTGTGTAAGTCTTATCTTATCTTATATGATTATTTATAAAGCGCCTCCCACAGAATAAGTAGACTTAGGTTATAAGTTGATGAGGCTTAGACCACTCTTTCATGGAAATCTTAACTTACTTTTTCTAAATGAAATTCAGCTGTGTTTAGAGCATATTAGAGAGGTTAAAAAATACTAGTATTATGTTAGCATAATAGTCTGTTAGGTTTCATGGTGAGTGACACGCCTGCATGTCATCTCTGTCAAATCCGTGATTCAAATCATAATACATCATGTCAAATTGATAATTTGTTATAGAGCCATGTAAGATTATCTTGTTCTTGAATGGCTAAAGTTGAGTTAGCTCTTCAGCCACTAGATCCTTCAACCCCAGGATAATCCCCAATAGAATATTATTAATGAATGATTGCTGTGCCTGGATTGTTAGGTATAATTACAATTTGCTGTGGGATAACTGATTTCAGTCTGGTTTGTAGATCAGGCGCATTCAGTTTGTGCATTCCAAATCTATTCTGTATCGCGACGTGAAGCCAGAAAATTTTGTAATTGGTCGACTGGAGAGTAAGAGGCAAATCATTTACCTGCTGGATTATGGTCTGGCCAAGGAGTACATTGATCCTGATACACGGGAGCACATACCGCTCAAAGAGAACAAGGGCATCACTGGAACAGCCCGCTACATCAGCGTCAACATGCACCAGGGAAAGGGTTAGCTTATTTTTTTAGCTCTATCTGAAGTTGTGCTTGTGTGCAGCAGTGTGATTAGAACAATCTAAGGTATATTGACTGGCAGCTACCATAACTTCCATTTGTAGGGTTGATTACATTCACATGTCACCATCATCAGGCAGTTATCAACATCACTGTTCGGATAAAAACCTTCGACCACATTACACCTGTGCTATAAGACCAGCTTCAGTGGCTCAGGATCGGCAGGTGCATCAAGTTCAAACTTTGCCTTCTTGTATACAAGTGTCTGAATAACTACATTACCTTGCGAACTGCAAACCCCGTATATCATGACCCTGATCAACTGCAGCTGGGATCATCAAAGTCTGCTATGTGATGTGTTCATGACAGCAATTAGGAATAAAATGCATGGTTGAGCCTTTTGGGTCCCTGGTTTCTAATCATGATGTGTAAAGTGTTTGTGTTTTAAACAATTGAAATTCTGTATACTAAGTTACTCTAGGTACTTACCCTGACAGTTGATATAGTAAAGCACCATAAAAGTAGCTTGCTAATGACTACGGTAAATATATTGTCATAATACAATTACAATACATGATATTAGCTAAGGTTCATTTTGCAGAGATGAGCAGGCGAGATGACCTGGAGGCCCTTGGATACATGTTGATCTACTTCCTCAAGGGCCGGTTGCCTTGGCAGGGTCAGCACCTTGGTAACGATATGGAAGCTCTCAATGCCGTCAGCAACATCAAAATGCGTACTTCCATCGAACAACTTTGCCAAGGCCATCCCCGTATGTATATTATTCAAGCTCGTGAATGTAACCCTGTGTTTCGCAACCCAAGGGTGCCATGAACCTGATTTAGGGGTGCCAAGGCTGGATAATGTTTGTGCAACATTTTCTGTCAAACTGTGAAAAAATACTGATTATCACTATTGACATAGCAACACTGCAGTTAAGGCCTGTCTCTGTCTCTCTCTGTCTCTGTCTCTGTCTCTGTCTGTCTCTCTGTCTCTGTCTCTCTCTCATTCTGTATGGTTGTCCGCAATGTCCTCCGCCTCATTCCATCCGACTCCCATCGCCACCAGATCTTCATTGAAAGTGCTTCTCCAAGTCTTTTTTGGGAGTCCTCTATTTTAAAGTTAATTCCAGGTGCCATTAATTGAATGACTTTTAGTAAGGGTGCCTTGCTCTGAAATAGACTGGGAAGCACTGATGATGTAACCAAAAGAACTACAATGATCAACAGACAATGCTTATAGTTGTTAATACTTAATATTACTTCTGTATGATTTCTACCAATGCAGGTTGTGAGGCAACTGAATTGTAAAAGTCTTTAGTTCAATTGTTAGTACATTGCATGAACTTAGCGGTCTATTCTAGCAGCCAGTAAGAGTAGTTGTTTCTCATAATGTATGTAATATGTATGTATGTATGATGTATGTATGTATGTATGTATGTATGTATGTATGTATGTATGTATGTATGTATGTATGTATGTATGTATGTATGTATGTATGTATGTATGTATGTATGTATTAATCTTGACATATGTTTAGCATCTTCTAAGAAGCTCTCAAACGTGTTCCTTATTAAACCAAGTGATTTTAGAGTTCATTAAATTCTCCTTAGGTGAGTCGTGTTCAGCAGTTGTTAAAAGGCTCAATTGTCTCTTGCATACCCACAGAAACATAGAACACAACCACTGGAGCCCCCCCACCCACAATGGCTGACAGTTGTGCTGCTTAGGGTGTTCATCGATGGCTTGGCTGGGTGTTTACTGAGCACAGGGCCGCATTAAGACTAGTGCGGGCCCGGGTGCTGTGACTGGCAAATTTCATCACAGGATGACCTTTTTTGTGAATTTTTGATGACCTTTTTTGGGAATTCTTCTTACACAAACTTTGATGACTTTTTGGGGGGAATTTTTGATGACCTTTTTTGGGGAATTTGTTCTTACAGTAAAATTTTTTTATTTACTTCCGAAAATGCGGGCCCCAAAATCTGCGGGCCCGGGTGCTGCAGCACCCTTAGCATCCCCATAATGCGGGCCTGACTTAGCAATAAAGATGCCATCCTAGAAACATTCACAAAATGTTTCTTTTGCAGACGACACGTATCTTTGGGGTTTACATAGTCCGAACAGATGAGGTTACATGCAAAACCTTAACGTTACCTAACTTTACCTTACCATTCGTCTTGTCATTTCAGTGTTGTACTTTACAGGGGTGCAAAAAACCAAGTTTTTTCAAGATGAAAAGTTGTTTTTCATGGTTTTTTGTTGTTGTTTTGGTGTTTTAACATTTTTGGATTTTGGATCATGAAATTCATTTTAAAATGGCATGAATTAAAGCTCCAACTCAGTGTAATTTAGTTGCATTTTCCAAAATTGAAAATCATTAAATCAATGTTATTAAAATGACTTCTACAGAAATAGAAAATTTAAACAAAAAATTTTTTTGTGGTTTTCTGTTTTTTTCATAAAAAAAACAAAAACCAGAAAACAAACTTTTTCATTCGTCCTGGTCCTCTATGATCAATGCTTTCTGTTTGTAGGCGAGTTTTCTGTCTATCTACATTACGTTAAGGGACTTGGGTTTTTTGATTCTCCCGATTACGACTTCCTGAGCCAATTATTTCAGAGCTTACTTGAGAAAAGGGACATGACATTGGACTGGAATTTTGACTGGATGAGCGAAAGGCTGGTAAGTTTGCTTCTAATCTTATTCATTCTTAATTCTAAGGATATATTTTCAAGCTGTGAAATAACTTTTTGGTGCATTTAAAGGCACAGAAAAATGATCAGACAAGCTTGTTCCATATTTTTGCCTGTGTTGCAATGGTCTTCCAAGACCGACTTTGAACCCCAAGACCAAGACTTTGAACTTCAAGACCAAGACTTTTGGTCTCAAGACCGAGGCCAAGACTTTTAAACACGAATTCGAGTGCACACGAGACCAAGACTTTGGTCTCAAGGACAACAAGACTGCATAAATGATAACATATTTTGTTGTTATCCCTGCCATTCTAGCTATTTTTACTACCACGTGTATGTCTGTATGCCTTGTGCCTACCCTGTTGCTTGTTCCATGTTTATGCCTGTGTTGCAATGTATTCTTCAGATGCATCCAACATATTTCGGTGGTTGTTATTTCCTAGCACGTGACACCGAGTGGAATCTTGGCGACAAAGCTGATAGACAATAGAGTGGACGGTGTCGATGAGCCCTTTGTGGATCGTGCGAGTTCAGGTGAAGGAGGCAGATTTCAAAGCAACAAGGCAATGATGAGTTACGACAACCTACAGATGCCAGATCTTTCAATCAATAATACCTCTGATAACAAAGAAGCCATCTTTGAGGTCAGTTTTCTCAGGATACACTGCATTTTTATGACCGTCTATTATTTGTTATGACTGTACTTGTACTGTCTGCAGTTATAGATTCTATTTATTGCACCATAGTTAAACACCTTGCCAATGATTATGGTGAGTTCTGTGCCCGAAGGCAGGTCCATTGGCTTTATGCCGCCCGGGAATGAGATGAGTGAGGTGGTTTCCCGTTGCCTTCCTCACAGACAATTGTGGGTGAGCAGCTTGTCCAAGGTTGCTATGCAGTGGCTTCAGGTAGATTCGAACCTGTGACCCTCTGGCTACAGGGCACAGAACACATTGCTACACCACCACTGTAATGTCTTCTGGATCAGTTTCTGGCCACTTGATTACGATAGGTAAGGTAAAAGCATTTTGTTTTGATTTTATTAGCTGACCTGGGGCCATTCTTTCTATTTAGTGATTAACTTTTTAAACAGATTTAATTGTTTCAAATAAATTAATTTAAGTTAATAAATTTTTATTGTTTTTAAGAATCTTCCTTACCGCGAGCAGCACAGTCCAGAGGTGCATACGACATCATGTGATACAAAAAAGGAAAAAACTCTTTTGTCAATACGACTGCCATTTCGGTGAGTAGTTTAACACTATAACGACGAGCTGCGTTGATTTCCTAGTCACATTTAGTACACGCTCATTGTTAAACTGTGAAGACAAACTTAACTGTTGAATCAATATGAATTTGAATACAATGCAAAGAGCACAGTACTATTATCCTAGAAATTTCACAATCTTGTTTGCTTCAACCAGCTACAGTATATCAAGCTAAACAATGGTCCATCCTCAACTACACTGCCCCAAATTTTTGCTAACCTCCCAAAATTCTTGCATGTTTCGAGCTATGTGTGAGAGATGCTGCACTGGCTTCCAGTTGAGGACAGGATTACTGGGGAGTAACCGATTCTTGATCCAGAAACCGGATAGCACCGGATACTACAGTAATCCGGTTAATCGGAATCAGCATTTCATTCAATGACCGATTCAAATTTAGAAAAATCTTCATTTTTAAGTGCATTTTCTTGAAATCTGCTTATAATTCAGCTAAGCATGCGAATGAATTCAAGGAATATTCTGAAACAACTTCAAAACACGTAACAAACTGCCACAAGTTTTAATATATCTGTATATACAGTGCTTTTTTTCTAGAAAAAAAGGTTCCGGAACGGAACAATTATGGGCAGGCTAAAATCCCGAAAAAACCGGGATTGGGGTTGGGAGGGGTCTCAATAAACACTGAAAACAGTGCAAAACACTTAAATTAAATTAAAGTAACTAAATTATTGTTATTATTATTATTTAAATATATAAATTATTTTTTAGTAGCTGAAAAAAGGTGCCGGAACGTCGTTCCGGCACGTTCCGGCTGAAAAAAAGCACTGTGTATATATAATGTGTCTATAATGTCACAAGCTCAACAATATTTCCAATTAAGCGGATCTGGAATCAGCAAAAAACTTGCTAACCCTAATCGGTAATCGGTTACTTCCCTAAGGATTACATTCAAAATCCTCCTCGTGGGAAGAGCTTTGTTAATCTGTGTGGCACCTGGCTCCATCAGAGAACTGTGCATTCCTGTTTCCAGTCAACCTACTCGACGGTCATTGTCCCTCGCTTCCATACGACGATGCGGGCACGTTGTGCCTTCTCATGCATTAGACCTCCTTGGAGCAGTGTACCATTTCATCACAGACAGCTCAAGAAACATGTTAAGTGCCCTTGTGGGGTTCTTAAAAGGCATTTAAAAATAGCCAGATACTTACATACATCTCATATCACTTCCTTCTAGCCTCAAGTTCATCTTATATCTGTACAATGTGGAGTTTTTACCTATTACTAAACCTCACTATAACCTACGTATGAATATGTATCTGTTCACGTACAAAGGGTGTTTTAAGAACCTCACAGTCATACTTTATAATGTGGTTCTAAATAATGTTCTGTCTTACAGTAACACTGGATATAGGCCTTTTGGGTTTTTGTGAGTATGTCGTTAATAGAAACTTATGAAATTAGTTTGCCTTAATCTTTTAAAAGGACAAAATTTACACAAGGTGCACAAGGAAAACTGCTCTTCAGAATGTTGCCTTATTTTGGTTTTTGAACTTCTGTTTTAGCGTGAAGTGTATTTTCTGCCTCTGCTGTGGAGTGTGTTGCATTCATAAAAGAACTGCCTGTACAAATAGGATATCTCCACTTTAAAGAACTGTGCCTTGAAGCGAGTGGAATCGCCGACGAAAAGTGTTGGAAATGCATCATCTTGATGTAACAGAATATAATTATATTAGAAATGTGCTTGTCTTTTGTATACCTGACTTAAGGCTAGATTTATTGTGAGTATGGGACAGAATTAAAGAAGCGGGTCATTTCTTGGACATTTTAAGAAACTAGGTTGAACTGGTATATCTACTTTGTGCTTTGTCTATTTATATCTTTTGTATTATAGCGTATATTGCAATAAGGAAAGCGACAACAGAAAAGTGCTAGTTGTTCAGTGAAATATAAACTCGCGGTAGAACTTGTCTGATGTAATTAATATGTGAAATGGTGGCTTACTTTACTGTATCCAGGATCTGCTTCTGTGTGACCTGTATTTTTGAAAAATACTTTTAATATACTGTTTTATTTATCTGTACTAGTGTTTGTGTATAGTGTTGATTATGTGAAACAGTGAAAACTCCAAAAACTAACTAAGATATCCAACCAGTGTATAATATGGGGACCGTGGGTATCGTATTCCTGCAGTCTGCCCCAATTCACCAGTACAGAAATTTGCGCATTTGCCAAGACACACGTATCCCACCAGATCTCACTGGTGGGATATGATGTATGTATGTGTGTGTGTGTACACTTAATATAGCACATTTTTAAGTACCTCACAAAACTGCTGTACCTTTATGACTACGTAACAGATCTGAACAAGTGCGTTTTAACACAGCAAACTTATGCTGCCCGAAGTCAAAGACAACATTGCATAAGTGCAGTGGGAGATTGTTCCAGGAGGACGGTCCAACACATGAAAAGAGTGACAGTGTGGCATATGTACATCCATGGACCGCAGAGTGCAATGATCGCTGACCTGGCAGACTCGAGAGTGGAACACTGCTCCATGATGTATGACGGGAGCAGTGCCAACAATCGAGGAACATGTCGGCATGATGGATTTGAAAGCAATACGCTTTGCAACAGGAAACCAGTGTATTGTTTATAGCATATCGTCAGATATAGATACCTACTTAGTTATATGCGAACATTTGGGCTTGTTGGCTACTGTTAAAGGCGGACTGATCTGGCACAACCGGAACTTTGGTAGACCATCAAGGACAGAATTGCAATAAGCCAAGTGCATCATGATGGCCAGCAAGATGCCCCGTTTAGACTAAATGATAGTATACGATCATCTGTGTCCTACACTCAAGTTGCCGACCAAAAGATTCATTCATTAATTCAGAGCACTTCTGTAGTGCAGTTCCATGATACCTACTCTGAACCACCGATGTGCTTGTGTGGCACATGTTTACAGGTCCACAAAGAAATAAGTAACCATTTTGTTTGGGCTGCTGAGGTTGCGACTTCAATACAGAATGTAATAAGTGCTCCTGGAAGTATATATCAAGGTGTTTCAAAGAAATGTTCAGAAAATTCTACATTTAGGCCTACTTGAAGGTCAACAGTTTATTCTTAGCTTACAAAACTCCATACATGTATGTACATTAAAGTCGGGAGCATTAATGGCCCTGGTCATTGACCTTACAAGTAAAGGTTGTTACGCACTCTTCATCATAGCCTTGACGGCAAAACCTATTTTTTTACTGCCAACTTACCTGTCTGTCCCAATGCGGCAACGATAGAATCGTTTGTTAAAAACAAAATCTCAAATTTATGTCGATATCACCGTCATGTTGAAATCACTATTAATAATACATTATGTCCCCTTCAAGTGGGACCCAGACTTCAACGCGATGAGGGATGAAAACAGCCGAGCAGAGGAATGCCTGCGTAGGCTATATGCCATCAGTATTCAGTAGTGAAGATCTTGGCTATAAGTACAACCAGGGGCGCTACTCCAGGTGGACAGGCTCAGCATTAACCCTGAAACAGTTGGCTAACCTCGTTGAGAACCTCGCCCATAGGCGCAATTTGTGGGGGTACCCGTACACCGACTTTTGTGTGACTTTTCGGGCCCCACACTTAAGTTGCGGGCCCCGTGCGACCGCACGGTTCGCACGCCCCTAAGGCCGGCACTGGGGTCATGATGATGATGAATAACAACAATATATCATCAAAAGGTCATCTTCATCATACTGCTGTCATCGTCCTTTCTATCTTAGTTGAAATCAGCAATTTAATGTTCATGAAAATATACATAGACTGACGCGATGTTTTTCTGTCCGCCAGAGGGCACGCTAAAACTAAGTTTAAATGAGGAGTCTTGAAAATTATTGGTCCTTGGTCGGATGGCAATATTTGTGGCCTTGACATTGACAGTTTTAGAATATTAGTGTTGTTTAGGTCTGTACTTCGTCTTTCTCTACATGCTGTTTTCTTACAAAAATGGACATTTTCAGCAAAATATTTCGATCTACGCTTGGGATAGATGAGCGAGACTACAGGTTTGTATGAATTGCAACGAGTTACACTTGCCAAAATGAAACTTCGCAGACTGGCAATCTAGTGGTGTTAAATGACGTAATTAGCACTAAAAACCGCGGAGCCCGTACTTTCCAGATAAATTCAATAGCGAAATACCAAGTTCTGTAAACCGTTAATTTCATAGAACTTTTTGCATCTTTTACACCGGTAAAATTCAAGTTTTGTGTCGCATACGGCATATATATTCTTACTTTTTAACGACTCTCAGGGTTATTTTTTGCAGGATTTGAGAAATAATGGGATGTTTAAAAGCGAGGGCTGCTTTTTGTGTGGTTACTTTTGTCCACGTCTCTGTCAGTATGTTAAAGAAGATGGTGGTTCTTTGTGTCTCATAAACTGTGTTCATATAATTCGTTTTCGAATTTAGTTTACCATTACATACAATGAACCAGCACTCATGGCCTGCACCTAGCTTTCAAGTAATAGTTTGGAAATTTTTAAGCTTCCAATTGCGATATTTTTAAGAAGCTTAAATTTAGGATTTCTCAGTTCTGCTGTTTGAAACTTCAATTAAATTACTGTTTAAGCCTTTCTTCTATTTTAGAAAACCTCCTGACGGATTTTTATCTGATGACCATGATAGCAATAAGACAGTTCCACAACCTGATGACTTACTTAATTACTTCGATCAAATGTTTGCAAATTTTGACAAAGTGTTTGGTAACTTCGGAAGTCACTTTGACAATTTGCCAGCAATCGAACCCGAACCCGGTGAGAAATATAAGTTTTATAAGGTCAATTTAATTTCTGGCAATGCCGTGTGATACAGTTATCAAACAATTTTATAAATAAAACTGCCTAGTCTTTGTACACTACATGTTAAACAACTGCATACACTATGCACCTTTTTGCTGTAATCAAAGCATGACTTGATGCTGTGTATGGTGTTTGAAGTATGGGCTTAAGACACATTTGGATCAGTTTGGCTTACAGACTGACTATACTATGTGATGTTGCTCACTATAGGATAGATGTTAGTGTATAGTATTATGACTTAAATTAACTTTATTACATGCTGCTCATTTACTACAGAAAAACACAGTGTTAACTTAATGTTAAATTGAGCACTGATACTGAGTTAGCAATAACTTAGCATGCTGACTCTGTAATCAGAACTTCAAGTTCACACTTGCTGAGTGGACTCCATGTAATGATCTTGGGAAAGTTGTTTGTACACACTTGCCATCAAACAGTGTTATTTGGTACTGGTATAGGCTGAGAAGGAGAGGCAAATTCTTTCAGCGCTTCTGTGAAGTACTTGAAACTGCATATCCTGTGATGTACTGGCCTTATGTCCAGAGCCTTGTGATTCATCAAATGAAGGTTCAACGGATTCAAAGCAGGAAATAAGTACCTCCCATTTGTTGCATTAGGGTCGCGTGAGCTTTCCTGGACTATTTAACATCAACTGGTTAGTTTTAGTCGTCTGATGCTACTTCTTTGATTTGGTACGTATTCTAAGCTGTGCCTTTGTTATCTGTCTACAGGAGAAGAATCAAATTCTCAGTCGGGCAGTTTGAGAGATCAGATGCTTAAAGAACCGGATTCCAATTCACCGTCTTTGAGAGACCCAAGAGCAGGCCAAAGGGATGGAAATCCAGAAGCACCTAACTTTGTATGTTTAGGTTCAAGTTGGGGCCAGGTTAACCACTGAGCAGACATAGGTGGGGTTAGGTGAACCACTGAGCAAACTTAGGTGGGGTCAGATTAACTACTGAGCAGACTTAGGTGGGGTCCGGTTAACCACTAAGCAGACTTCGGTAGGGTCAGGTCACCCGCTGTACTTTTTGAGGGTGGTTTATGTTCCTGCTTTTAATCTTAGTACTATATATAGCGCGACTCAAGGGCTACTGGGGCAGTAGCAAGACGGCAACGGAGACTGTGTGTCGTGACGATCGCTAGGGCTCCTAGAGCCGACAGCACCAACCAACCAACTATATATTCGCTTAAGTTACAAAACTGTTTCAAAGTTAAGGTTAAAATGTCTGGACAGTTTTACAGTGCCCTTGTTCTCAGTTGCTTGAACGTGAATGAATCAGATGCGATGTGCAGCATTCATTCATTCATTATGAATATTTATAGTGCTTCTTCAAGATATCAACATACTTTGTGTGTTCATATGTCGAAGCACCACACAAGTTTTACATGGTAGAAATGCTTGTTGATAATACATGTACAAATTGTACATATAATTTTACACATGACCATACCAGAGTAAATGTACTGAGATTTGTGTTTTGGTATGAGTTGTTTCCAGTATTCACACAGATGATCCACAGTTTTCCATTTGTTCTTGGTCAGAATATAAATTGAGCTTTTATATTTTTCAGTTTCACCGTTTCTGGAGTAGAACGCCATATTGGAACAGAACGATTCAAGAGAAACTTGACACAGGTTAACTAAACCACTAATTTGAAACTTTAAAGTCTAGTTTGAAGGTCATTTTAATTTCATTATACTGCTATGCATCTTAGTGTTGCCAGTATGTGCTGCCTGGTTTTTGTTGCTGCTTCTGTCACAATACGTGATACCCTCCTTATAATGCATCATAACAAGTGTTCAATCATGATAAGGTTCTTTATGACAAGGTCGGTGTTTAGGGCTGAATTAAATTTGTATTAACTGCTTTTAGTAGTGTTTTAATTAAGGTATATTTCAATGCTTAACGTTACGCATTTAGTTTTTTGATTAGCCAATTTATTGAAGGCCATGTAACATTATAAGATTACTGGCACTGTACCAGAAATTTTCATGTAATTGAGTTTTATAGCATCATTAAGCGAACACAAAGGAAGTGATTGTTTCTGTTCATTTGCATGTAGTTTAGTCAAGGAGTGTAGTAATGGCATGAAGAATGAATTAGATCAGATTTGCTAGTGTCCATTTACGTAAGATTGATCTGATCTGTCAGATGTTGCGAGCATTTCAAAGGTTCTCCTAAGACACTGCTGATATCCAGATACTACATGTATATGTTTTTAATGCTATTGAAATAAATAATTATTAAATAATTGCTTTTCAAACATTATAATGATATATTGATGAGTGTTTGGTGTCTCTGTAGATTTGGATGAGTTGGTGAAGAACAATGGCCTTGATGCTCTTCTTGAAAGTGACAAGAGCGTTTGTAAACCACCAGCTCGGCACTTCAGTTCTAGTTTTAATCGTTTTTCTATCAACACACGCCGGACTGCAGATGGGGTAACTGACAGTCCTTTACCTTGTAACTGTACTGTTTTAATTGATGACATTGGAAAACAGTTTGCTAAGTGGCTTTTTCTTTGCTGACTGGCTTTTTCTGTTACTTTAGACATTTAGGTAAATTGTTGGGAGTTTGTTTTCACTTTTGCACTACACTTGCTGGATTTTAACAGTTTCATCAGTTTATGGTGCCATATATTTATCTATTTATTTAGGAATGTAATTGCTGCAGGGTGTAATTATGTCATAGAGTATGTGGTAAAGTTAGGCTAATTAATGTCTTGTCTATTATGCAAGTCCTTGCAAATATAGCCCTGTGTTTTAATCCATAGATTCTTATGGTACAAGCTTAGCTCTATCTACATCTACAATACAATGCTCTCATTAGCCTGTATCAGTGTTGTTCCCAATTTTTCTTACTATTCTCGTCCACAAGGCTCATAAGAGGCATTAAGGCTCTCCTGTGGACCTGACCTTTAGGTTTCCTAATAGGCTACATGTCCATCTTACTTAATGTACCACTTCATTGAGGTAATATCGTATTTGTAAATTAGGTTAATGACCTTGCTGGTCTTGTGCGTGTAACTTGACTATCATACAGACACAAACAGATCAGTTAAACAAGCTGAAATGATGCTTTTAGCCAACAACTTTGCCTCACTGCGTGGCACATCTATGTATAAGCTGGTTCATTTACATAATACAATTTCATGCGATCTAATCATGAGTAAGCAGAACAAACATTAAAAATTCTTGTAGAAAGTTGAAGAGCATCGGACAATGACCGACTCTGAAGGAAATGAAACCACAGTCGTTACTCGCTCTGTCGATGGAAAAACGTTCAAACAGACGACAACAAAGAAGAGAAATGGAGAAGTGGATGTGACGGAAGATTGGTCCAATGTTAAACCAGGTCGGCTGGAAGAACTTAACTTCGTTCCACTACTGCTGTAATTGCAAAATACCGAAGACTTGTATAGCGTCACTCATATTAGCGGCACTCTTGACCCGCATCAGTACCGGGGGGAAAAAAGGTTGTCAAGCATTGACAGAACTAAGAAGAGAGGGCAAGAAGCTTTTCGCGGAGGGACTGGGGAAGACTGTTCCAGGGCTGAAGGACCCACATAGGCTTCTGGATTTGGCCATGGAAGAGTGCATACGAGGATAGCACCTGTTGATGTAATCTATAGTGATGATACACTATAGATTACATCAACAGGTGCTATCCTTGTACTGGTACCTGAACAGAAATCTGTGAAGCTTTGAGTGATATGCAACTTTTAATACTGAATTGTATGCACACAATTTTTACTGAATACCTCATGACTGAATAAAGCTTCCATCTGACTTGTTTTGCTCTCACTGAAGCCCTACTAACACTCTCAACTTAGCTGCATCTTTTAAAAATCTATCTAACGGCCAAGTACACTGCACTTTCGACTTGGGTCGAAAGTCGTGTGTCGTGAACTATGTAATAACTGTTGGTTGTGATAATTATAAAAGTGCGTAACTTTAATTTTGTCAAACTATTTGAATTTTATTCTGTAAAAATTCATGCTGAAATGAGCAAACAAACATGCCAATCTGGTATTAAAAAAATTTTGAGTTTCTACCAGGAAATACAATACAACTGAAATTTGATAATGCCCCTTACAACACTCCGAAGTGCACTCTGCTCTAGTCTCTGTCGTGTTAAATGTCATTAAGAGCTGAACATTTGTCAGTTAGCGTACATTGCTCAGGTAACTAGAAGAGTTAATCACTGTGCCAGATGTTGGACAAAAGATTCATTATACTATTGATTTGTGCAGAACAATGGAAGTCTAAGTGCCTCGTCATTTGTTGGATTTAAGAAAGCACCGCTATCTAAGATGTCTTCCCAGATTACTAATAGTTCCATGATGCAGCCTGTGTTGATTTCACATAATAACCCCAGGATTCAAACCTGAATTCCACATTCCATCTGTTAGCAGCATGGCTCGCATGCCACCTCTACTCGTGTATGCGCTGTTGAAGGCATAAATTTCTTGTTAATTTTTTTGTAGAAGACCAAGCTGATTTCAAGCAGAGGTGGAACTTGTTTTCAACACCACAATTAGAAGCACCACCGGCTGCTGGACTGTTGAAGGAGGACACTGATGGAGGAAAAACAGAGTCTATCTTTGAAAAGTTGTTTGGTTCTACAAGACCAAAATGAGTTTCCGATCAAGTCATTTGTCTGTATAGCAGTTAACATACATTATATAAATAGACACTGTAAATATCATTTTAAAATGCTGAAAATCTGCTTAAGGAATAAATTATGTTAACTGAAAAGCTGTGTGTAATGTATATCCAGTTAGGGACGACCTGAATTTTGGCTTGAAGCTTGTTACAGTACAAATGAGTTTCGCTTGATGACTGCACATACCAGTGAGAAGGGTGTTGATGGGGACATGCTGCTGTGTATCAAATTAACACTTCATTTCACTGTTAAACTTTCACGGGCATACTCTAGTAATAGCGATGCAGCATGGGCTGCATGATACATCCATCTTCTGTTCATCAGGTGCAAGACATCGGCCAGATTATAAGTGTGAACTTGTTTCTTGCACTAGCTGCATTCCATTGGAAGATTATTGCAGGTTCATCGCTTTCATCGTCCGATAATATATTTAATATATGTATCATGTAGGTAATCGAAAACACATGTTAGGCCTATCTCAGAGGTTTCATTTAGTGCACACATTTCAAAACACCATGCAAAAACCATGCAGTGTTAACCACAGTTAATGAATATTTCCAGAAAACACTCTTGCAGACCCCACCATATCCTTCGCAGACCCCTCTTTGTCCACGGACCAGTTTGAAAAGCGCTGCCCTAGACAATAAAAGTAACATTCATAAGCATGGCCCAAAGGTCAAAGAATCTTGATCACCTCGATGAGTTTCTTTTAAACTGGTGCTATATAAATTTGTCCTTACAAATTACAATCTACTGGCTGATGCAAATACACGACCACCACACTCTAGTAAAGGGACATCTTTTGGATTATGAGAAGCTTCGTTCTTTCGTACTTCTATCAAATTAAAACATAGAACTATACTGTTATAATACTATACTTGCTTTATATTTTAATTTAAAATTAATTAAAATACCATATGAAACTGATAAAATTATTATTGAACAGTCTCGCACAACATAACAGTGCATTCTAGTCCCAGAAAGTGATGAGGGATAGTATGTGTCCTCGACGTTGTGAATGGACCGAAGCAATGACCACTTTAATACACAGACAATTTATGTTGTTAACACACACAGCACAGCACTGAAAACTGTATGCATATTATTGTCCATAAGTTCAGAAATAGACAGAATTCCTCGTATACTCCCAGCGTCCAATTTTCTTAACTGGAAGGGGCTCGTCGCCCTTAACGTTAATGTAAATAGATTTCTTGACGGGAGATTCTTCATCTGGAAGGTAAGGTCGGAGATCGATTCCACGATCAACTGGCTTCAACATAAATACTTTCGTCATTGTTTTGAATGCTTCTTCGTTCAATCCTTTCACCTGACCGTTCTCGATGGTATCGAACATCTTCATCGGCTCCGAAGCCCAGAGAATGTTGCGCATCGTTTTGGCACTGTTCCAAAGTTGCGTGGTATTCAACTGATATGTAAAGAAACGAAGCTCTTGGCCATTGGTTAGGATGCACTGGGTTGTCAACGGATGAGTTAGTTCAAGATAATCTGAAAATCCTGTAAATACAATTAATGCTCATTGCTAACCAGTTGATTCATAGTTCTTTGTAACTCCTTGTTCTATTACCCATGGCAGTTGTTCAAGTACAGAACTGATAGAATGAAGTAATTAGTATCGGCTTTTCCTGACAATTCCTTAATATGCTATAATCAATATATGAAGTGAAGAACTGGGTGACGAAGTTGAACAAAAACAAGAACTTTCAACACTCGCACCTAAATCTTTTTAGTTTGGCCTCGAATTCAACTGTAAATACAAAATAATGCTCATTGCTAACTAGTTGATTCATAGTTCTTCGTAACTCCTTGTCCTATTACCCATGGCAGTTGTTCTAATAAAGAACTGATAGAATTAAATAATTAGTATCGGCTTTTCCTGACAATATCTTAATATGCTATAATCGATATATGAAGTGAAGAACTGGGTGACGAAGTTGAACAAAAACAAGAACTTTTAACACTCGCACCTAAATCTTTTTAGGTTGGCCTCGAATTCAACTGTTTAATTTAACATCTATCTATTTCACTTGCTGTATGAGTAAGTTTAATCTCAAAGAATAAACAAATTAATCAGTTGAAGAAGAGCAATACCTTAAGCCAAACCAAGACAGCAATGAATATGAAGCTTTGGCACCTTCATTTGCTTAGTCTTGTCATGAAGGTGAGTGGCCACTCCTCTCCCTTCCACTCACACCATACAACTGACGTGCTCGCTTAATAGCGGAGTTTGAGAGGAGCATTACTGCAACAAAATTTTTTTGATTTTGCCACTGCCACGACAAATATATGATGTTTTGGCACCTCTGACTTTTGACAGTCCAGCATGTTAACCACTGGATAATCTGGCACCTATGCTGACTCCATGATAACTCAAATTAAAGTCAACATATGTAACTATGACAGTAATTGCTAAAAATAATAACAGATAAACAACAATGCCTACCTTGATTATAAGCCTGTGCCATGCAAGATCCAAAGCCAGCAGCCACTCCAAAACTTATTTCGGCCAGCCTCTGATAGTTTTCACCGGCTTCCTGCATCTCCTTATATCTTGACGTTGGCAATGTATGTAAGGAAATTACACCATATTCACAGGGATCTCCTATCCAGTGACCTGTACAAAAAGTGAAGTAAATAAGTAAAAGAGTAAAGTGAAGCAAAACTGTTGAATAACACAAGTCCATACTGTCTCCATCAGTCAACATTTTCCGTGCAAGTTTTTTTTAAATTTTTGGAAAACAAAGCAGTACAATTGTGCATTTCATGGATAGGAAAATATTTATGTATGATTTCAATCAGGAATGTTTTACGTTTTATTTCACAACTGGAGACGACTGTAAAAGTTTTGCAGCCGATGCTTCGTTGGGATCATCATTTGTAATTTCATCATTTGTAATTTCATCATTTGCAATTTCATCATTTGTAATTTCATCATTTGTAATTTTGTTGTTGATAAAAAGTTTCAGTGGCAGAATCAAATGGCTTCAAAACTGTTACGACATCTTAACAAGCCTCTCTTGAAGAGGTGCTTTATAAGTTAGTGATTACAATAAGCTAGTTCACCTTTATTTTTCGCGCAAGGCATGACGGGAACGACGTTCACACACAAAGTAAAATATGGCGGGTCGCTTAGAATCGTTGAACGACTTCAATCGATGGAAGGTGGAGGATTTAAAGAAATATATAAAGAGAGAGGTTACAAAATGAGATATGACCATTTGGAGCAATGGAAACCACCCCCTAAACCTATTCTTAGATGGAAACTAGATACTTGAGGGTGTTATGGTGTTTATAGTCAGACCATGTGGCTGCTTGCAAATAAAGGTCACGTGGTCTGGATAGTTTTGCAATTGGACTTTAATTTTTTTATTCTGGACTTTAAACTGTGCTTAGAACCCGCAATTAACAATCGCACACAAGCGCATTTTATTGTTATATATATATGAACGGCTAATCAGTCAAATATTTTTTAATATCTCTGTCAAACAGATCATAGCAATATCGGCAACGGCATGCTTCAGTTTGTGTGTGAACGGCCGGAAGTGAAAGCAAAATGGCTGCGCATGCGCATTGATAATGGTGAACTGGCTTATTACATATCCCTTTATTCGATCCCGCGGCATTACTGCCGCTTGTGACACCATTGCCAAAGATTTTACTGCGGTATTTCCCCATTGTCATGCCACAGTTTAAATTGCAAAACTCTAGTTTCAGTTTTTCACTGACGTTTTTATTATAGCAGCCAACCTGCTATAGCCTTCTTTCACGGCTCTGTTCGCTCATCTGACTGCAGTGATCAGACTTCCATGCGGGACGCACAAGACTTTTGCTGAGGTCAGACCATCGCTTCTGAACAGTTTTCCACTTAATATAATTTGACCTCATTTGGGTGTGGGAGGTAGATCCGTTGCAACTGTCACCTTCTAACAGACCTATTTCCTCGGGACTCCCATGCTGGGAGTGCCCCGTGACTAGTTCGTTTCGAAAGAGGTGCCATAAAAATTGATAATACAATACTTTTAGATCACTGCATCTGAATTCTAACTGAATTTCAACAGTAAGGTGTAACAGAAGAAACAATAACCTGATACGTTGATTGGACGATCGTAGAGGGATATAAACCTGGCCGCAGGAGGAGCATAATCAGCATTTGGGACAAATCCCTCATGACAGACGGGATTTTCCTGAGATATGAACTGCAACACAAAGTTTACCAACCAGTTGCATAGCAAGTGATGTCAACATTTACATAACAAGTGCTTCAGTCAAAAAATTGGACCATTTCTCATACATGTCTTCCTTAATCAGCAAGTTACGCTACGAAATGACACGATTACACCGTAACAAGGTGATAAAACCATGCTTTGGTTTAAGCCTCAACTGACACGATCGCGTAGATGCCTCAAGCAAGTTCAGTTTTTAATTTGTTGAGTTGACATTTACTGAATACAAATAACAATTGATATTACATTTATTTATTTGTTTAAAGAAAACATATTAGCATTCATCCAAGGGTGAGACCAAAAGGAGAACAAGCCCCTCCCCCATCAAGGGTCGCCTATTTTCTTATAACAAATTTCATGACATTTTTCCAACAATTTTACACATTTCATAAGTTTTTGTAAATTGTAAGTGCAGTGCTATGTGAAATATCTTTTGCTAAAAAAAACCATAAGTGGCCAACAAGTAATACTTTGAATGTCAATGCAATTTTAAAAATGTCTACATAAGCACTAAATAAACAATTATAAATAAGTAATATAAATTTGCACATATTTTTGTTTTTACATGATAAACACTATGACCTGCCTTTCCATAAGCAGTACAACAAGGTGCTATATAAGTCTGTGATTACAATTACAATATTATTCAAATATACTAAATTACTTATGAGAGTCCTTCAATTAGCAATCAGCAATCTACTGTCTCTTGCAGTCTGGGGTAGCCATACTGTTAATAAGTAGAGTGACAGTAAAAGGATGTTTCTTAGCATTACTAACGTAGCTTAGAAGGTATTGAACTGACCTCAGGCAAAGGCATTTCAGAGCGTATCTGCCAGTCAGCCCTATGCTTGTACTGGAACTGCACGACTCCAAGGTCTTTTTCATCTTTCGACTTATACCCTATCCGTTTGCCTTTGGCTCGCCTTTCCTTTCCAGAAAACCCTCCAAAATGCCAGAAAGTTTCAACCCTGACATCCTCGTCCAATTGGCTCCGCACAAAGTGACCACAGAACGGCACCAATGAAGCCATTAAAGCTCTTGTAACTGAACCCAGCAGGTGATGAGCAATGTACCGGCTTTCGTCACAGCCTCGTTGTTGCAAATCTTTTTCCAACTTTTTCTTATGGAGTAATTCATGTTCCTGAAGAATTAAATCTGGTATCATTGACTTGATTTTTGAGTATGCATTTTCAACATCAATTCCAGAGTAGACTTCTGTCGGCAGGCCATTGATGACGTGGGTTTTAGTGATATACTGTTTAAATTCTAAATTATTCGGGCGTTTGTCGACTGCCTCTAATAACCACAAGACTCTCGCCTTTTCTCCAGCCATGCTTTCCAGGCGTTCTTTCACGCGGGGTATGGAAAGCTGGTCGTGGGCCAACTTGTGAATGTTCCACGCCGAATGATCTGCAATGTCACCCCACACTCCCGGAGGGTAGTGGGGCTTAATGGGTGGGTAATCCGGAATGTCGTTTTCTTGAACAGCACTCTCAGTTCCATAGTTCCTCAGCAATTGTGAAGAAATTCCAAAAAGAAGTCTGCTTGGATTAAAAATGCCCTTCTCGGAAACGCATTTTAATTTAGAACACGCTAACATTCGCATGCTCGCCATCTTCTACAATAACACGTTCGTAGTATTGCAGAGTTTGTTTTGAAACACGTAATAACGCAAGGTTGCCTCCACTGGCGCCATCCTGCGAGTATTCCCACATTAGGATACCTACCCCTTGTGCATGGCAATCTATTACAAGGTCTTCAGTTGCTACTGGTCCAGCTCTATTGTTTGTTCCATGCATAAAGTCGTGACCTTGGTGAGAAATGTACGTAGGCCCTATATAGACCTATCTGGTAGACTGGTACCGATTACTACCGAATGTGCAGCACAGTATAAATACTGTGTGTGCAGGTCTATGACGATAGTAGTAGTTTAACGACAGCGTATGGCCACAGGCGTTCATAGTAAGTAGGCCACTTGCAAGTAGCTTTTGGCTTTTCTTTATCAGTAACTCTCTAAAACAACTGTCTCTCTATTTTGTAAAATGTGAGCGTTTGTCTTTCAATAAAGGGTAATCATAATCCCAGAAAGGGCTACTTACTGCTTGCTTACTTTACTTAGTTAGTAGCGATTCTGTTAGCTTACATTTCCGTAATGTGACGACGGAAGATTCTCATTCATAGTGTACTGTAATCTGTATACGATTTTTCGTGCGTTGTTTGCATAATGTCATAACTATTGATCCAAAAGTCACGTTTTCGACAAATGCTTACTTACTCAGCAAAAACTCAATCGCTCTAACCATCGATGACATCCGGGATCTGGTAACCAGTATTGCGTCTAGTACTCCGTAAACTGGTATTAACTTAGTTATTTGTATTTAATCAAATTGTTCATGGTGGTTTTTGTAAAAGTTATGTCATATTTTTTGTAACGTGGTTATGCTTATTTATAAAATTGGCAGAGCTTGTGTGTTCCCTTAGTTTTTACTTGGTACATTATGCGCTCTACCGCCTCATAAGGTGATGCAGTGCACTATAAATTGGCAGATCGATTTTTATAACGGAATGAAGACGGGCAGATTCGCAAATTCTTAAGTTATTAGGTAGCCGAACCCAAAGTGTCATAAACCATAACAAAGATCCCATTGTGCATATTGAAAGTTCAAATTGAGACAGCAATTCACAGAGCACGACAGCGCGAAGAACTTGGCGACCTAGTAGCCAGGAAACATGGTTGCACTGTTCTCTAAGGTAATTTAAAGATGGAGAGCAACATTTTAAAACAATCATGTTCAACTGACTATTTTTGCTGTAAAATACGTTAAGGGGCTGCACAGCCATGTTTCCTGGCTTCTAGGATGCATCGGCAATATACAACTGAAAAATCACTGGTGTCATAATTGATATTTGCAGTAGTAGAATGTTTGTGAAGACCAATGAAGCAAAAAAGCATGACACAAGGAACTTGATGAGCAACTAGAATATGGCTAGTCTTTCTCATGCATGTTCAAGGTATCCTTTATAGTTATTTGATTGTAGCAGGCAGTGGAACTGAGGCACTCAAAAATACAAGAGGGTGAAGGCAGGAGATATTTTGAGTTTGCCAGCATCCTGTTTGATTATGGATGAGTTAGAAAATGTATTGCCAAATGTTGGTTCTCTGATCATTTCTTGGAAGTGCTGTACTGCTGTAGTTGGTTATGAATCTAGGTCACGCATATACTTTGTGTTTAATTTACCACTACATCTACTTCTGGAGACATCGCAGCTTCAAGTACTTGGCTGTTTGTTGAGAAGTAGTGTTTGGGGGTAAATTGAAGTTTGGGTCGCTTGCATCCAACCACAAATAAACAATATGTTCATCACAGCCTGAGTTAAAAGATGAAGCTTTAATTATTGTTCTTGTTTTTTTTAGCCATTTCAAGAAGCAATATAGACTAAGTAATTGAGAATTTGACTACCACAAGGATGGAACACAGTAGTCATCACCGTGAAAAGTTTATAAGTATGTTGAAAGACTCCATCTTGACACTTTGTAAAAACGGTCTAATGGCCGACCATGGCATAACACGAGTCGAAGGTCTTCTTGGTGTTACGCTTCAAAACCACGAGGTCTTTCTCATTAACATTCAAGAGGAACTGTTGCCACTGAGGGAATTTTCTCGTCATTTGAACAACGGTGAGCACTTGGAAGGCAAGCGAACCGGATTAAAAACGTCACCAAAGATGTTGGCAACCATCTCCTACGAGAAGCGCAGGTCAAACCACCCAGCGTGTAGAAATCCATCTAATGCTAAGCATTCAAAGATTACAAGTCCAGCACAGGACGACTTGACATGTACGGATGACAGGGGAGGTGGACAAGAACGAAGAGACGGTAAGACAGAAGAATCACCTGCGGTTGAAGACTCGAATCAAGATGCTTCAAACTTTGATGTTGGCAGTAACAGAAATGGCATTGCTGCATATCGTGAAAGGATTGGCGATGAACTGGTATGCCTGGCAGATGGAAGCGGTATGGAAGAAAACAGTGAGACAGAGACATCGGAGCCGTTGGAGCTTCTACACCGAACGAAAGATGAACCCGATGACATTATTTACAATCTGTCTGGGTCTATGATTGGCCAGCTACAGGTCAGCCATTTAATTTGAAACTGTGTTTGATTTACACTTCGATAGATATATAATTATAAAGCTTAATCTTTTCAACAATGAAAACTACAAAATATCATCTACTTAGATGTCAATTGTCCTTGATAACACGCGATGTCGTTAAACGTTTGAGAGTTCATTGCAAAAATTGACTTTTGTTGCAAACTAAGGAGAAAACATGTAGACTTTAAGAGGTGTCCTATGTCTGTTCAGCATAAATTTATCAGGAGGCTCCAACGTGTAGAATTCCGACTTGTCATTTCTGCTGAATCAGTGTATGCATTGGTGTATTTATTCTTTGAGAGGACCCTGGTATTCTAGGGTGTAAGAAGGGTGTTTGTTTGGCTATTTATATTTATATAGCTCAAGTTATACATGTCACGTTAAGTTATCAGTTTTTGGCACAAAAAGTATTGCAGTGAAAACACAGTGAAAACCAGAATTCTTTCTGTCAGCTAAAGAAAGTATTTAGCAGCTCTAATGATTTAACAGAGAATGTGGGATGCAGCAATTTGAGCAGGGAAGTTGGATGAAACAGTTGAATTTAACAGACTTTAGCTTCGATTTCTCTCACGTTGAGTAACTAACTGCTTCATGTTTGTGTTTTAGAATTTGGAAAGTGGATTTAATTGTTCTTCGTTAGTCAATAGCAGCAATGTGATGCACTGGTCATCAAAAGACCCCAACGATATTAGCCTTCCGACAAACCTCGTACCTTGCAGCTACCTGCCCTCTATGCTACGTTTTCCTGGACAGTCGGTCAGTCATTCGTCTTCGCTTTCCCCGTCATCACCAACTTTCGCAAACCATGCAAACATTTTGCATCCATTTTACACTGACTCTGCTACACGACGATCTCTGGGATCAAATCAAAGACATTCGTTCAAAATGATGAACCGCCAGAACAAGAAATACTGCTGCGACATGTGCAACTACAAGTCGAACCGGTCGTACAACCTGGTACGGCACGTCATGCACGTTCACTCTTCCGGAAGGTTTCCGTGCCCTGATTGTGGTGTCGTCCTGCATAATCGCATGCAGCTGAGAGGACATCAGCTTCAGCATCATAGCAACGACGTCGCTAGTTCATTACTAGACATTGTTAAGCAGGAACCGGAGGAACCCGTGAATTCCTAGCCACTGATATGATTTGCTGTTTGCAAATTGTAATAGTGTTTGTACTTATTTTATTTCCAGAATTTTTGTTGTATGTTTCTTTATTTTTCCTACCATTTGGCCGTGTGGAAAGTGGAGGAGTGTTGCGTTCTAGTTGTGGTACCTTCCGGTAAGAGAAGGCGGGATAAGGTTGGTGTTTTTGCTCCGTGTTTGTGATATACAAGCCATTGAAGGGAGAAGCTGTAATGGCAGATGCTTTAGATGTTGACCTGTCTTTTGGATATTGTTTTGGAGTGGCACCTTTATGATGTTGGTTTCACAGAAGTTGTTGTATGTGCACCTGAAATGTTTTAATCTGGGTTTTCTTCAGTGAAATGTCGGCCACAGCCTGTGCTGTGCAGTTTGGGGTCATGCAAAAAAGACGTCTGCAAAGAGGGAGGGAGGGAGGGGTCATCAAAATGCGGACAAGGGGGTTATGACCAGTTTGGACGTCCGCAGCTAAACTTTTAAATTTGATCGTTTTTTTAAGACCACCTTGTTTCAAACTTCCCCAAAAGATGAAAATTTCAGTGAAGTCATTGCCTAAAACCTCATGAACGGTATAACCTTTGCGACTTTAAAGAGGCTTTTATTACTGCATATCCTGCAATATGAAACTCGAACTGTCACTTAAATGTGCACAGGTACTGTGGAATAATTGTTAAAATAACGATGACAGTAAATTGGCTTAGACGTGCGGACGTCCACAAAGGGGGAGGGAGGGGTAAGATCAAATGCAGGCAAGGGGGAGAGAGGGGTCCAAAGTAGGTCATAGTTTGCAGACGTCCTTTATGGACGACCCTTTTGTTCAGAAGATCAGATCACAGATCTGGTGATATTCGCACTTTTTTTACTCTTTTTTTTTAATTGCAGACATATCGATTGATGAAGCTTGAAATTAACTAGGTCTTGATAAAATTACATACTGTTTAAGGCTCTCTGATTACAGTGTACAGTTTGCAGAAGTTGTGATGCTGTATGTAGATTTGAAACTGCAGTCTTGGTAATTGCTGATATTGTGAATGCCTTGTTAGTGTACTTTTTCATTGGAATTTACAAATGAAGATTCACAGATGACATTTGTACTACACTTCAATGCCCTGCGGCATGTAAGAAAAATTTTCCAGGTCTTGTTTCTCAGTGTATTACTTCTAAAGTAGCTAGAAGTGTTCGATAGATCACTGTCAGTTAAATGGAAAACCATTCCTAGAAAATAAAACTCGTCTAATAGGCTGCATTGAGTTAACCATTGACCATTGACAAGATGGTTTGCTGGTTCATGGAAGCAGAAAGACTTGAAGTTGTGTGAGATGAATCACGATGTGGTACAGGTTCATGTCCTGCTTGCAGTAGAATCTGTAGCAATAGAGCGCGACCTCTGTTGTATATGATCAGACATTGTTTTTTATGGTGACCAGGTAGAAGTGTCTTCCTGTTTATCCTTCTGGGACTGGTTGTATTCTGTCCAACAAGTGTACTTTATTTACTACAAAGTTAGTAGGTAAAGTAAGTTCAGTTAGTAACTAAAGCAAGTCATCTAATCTTAATGTGACTTCTTTTGAGCCGGTATCGTAATGTCGAAGACGTCGGTCGAGGGTCGCTTCAAGTAGAATTGCTATCAGAGATCCATTGGAGACGTTGGGTTTAAATCTGATAGCTGGGGGAACCAGCAACAGGCTCTGTTGGGCAGAGGCGCCCGCAGCGTGACGCACTGGACACACGTGCGTCCACTCACCAAAACATATCCATACAAGGAACAGTCATCGCATTGATTTTTTGTTAAACGGCAATATGTTATCTAAATTGAAATATTTGTTTACGTTTGTTACTACTCACTACTCTTTCTATGGCAGCTATTTCAATTTTCCTAGTTACATCTATGGTAGCAAAGCGAGCAAGCGGCCATATTATTTGTTTACGAGAAGACTGTGCGTCCAATTTTGTTAGGCCTGCGGGCGCCTCTGCTGTTGGGTATGCTAGTTGAAGGAGATCAGACTTAAGGTGTAGTTGAGTTAGTAAGGTTATTGTTCAGTTATTACATACCTGTTGGAATAGATGCATAATGCGTATAACAAGTGTTTTAGTCCTTGGTGGGATGGTCCGTGGGTTGAAGGATATTTTGACCGATGCGCAGATATGGCGATAGCAATCTTCCTGGCCTACCTTTTCATATTGGTTATGTGGCTTCACAGCATACCTATTAGGGGTCAGCCGGTAGAGGTGTACCGATAGACCTTTTTGCTGATTATGCCGGTACTGCGTATAGCCGATTATTGAAATAGCCGATACCGCATATGAGTCCGATTATTTTGTTATCAGCCAAAATCTAGGTACACAACGTTGTATAAGGGTTATTAAGGAGTTTCCAGTCCTGTGTATAATAGGTCCTTGGTTTCTACGGTGCCTAGTAAGTAGTGCAGTGTTAAATATAAAGCAATAATAAGAAACAAAACAGATATTTGTGCTAATTTTTCATTTTGTAACGATTATTCTGCAAGAAACGTTAATTATAAAGTAATTTGCATCGGCGCCGATTATTTTTTGCCGATGCAAATTATGCCAATACCTCTAATAATCGGCCCGATTATGAATGCTCCAATGCATTGGTACAGTTGTATCAGCCGAAAATCGCCTCGGCCGAATATCCCGTTTTTCGGCACTATTCAAAAGTATTCACCTCAGTAAATACTGTACACACAAATAGTTGCTTGTCTGCCTCGCATGCCGGAATTTGTAGGCTCATAATATCAGCTTTGAGCTTTATCTCACATATTCATTTTGAAGAAGAAAAGTATAAAAAACACCAACAATGGAAGTCCACAATGGCAGTCAAGTCCATTTCATTGATTATTTACTTATAAAATTCAAAATGTGCTAGTCAGTTATTATAAGTAAAAAAATTTATTTCGATAATTTTTCAATACATGAAAATGTGAAGCTTCGCATATGGAACAAATGGTACTCGGTTCGTACCCGGATCCGGCAAATAGTACATCCAAATGCTCGGATTCGGTATTCGGTGAAACATGTCTACCCGGCTGACCCCTAGTACCTATCGTCATTTGTATAGAATGCACTGTGATTCGAACCATGGAGGCGAACTGCCATGCTTTAACATTCTGACGCAGTGTGTGTAGGAAGAGTTCTTCTAGTCAATAAATAGGTCATTGAAACCTTTAAACTGTTAATAGGCTGGCAGCGTAATCAACCTGTTCTCGTGAAGATAGGCACAGTAGTTTGTAGTAGTCACAATACAGTGCATGTTTTAGTCACAAGAGCTTCTGACTTGCAATGCACGGTTAGTTATCCAGTGCTCACTGCACTTGTAACGTTTGCATAATTGAAGTTCTTAAGTGTTGCTCTTTAACACTAAGGACAAGAGTGTACTAAAAGCGACTGGGAAACCAATGCAGCTTGTCGTTACTGTTGAACGCAGTTTGCTGGCATGCCTCATGATTTGGTTGTAAAGAAAACAGGCCTACTGTATATTTCTGGCCGATTTTAATTTGAATCAAAATAAATTTTTCTTTTTGTTCTCTGAGGTTCAACAGTCAGTTGCGTATTTACTATGCTGTAAAACAATGTTAATCGTCATTTTCATAGAGCACGTTTTTGAGCTTTCTGAAATTTATAGCTGACCGGTTGGTTGGTTTTCTCATAACAATAGGCTGTTGTCTGATAAACAATTGTATGGCTTTAGGTCGTAAAATGACATCTGTTGCAATGACCAGTATATGTGTTGTTTTAATTTTTTGGGCACGATGTTGATTCGGTGTGTGAAAGAAAATTCTCAAGAATGGATCTTTGAATTTGTTTGCCCTCCCTCAGGGTTTTGGTATTATTTGGTTATTAACATCTGGTCGTTTACCCTGATGTTTGTTTTCCTGTCAATACAAACTGCGTCTTGAGATCTGTAATGTATTGTATTGTATTGTATTTGGACATGTATAAAGCGCTTCTAACGGGAGAACCATTCAGAAGCACTCCCAGTGCGAGAGACCAGAGAGAAAAAGCAAGTTTTAAGAACTTAGGTAAAAGAGGAGGAGACGTTACCTGAGAGAATAGAAGAACGAACGGATGGAGGAGGCTCATTCGAAAGGGCAGGGCCAATGGAAGCAAAAGAACCTAGATTGTGCCAGTGAAGTCCTGAGAAGGGAACGAGGAGGTCCAAATGGTCAGAAGAACAAAGAGGATTTCAGCACGGTTCCTAGGGCAAATGTATTACTGTAATTTAATGTCATATGTCATTTGGTGCCAGCTGTGGTCATTGCCAACCTTTAAACAGACATACAAAGGCTTACATTCATGTTAGTGCCGTATTCATAAGTTAGGGTGCTTAAGTTTCATTGGAAAATGGTTTTGAAACTTAATTAATAAGTGCTTCTGGCTGTACTGTCCGAAACCATCCTCAAAAACAAACGTTTTTTTTCAGCAGCTGATGAAATGAATTTATGATGAAGGTCCAAAAGTTTCTGTTTTCAAGTCCAAGGCACAGTGACTGGCTTCCATGCTGCACCATGAACGATCAAAACTGGGAAGTATGCAAGGCGTTCTGCAAGGTAGAGGCAGGAGTCTTGAATCCTGGAAGCAAGGAAACATGGTTCATAGCTCTAATTAATTAGGCAAAAGACCAAGCGAATCAATCAGAGGTGTATAACTGACTCACAGTCTTGTGAGAAGAGACGGCCTTTTGACAAAGCTGTGAAATTTACTTGCCATGGCCAATCTGGGTTTTGGCTTTGTTAAGCTTGTTTGGAGTTAGGGCATCCAGGAAGAGAGTATTCATCGGGTGACTGGGCTGAGGGTTGAGCAGTGGAGATGGCCCTGATATAAAAGTAAGCCCGTGTTATAAGTCTACTGATGAGTATTAAGTGAATCCCCAGAGAATGCATCAAATAATAGCTGCAGTTAACAGTCTAGATATTTGCACTTTACTGACACATAGGATTACCAAATGAACCATTGCTTCCAGGGACGTCATTTCAGCTTTTTTCAGGGGGGATGTCATTTGAGTATTTTTCTGGGGGAACTTGGCCTTATATGCCCATAAGCTAGTCCCTGCAGTGCAGGCCTACACCCTTCAAATAACGTCCCTGAATTTTAGTATCTTTTTTTATCCCTTTCTTCTTCCTGCTTTTCTTGTTCCATCCTTTTTCCTTTTTAAAAAAAAATCAAGGGGGCAAATGCCCTCTGCCCCACCCCAAATGACGTCCCTGATTGCTTCTCTCTCCAAAACTTAAGTTGCTTTCTTTGTAATATGTACATCACATACCTCTGTGTGTATGTATATATATACAAATATTTATATATGTATATATATGTGTATATTTGCATATATATATATTAGGGTGGTTCTGACTTTCATGGGAAAAAATTAAAATTGTTTTTTCTTGACTTTCCGCTTTTAGTTGTGTTCCAATGAATATAAAAGAAATTTGTGCAAAGTTATAGAACATTATCTTGTCATTTAGGGGTAGCTCAATAACATTTAAATTTGACATAAAGGTATTTTAAAAGAAATTTTTCCATTATCCATCATTTTTTATATTTTCTTTACCTAATGAAACAACCATGTTTAATTGTTGTTATTATTAAGTGAACAAACTGTTAAAGTAGTAGTTCTAAATAATTTCAATTAATTAGCATGACTTTATGTTATTATGTAATAATAATATATGGCTCACAAATCATTTGCTGAAGTTTATTTTGACTTAAGCATTTCTTTCTTGCATTCTGGAAAGTTGCTTCTGTGATCATGCACTACTTGAAACAGATATTGTTTCTGGTTTTCTTTGTAATTATGGAATTGTACTCTTCAATCAAAGCAACTCCGCTTTCAGCATTGTCATTTACAACTTGTAGATGATGAATAATTTCTGAGGCAACTTTATAATTATATTGAAGTTCCCATGTTTCAGGATCGCTTTTCAGGAAATCACTAGAGATTCTTAGCCAGTCAAAAAATAGCATGGAGTTCATTCTATGTTCATTGTATGTTCATTGTATGTTCATGACCACAGATTTCTGAATATTTCTGAATTCATTGCTGGCTACTTAGGAGGATCATCTTGGCCTGGTCGCTCGTGTAAAGCTTTCACCATTGCTCGTTTGGACTTGGCTGTCATTGCCAAACCAAAAAATGCCAAAGCCACGAGCTCCTCACTAAGGTACCACAGATGACCTGCAAATTCATTGCTGGCTACTTTGGAGAGAGCAGGATTTTCTTGTTGATAGCTAACCAGAGTTTTCAGTAAGCACAAATCATTCCAGCAACAATTTAGCAACAGTGGCTGCCTGTGCTTCTCCTGTGCAAGAATGTAGCTTGGTAACTTCAAGAAGTTTGCTTTCCCTAACATCAGATAAAATGACAGGTAGACGGTCATCCAAATGTTTGCCTGTCAGATCCGGAAGGAATTATCATCCAAGTGCACAACCAGTGTAGATGATGTAGTTGTTTTAAATATATCTTTTTATTTCTTAGCAGTTTCTTCTCGATATTGTTCTCGTTCTCTATGTATTGAAGAACGGCTGATTTTCAATTTGTCTACATTGTGGCATAGACTCTGAGCTGCAGCTGCTAACACATATGTTGTCTTCCTGTCACTTAACTTTGTTCTGTCCAAAGCTGCTGCCAGTCTTGGTGTCACAATATTTTTTTAAGGAGTTTTCCTTTTCACTAAATTTACATTTTGACTGCCACCATCTTTGCATTCTTCAGTTGAATCATCACTACTAGAGGTTTCAAGAATAATTCTCTCATTCATGGCTTCCAAATATTGATCTTCTTTCTGCTTTCTCTCCATGCCTGATCTTTGCCTTTTAGTTGCCCTCATTTCTTTTGAAGTAAGTACCATGTCAACTGGTCCCATACAATAACGTCGACCTCGTTCTCTTTGGGCAAGCAGACACTCTTTGTCGTCTTAGATTTCGATTATGTTTAAGGCATCTAAGTGAGCAATGCCAAATAAATTATCTAAGGCATCAACAAATTCTGTTTAATTTTTTTTGCTGAGGCTCAGTTTTCCTGTTAACAATTTTCTTTAATTTTATGCAAAAATAATTACTAATCGTAACTGTAATCGTAAAACTGAAACTCTATCTTTTGGATGCACAGTTATTAGGCTATGTTAGACAAGCTATGATAACTTCAACCTCATTGAGCTACCTCTAAATATTGCTCAAATCAGCTCATATTTGGCCAGATTTATTTTAGTATGTACTAGAACAAGATAATAAGCGGAAATAATCACATTTCAAAATTTTAGATTTCAGAACCACCCTAATATATATATATACACACACATTATATATATATATATATATATATATATATATGCACACTACAAACACATGCACATTATAAGACAAAGCCTCAAGTTCGTAGCGTTTTATTAGAGTTGAAAACTTAAATTGTTAAATGTTAAGAAGAACATTCCGAGATTGTTGCCTTGCACAGATTCAGCGTTTTGCTGTAAAGACGTTTTCAAGAGAGAGCAGCTAAGTTCAGTTGTTGATAGATCTAATAATCTAGACGATGCTGAAATATTTCGTTGCTGGTGATGTGTGCCAGTAGGCTTCGGTGTAGTACGTAGCGTTCTGCGAAGAGAATCGGCCGAAAAATATCCTGTCAGTTGAGATTTGAGAGAGTTTTATAACGAAAGCTCTGCGAGTACAGGCTCGTTCACCTGTAACCAGCGTAAAGTAAAAGCACATGAGAGAAATTCAGCAGTAAATTAAAAAAAAAAAATTAGCATGTCTTGTGCACAGCTCCTGCTTGCTAGTTTGGCAAATGTTCCTTCTGAGAAAAATCCACTGCTGCTCCCGTTTGGGTATCGATGGCCATGAAAGAAATTGCCAAAAGCTGTCCAGATTTTAAGAACTGCATTACAAGCAAGTCTTGCTTTTTCTGAATAGTAATTGCCAGAGAGTACCACCGTGCATCACGTACAGCCACGGGCTGTTACGTAGTTTGATAATAAACATGCCGGTGGAGGGGGACAAGACCCCACCTTTAACAGTGGGGGGCACAGTATACAGTCGTCCCTTCAAAAGGTCAACAAATTTTTTGCACATGTTTTTTTCACCTATTTTCGGACCAAATCAGTTCAAATGTGTCATATGTCCCCCACCTGTCGAAACAATATCGCCGCCAGTGATAATAAATATCAATCAGGACTGCAGTAATTATTACTTATTGTGCAGTGTTTGTAGGAAACAGATTTTACGAGTACAGTTAGGAAACGTGGGATTCAAATCTGGTTATTTATATATTTCTTCACATCACATTAATTTTGTTTATTTATTGTTCGAATCCAGTAAATTTGAATCTGAGACACACGACGAATGTGGGCAAACAACTCCAGAGTCATTGCACGGAGTCCTCTGAGCACGATAGAACCTGCAATCGTTGGATTACAGGCTACCGAATAGACCGTGTATCTACTGATAGCAGACACTGCTTTGGAGTGTATGCTTCGACCAGACAAAAGATGATTACCCCGAAGGCATGTGATGCTCATGCTTGTTGCTCCACTCCCGGTTCATTGTAGATGGGCAGTCCCTCCTCGCTCCAGTGGACGATTTTAGTTGGGTTGATTCTCTCGACCGGCAAGGCCCACTGTGGCCCGGTGTAGAGCACATGTCGCTCATCGTACGACCTCTTGTCCTTTTGACGCTCGTATTTGCTGTACATCTCCACCTTAGACTAACAACCACACAAGCAACACGCTGCATTGTTTAATGTTTAAGCACATGCAGTCTAACTAAAAGCAGGATAATGTTACGCAACGCTCTGCTTTGGCGTCCAGTCACATGACATTGCCCTTTTCAGGTATAGCCTGACAGTGCATGCGGCTTACTCAAGAGCAGGGCTGTATTGGTAAAATTAGAGGCGAGTACACGCTACCGGTTAGTTTCCCGAAAAAATTAGAGGTGAGTATACGCTACAGTATTTTGTAAGTAAACGCTACAGTATTTTATTATAAATAAAATATAAATATTTTGTGAGGTGAGTATACGGTCTCTACAGGTGAGTACACGCTGTATACCCGCGTATACCCTCGACTACAGCCCTGCTCAAGAGTGAGGCCAGGTATAGCTGCTCATTTAGTTTTTCTAGCAGTCGCTTAAGCTAGCCCTCAGGCAGCCATGGGTATGAAGTGTTAGCGACTTCATGTTTCTTAGCCTTGGCATATGAGAGCGGTTGGGCCAGTTCTCTCCCTCGCCGTCTCATCTTCCTACCGACAGTGTACGTTCAGTCAGTGCACTCATTATAGCTGAGTTGGCTCGGGGGAGGGGGTGCAAATGGAGCTGAAAATTAAATTCGAACCAAATTTCTGCCCTGGCGGGGATTTGAACCCCCGACCTCTCGCTTGACAGTCCAGCTAACCACTACAGACTATCGTGGTAGAGTTAAGGAAGGCTTGATTGGTCTGACCGTGAGAGTCTGTCGAGGAGCGTAATTGCGAGAAGAAGATATATCCCGGTCGAACAGAAGAAGAATGAGCTATATAGCACATACATTACATTACACATTGAGGTACGATACTTGTGCGAGAAGAGTTTTCAGATGAATTGTCTCACCGGAGCTCCTGCGAAGCGTGATTGAATTCTGTCTACGGAGCTGAAAAACACAAGCATAGGATATATGTATAATAAAATTATGTATTCGGTTAGAGTGTGGGAATACTAAAATTATCAGAACGCAATGAGTAGATCGCCTACAATACATAGACTAATCAGTCTTGTTGTCCTCGAGACCAAGGTTTTGGTCTCGAGTGCACTCGAGTTCGTTTTTAAAAGTCTTGGTCTTGGTCTTGAGACCAAAGGTCTTGGTCTTGGTCTTGAGGTTCAAGGTCTTGGTCTTGAGGTTCAAAGTCTTGGTCTTGGTTTTCCAAGACCAAGACCAAGACTTTTGTCAATATGAACAGTCATTAATTTTAACAAACGGCAAGAATTTTAAAAATTTATCCAATAATTACTCATACAGTTATTGCTTTAGTATTTACACGGTGTGAATGAGGCTTCACTGTTGTTTTGGACAATTATTTGACTTCCGGTTATTTAACATGGAATGATTTCAAAACAGACTCATGATTAATTTGTACATTTACATCCGGTTCTTGAAAAGCTGCTTTGTGTGCTAGCGATTTCAGCACTTGTAGATCGTGTTTTTTCACAGGGCAGAATTTTTATGAGGCCCCACAGGTCACGTCTTGGTCAGAAAATTCTGAGCAAATTGGTTTCTATAAAATTCAACAGGCATTTGGAATAACATTTCGCATGAAGGACTTTGGTAAATACGAAATCGGAATTCTCTGCAGTCTCCATTTAGAGTTGTTTTGCTTGAATAAAAGAAAAAGTCATGTTTTCATTAAAATAACGAGTAGTCCGACTGGACAATTTTTAGTAAGGAATAGAAGTCTGGATACGACTGTGATTTTTTTGGGTCTTGGTCTCGGTCTTGAGGTTCAAGGTCTTGGTCTTGGTCTTGGTCTTGAGGTTCAAGGTCTTGGTCTTGGTCTTGGTCTTGGTCTTGAGGTTCAAGGTCTTGGTCTTGAGGTTCAAGGTCTTGGTCTTGGTCTTGGTCTTGAGGTTCAAGGTCTTGGTCTTGGTCTTGGTCTTGAGGTTCAAGGTCTTGGTCTTGGTCTTGAGGTTCAAGGTCTTGGTCTTGGTCTTGGTCTTGAGGTTCAAGGTCTTGGTCTTGGTCTTGAGGTTTAAGGTCTTGACAACACGACTGATTAATAGTAACATTGAATGCATAAATAAGTTGCAAGTTGGATTATTTATGATCAGATTTCAATCGAATCTACTGCATGTGAATTTTAGAAATTGTTTTTGTAAAAATTCTGACGTACACGATCATTAGGCTACACGCGATCGCTCAACCTAGGCTACCATCACGTAGTGTGCACACTACTGTTAAGCAGCATAGCATCAAAGCCTGTGGCCCGATATTCTGGAATTAATTGCCTGTTGAAGTTACTGGTTTACCTACTATACATTAATTTAAACAAAAACTGAAACTCTCTCTTGGATGCACTCACATGACTGCATTAGGCTATGTGTTTATTTGCAAAGGCACTGTTGTTTTTTTCTTGCACGGGCACTGTTGTTTTTTTCATCTCTTTTTAACTAGGCCTAATGAAAATTAATCTGTATAGCCTACCTTAGTTGAAATCCATGTGTACTGATAGTTAAGTTCTTTAGTTAAGACCTCTATTAGGCCTATTGCTTCTTTTACATGTTGATCATATAACTTGATCAATATTTTACCGTTCAAAGTAGGCCTATTGATTGTGCTGCCATTTAGTCTACTTGTATTGCGATAGGCCTAAATGTTAACTATAGGTGGCCCTGCTAAGCGGGATCAAGATCCCTTTTGGGTCTCCTCTTGTTGCCAAAGTTCAAACTTTATGTTGTCTTTTCCTTGTACTCAAATGGCTTCAATAAAAGGATTGATTGATTGATTGGTTGATAGGCTTGAGCTAAGCGTCGCGTTAATTCTTTTCATTATACGTTTCAAACTTGTACCAGAAAGCGATTCGAGTTGTTTTTTTGAAATAATTGAACATTATTTCGACATAGGTACAAGTTAGAAAAGTAACAAAAATTAAAAAGCGTATCACCGACCGGCCGGGATTCGAACCGATAGCTGTAGGTCTACAGTCTTAAGCTTCGAATCTCGAGGCCGATTTGGGCGACACGCTTAACAGTAGCGCCACGGACGCTCTGCATTAGGTAATGGTTAAAAACCCTACTTATTCGAGAGTTGTTAAACGCCTTCGTCATGGTGACGTTATAATGCTGTTAAGTTGGGGTTCTGTAGACGGGAATTCATAGTTTGCAAGCTTTCAAAGCAGAAATTTGATTGTAGGCATTTTATAAGTAGTTAATAGTTTGTAAAAATTTTGATTTTAGCAAGCTGTAATTGCGCTCTGTGTCAAGTGTAAAGATACCATCCCTCCAAATAATTAATTATATCCCCCAACTTAACAACCAATAACGACCAAATTTGTGATCTCGAATATAATATTTATTACAAATAGGCATATGTTCAAATGACAATTATTTTCAAATGAGCCCCCAATCTATTAATATACAACTGCCTCCTCTTGCCTCAAGTTTGCTACGCCTATATGTATGTATATATATACACACTAAAACTTTCGATAAAACTCATGTACACAAAAGTACGGTTAGCAGTTGGTTCTAAAATTATAAAGGATGTACTTACTTACTTACTTACTTTTTGAGCAATGCCAATCAATATTTTATCATTGTGCCTTCCTAGCATGGGCGGCGATCTAGGGGGGACGGGGGACATGTCCCCCCAACTTTAAGAGTGGGGGGACACTCCATACATTTGTCCCCCCACATTTTGAAGAAACACCAAAAAAAGGCGGAGAAATGTAATTGCGCGCGAGGGTTTTCGCAGCGTTTCTGACCAGACGAGGTAAAAAATAGAATTTTTGAGCAGAAGTGTCCCCCAAAATTACGAGAAAGAAGAAGGAATTGGTAAAAAAAAGTAAAAATATGAATGAAAAGTTTTTGACGAAATCGTAATCGTAACAAGGAAAGGGTTACGACTGCAGTCTTGTTGTCCTCGAGACCAAGGTCTTGGTCTCGAGTGCACTCGAGTTCGTTTTTAAAAGTCTTGGTCTTGGTCTTGGTCTTGAGGTTCAAGGTCTTGGTCTTGGTCTTGGTCTTGAGGTTCAAGGTCCTGGTCTTGGTCTTGGTCTTGAGGTTCAAAGTCTTGGTCTTGGTTTTCCAAGACCAAGACCAAGACTTTTGACAATATAAAGAGTCATTTAACAAAACGCAAGGATTTTAATAATTTATCCAATAATTAATTACTAATACAATTGCTTTAATGTTTACACGGTGTGAGTGAGGCTTTACTGTTGCTTTTGACATTTATTTTGACTTCCGGTTAGTTACCATGGAATGATTTCAAAACAGACCCACAATTTCTAAACTTACATCCGGTACTTGAAAAGCTGCTCTGTGCCAGTGAATTCAGCACTGTAGAACGTATTTTTCACATGGCAGAATTTTTATGAGGCCCCACAGGTCACGTCTTGGTCAGAAAATTCTGAACGAATTCGTTTTTATAAAATGCAACAGGCATATGGAATAACATTTCACATGAGACTTTTGTAAATACGAATTCAGAATTCTCTGCAGTCTGCATTTAGAGTTGTTTTGTTTGAATAAAATAAAAGATTCGTGTTTTAATTAAAATAGCGAGTAGTCTGACTTGAGAATTTTTTTAGTAAGGAATAGAAATCTGGATATGGTTGTGATTTTTGGGTATTGTTCTCGGTTTTGATCTTGAGTTTCAAAGTCTTGGTCTTGGTCTTGGTCTTGAGGTTCAAGGTCTTGGTCTTGGTCTTGGTCTTGAGGTTCAAGGTCTTGGTCTTGGTCTTGAGGTTCAAGGTCTTGGTCTTGGTCTTGGTCTTGAGGTTCAAGGTCTTGGTCTTGGTCTTGGTCTTGAGGTTTAAGGTCTTGACAACAAGACTGAGACTAATGGACTAGATTATAATCTGGCACTTAATCTACTAGATGTAGACAGCCAAGCCTAGGCATATATGTAGCCTATAGCCGACTTCTTTTAAGGAAGGGTGTGGCGCTGAAATGAGGGAGAAAACCGAGTCATATTGGCCCTCGAGAGTGGGCTTAAGTTGAAGTGAGCCTATTAACCATTTTAACAATTTGTCAACTGTCTTTTGAAAAAGATAGTTTTCAACATTGTTAAAGTTTAAGTTAACATAAAATAAAATAGATAATAAGTTAACCATTGCTTACTCATCGGCTGCTCCCTGAATTCGTTTAAGTCCATCGCTGTAACAGGAAATAGAAAATTTTCAATTCGTTCACAAAACGTATGCATACGAATAAATTATAACATAAATCATGTATATATATGTATATATATATACTGTATATATATATATATATATATATATATATATATACTGTATATATATATATATATATATATTGTGAGAATTGTAGAAAAAAGAATGGGGGGGTTAGACTCTGATGAGTTTGATCCATGTCGAGTTGAATATTTTACACGTAATTTGCAAACTGAGAAAATAAAAAAATGCAATAGAAAGCTCAAGCTCATTAAAGTGATGACATCACCAAATTTATTAGTATACAATTCACACGGTCACAAATCTCACAATAAACCATTACCATACCTGGTACACCATGGAAATTGTTTCTCTTTGTTAGAGACTCAGAGTCAAATAATGCGAAATCACGCTAGCACAACTGAGGATGTTGGAAACGACCCCCTGGGGGTATGCAATGAGGGCTTAATTGTGGGGATCCTAAGAAATACTAGGGGGTTGAACCCCCAACCTCCTCCCGATAACTCTCACCCTGTATATGTATGTATATAGAAAGAGACAGA
>OY744614.1:32723468-32750968 GCA_963556255.1 Allolobophora icterica
TCTCAGAGTTACACCATTTCGTCTGTGTTGCAATCGAAACCTCAGGAAGCTGCCATACCGAGTCAGTGCAGTTTGTCCAAGAATTAAGAGGCAAGATTTCAGCAGTGACTGCCACGTGAATAGTGTGAGACCAGCCATCTGCTCCAATGCTCATCAGTCGCCCTTCAAATTGGAAACTCCCTGTCTGCAGGTTGAGGCACCTCGAATTGGAGCAATCAGGAGACCGAACAGTCCAGCACTGAATGATGGTTTATAGGTACAGCTGACTGACAACAGTCAATTTAATTAGTCGCTATACGAGTTTGTTGGCTTTATGAAGAAATAAATGTGACCAGTCAATTATTCAAGTTTTTAATTTAAGAAGAAAGACCCACTAGGCCTACTACGCCACTTTAATTATGCAACACTCAATTAGGCCTGTGAATAAGCTGCATGGTTCCCGCGACTTCACTTTTGTGGACGCTGTAGAAATTTCGAGATTACGATTACGATTACTAATTTAAATTCAGAGAATAAAGGCATATTGTTACGTCACTTGAATTATGAAACAAGTGCATCATTAATAATTTTAGAATAAAGGCCTTTTGTTACGTCACTTCACATAATATTAAAAATTTAAACTTGCAAAATAAAGACCATTTGTTACGTCACTTCAGTTATGAAACAAGTCTATCAATATTATTAATGTGCAGACTAAATTCCCATTGTGACGTCACCTTATTTAAGAAATATGTTTATTTTTAGCAATTTTAAATTTGGAGAATAAAAGACCTATTGTTACGTCATTTCAATTATGAAACAGGTCTATTATTTTTAATAATTTAAAATTTAAAAGAATAAAGGCCTATTATTACGTCACTTTAATTATATGAAGCACGTCTATTATTAATAGTTTTAAAATTCGAGAGTAAAGCCCCATTGTTACGTCATTGTAATTGTGAAACAACCGGGTCACCGCAGGCGGCCCAGACAGCGGCTCTGTAGGCCTCTATCAAAGGTCTATCCCGCTATTATTATCATTATAATTGTTTTACATTAACTTTTATTATTAGGCCAAATAATCAGAACTCAGAAAACATGCAGTGGTAACTCCCCATTGACTACGATGACGATAATTAATGACAACGCCAGATGGCGACAGAGTACATGACCATTTTTATAGCGCCTTATCATCCTATAGACTATAGAGTGTTGCTATTGCTGCCTTCCTCGAACTCACCTGAACCTGGGTAATCTTGTGGCGATGTTCAAGGTCGTACTTTTCACCCTCCAGGCGTTGGATTTGGTGATACAGTTCCTTGATCTTGTCGACCAGTTGGGAAGACCCGGCTCCATCGACGTTCAACGGCTTTATCCTCTGCCCAAGAATCGCTCTCTTCTCGGCCTCCAGCTGTTCCTTCGACTTCCTGCTAACACCCTCGCCCTATACCAACATCCGGAAATTACGACACGTATATCGGACTCCCCTCTGTATGCCTGCACATGTATGTATGCATGTATGTATGTATGTATGTATGTATGTATGTATGTATGTATGTATGTATGTATGTATGTATGTGCGTATGTGTGTATGTATGTATGTATGCATGTATGTATGTATGTATGTATGTATGTATGTATGTATGTATGTATGTATGTATGTATGTATGTATGTATGTATGTATGTATGTATGTATGTATGTATGTATGTATGTATGTATGTATGTATGTGCGTATGTCTTATGTATGTATGTATGTATGTATGTATGCATGTATGTATGTATGTATGTATGCATGTATGTATGTATGTATGTATGTATGTATGTATGTATGTATGCATGTAGGCCTATGTATGTATGTATGTATGTATGTATGTATGTATGTATGTATGTATGTATGTATGTATGTATGCACGTATGTTCGTATGTATGTATGTATGTATGTATGTATGTATGTACGTAAATATGCATGCGTGTATATATATATAATATATGAATGCATACATGTATGTTTGTGCTCATGTATGTATGCATGCATGTATGTATGTATGTATGTATGTATGTATGTATGTATGTATGTATGTATGTATGTATGTATGTATGTATGTATGTATGTATGTATGTATGTATGTATGTATGTATGTATGTATGTATGTATATGGATGAATGCATAAACTCAATTCATATACAATCTTAAAGACACCATCAAGGACCTGGTCCTTTTATTTAAAAGAATTCGAATTCGCTGACTGGGGAAATTGATGCTTTGATTTACTGAACAATCAATTTCCCCAGTCAGCTCCTATATTCTACAGTAGTGCGATACGTGGTCTATCGGTAACGCGCTAGGTCGAAGACGGGTTCAACTCCTCCCTGTGAAGACCATGGGCAAGTTGTTTGCACGCATGTTGCGAAGTGAATGGCAAATACTTTGATGCGCTGGCCCCCTGTCGAAGACCTTGGGCTTCGTTCATTGCCAGCTTAAGGGCCGACAAAAAGGAATGAGCACCTTCCCTAAATCCCGCCATGGGACAAAGAACCTTTAGTCCTTTATCTACTTAAATGGCGCTATAGAAGTGCTCTGCTCTGATACATACATCATGAATGAGGCGTAAAACCTGTGACGTTGAAGATAATAAAGGTGAAAGCGTACCTCTTGATCTCCCTTTGAGGTAAAGATAGTATCCAATGCAGGCACGAGTAGGTTGACAAAGAAGAAAAAACATATACAACGTATTAGTATTATGTTAAAAATAATAGGCCCTACTCTAATAGTTTATTTTTTTAGGTTAAACATCGATGCCGACGCTATCCTCGATAGGTACAACAACTTTGTAAACTCTTTTATGTAGGCCTATTAAGTAAAGAGATGTAAAGTAAGGTGATGTGATAGGCGCGTATTGGACATCAAAGTTCACATAACGCAACTTGAACAATTAAGCTATAGACAAACGTTTACATTTACATTTACGTGTACATTTCCATTCATCATAGTTAAAGCGACAAAAAAAGGTGAAGATACGTAGATGTCAATCGTTGTTCGGCTGTATGGGGGGCGTATACTCTGCTTCAAACTATACAGAAGAATGTCTTACGATCGCAGACCAGTTAAGTCTAAGCCCTCGCACCACTCAGGCATTCTAGGCGTATACGTTACCTGGCATTCGTAATTACCTCCTCCTACTGATAACACATATATTAGTAGGCTACATAATTATATCCTAGTAGGTCCATACCTAGAAAGAGACGCATTTAGATCAGTTTTTACGCTTCTTCTGTGATTGGAGGAGCGAAGGGACGCCAGGCATTTTCACGCATATGCATTGTAACAGTCATTTTATTATCTAGACGCCTGCATCTACAGTCTCAAGATGTAGAGCTAAGTTGCAAAGATCGTCTCTTTGGAACCAGCCCTAGATACTCGATAATCTCTTGAACTGTTCGTAGATTAGCGGCTTTAGAAAAGCATAGCAATAGACCGTGAAGACAAGACGAGAGCACAAGGGTCTCACTTTATTCAAGGGCAGCCCTTAAATTGCCTTGAAGAGGTTCCACAAGGTTCCAAAAGATCGTCACTTTGAAACAAGCCCTACATATTCGAAAATCTCTTGAACTGTTCGTAGATTAGCGGCTTTAGAAAAGCACAGCAATAGACCGCGAAGACGAGACGAGAGCACACGCCTCTCAATTTATTCAAGGGCAGCCCTTAAAATTAATCGCCTTGAAGAGGTTCCAAAAGGTCCTATATAAACTACACTATGTGCAATTCTTTTGCAAATACTTCATCGCAATAAGACAGCCAACTGGTCGAAGATCAGGCCACTCGCCCTGCCAATATGCTGAACGAAATTAAAACATCTGGTGCAAAACATAGCTAGGCAGGATCGAGTGAGAATGAATGATTAAAAGAATGAATGAATGAATGAATGAGCGAACGAATGAACGAGTGATTGCGTGAGTTAATATATGCGAGTTGGTGAGCAGACGAACTCCTACTCACCTCTTCTCCCTCTTCTCCGTGTTCCCTTCGGGAGATGACGAAGTTGGCCTTTGGAGGATTCTTCCACTTCTCGAACTCAGCCTGCTTCTGTTGCCTGGCGTAGTATTTCTTCTGCTCATCCTCGTCCTTCTTCCTCTTCCTCTCGTCCTGTAATATACAATACATTACAATACATTACAATACAATACAATACAATACAATACAATACAATACAATACAATACAATACAATACAATACAATACAATACAATACAATACAATACACTACAATACAATACAATACATCACAATACAATACAATACAATACAATACAACCGTATTATTTTGATACTGCACTCCTTCCAAACTTCAGAAGTGCACACACAACCGTACGACAGAACATCGATGGAGGAGCAGAGGAACTGTGAGTAAAGGACTTGATCAAGGTCCCTACACAGCAACTGCCTCGGGTGAGGCTCGAACCCGTACCATACGCGTTACAGGTCGAGTGCTCTAACAAATCGGCCACCGTGTCATGCAGCAACATTCACACTCACCGCCGCTCTCATTGCTAAAATATATCCAGTCTCGTACAACGAAATCCTCGGCTCTTGGGGTCAGTTGCTGAATGAAACAGATAGATAGACGCACAGACAGTATGAGAGAGAGAGAGAGAGAGAGAGAGAGAGAGAGAGAGAGAGAGAGAGAGAGAGAGAGAGAGAGTGAGAGAGAGAGAGAGAGAGAGAGAGAGAGCGAGACAGACAGACAGAGAGACAGACAGACAGAGTCAGAGACAGAGACAGACACAGAGACAGACACAGACAGACAGACAGACAGACAGACAGACACAGACAGATGCAGACAGACAGACAGACACAGACAGATAGACAGAGACTGATAGACCGAGGTATAGATGTGAGATGGGAGAGTGAGAGAAAAGTTAAAGGATAGATACAGGAACACGTATAGGCCTACAATGTAGAAAGAGAGCTACCGAGACAGAATTAGAATCAGAAACAGCTACAGAGGCAAACAGAAGTAAGGAGAAAAACGGAGGGAGCTGTAGATAGATGATAATATGATTTGACAAGATGGCAAAAATAAGACACAGGCGTACACAGGAGAGAACAAAAGATTAGAGATAAAGACACAAAGAGGAGTATATCTTGGGTACGGTGTAGCGTATACCTCTTCGGCTCTCTTTCTGGCATCTTCGGCTGCTCTTTCGGATGCCAATCTCCTCTCTTCCTCCTCTCGCTCCTTCTTGCGCTTCTCCTGCAGAAAAAGCATAAAGCCAACAGCAGGAGGTGAAATCTCTGTGCCTCGCATGCAGAGGCGTCTATCCCTCCCCCTAAGTCATTGGAGCAACTTCCCCTTTCCCCCTTCTTCTTCCCCTTCCCCTTCCTTCCCCCCTAAAATGGTGGCACACACACTGACAGATCTCCCCCCTATTTCTTGGATGGAGCATTTGCTCCAAGGTTTCTATGGTGTAGACGACCCTGCTCGCATGTATAGGGCCTAATAGACCTAAATACTGACGATTAGAGCCTAAGCCCAAATATGGGGCCTACACAATACAAAACTACACAACACTACATAACGATTCAGTTTAAACCAGTGGTTCCCAAACTTCTGTCTGCACCGCCCCACCCCATACTGGCCCAGTTAGCTATATTGGTTAAAGTGTATAGGCACTGCGTCGGGCGCCAACCAGGGTGAGGGGTAGCCGGTTCGCATAGCGATGGTGGATTATTATTTCAGAAATTTAAATCTCGGGCTAGCACGGTCCGTATACACGGGGATCTTAAATGACGTGGCGCCCATTAAAGAGGGTAGCGATGGTTAAGGATCTCACCCGATCAATTCATTGAAAAAATGAGCAGTCATTAGTCTACACTCGAGGGACGGTTGAGGTGCTACGTGTCTTCGGGATCTTTCAAATCTGTTGCCTAGATTTATTCCACCGGTAACAACACCTTACTGATGGCTGCGGAGTTTCTTGACTTTTTTCAAGTTTATTTATACAGTTGCTCGGATGTGTATGCGTTCATGAACGAATACATCAGCCCAAGAGGCATGTATGTCTATGTATATGTGCATGTATGTGTGTATGTCGCCTTAGCAGATAATTCTGACTACACAGGTGCTATTCGCGCAGCTAATAATGCAATCGAGCTTGAGGTATTTCCGGATGATAGTGAAACTAACTCATTAATTGAAGATTTAAACGCCGACCCTGACAGAAATTTTTTTAGAAACCCAAACTGGTCTAGTAATTATATTACTACAGAGACCCTCGCTGAACACTTACAATCGGGATTTCACCAGAGGGATAGGACATTCACCGTAATGCACATTAACTGCCGCAGTATGGCGCATAAACTCGCTGATATAAGTGAGCTGGCTAATATGTCTCAGGCCTCAGTTATTGGACTGACTGAAACTTGGTTAGACCCGGGCTTGGAAGGTACCATTCATGTTAATGGATTCAACTATTTAGGTAAATCAAGGGCTTCAGTAAGGGGTGGTGGAGTGGGTCTGTTAATAAATAAAAATTTAAAATTTCATCAGTTCGCTCCAAAGGGTAATCTTGAGAATCATAAGACATATGAGAGTCTTTTCGTTCGTTTATCCCTAAAAACGAGCTCACCAGTAGTAGGAATAATTTATAGACCACACGGACAGAAACTAAAGGAATTCAACGAAGAATTCGACGAATTACTATCGGGAATAAAAAAGAGTGCAAAAGAGGTGATTTTACTGGGGATTTTAACATAGATCTCTTAAAAATAAATGAGCATAATGGAACTAATATTTTTCACAACTGTCTTGCGTCCCACCACTACCTACCAACTATAACCAAGCCCACTAGGATCACCTTGACCACCAGAACTTTGATAGATAATATATTCAGTAACGCTTGGTCTAGGTTAGTCGAGGCCTTTATTGTCATCTCGGATATTTCAGACCACCTTCCTATCTATGCCCGATTTTCCTTTGAAACCATGCCGGTTATTAACCCCCACCACAAGGAAAGCAGATTAGTTAATGAAGCCAACTTAAATAAATTTAAATTGACACTAGAAGAAGAGAACTGGGATTCCATAACAAAGGCGTGTGAACTGGATGATGCTAATGAGGCATATGATCTATTTTTTGATAAATTCTACCAGGCCTACAATGCAGCCTTTCCAATCGTAACGGTATTAAAGACTCGAAAGAGCAATTTCAAGAAACCCTGGATGTCAGTAGGAATCCTAAAATCCTGTAAAAAGAAAAATTCATTATATGTAAAATATCTCAAAACCCCCACCCCAGAAAATAAGATCACTTTTACCGAATATAGGAATAAATTTAAAACAATTAGAATCCAAGCTGAACGCAATTATTATACGACTGAATTCTATAAACATCATAACGACCTAAAAGCTACTTGGAAACTACTTCGTTCCGCCATGCAAATAGAAGACAACAATATTACCCAAATTAAACTCAAAATAAATGGAGTCCTGGTGGACGACCCAGGAATAATTGCCAATAATTTTAACAACTATTTTGTCAATATAGCCAGTGATTTGTCAAAGAAAATCCCGGATTCTCCACGCACCTTTGAACAATATCTTCCTCCATCCCGATTAAACTCTATGGGCCTGACATTGACCTCCCCTGAGGAGATACTGAAAATAGGCGGGTTACTAAAAAAAAACCCACTCCAAAGGTCTGGATGACATTGACCCTTATATCGCCACCCAATACCTATATTTAATTACAAAACCATTAGCAGCAATCATTAACTGTTCTCTTATCAACGGACTGGTCCCACATAAGATAAAAATGGCAAAAGTAGTACCAATCTTCAAAAAAGGTGATACTGATAACCCGGCTAACTATAGACCCATCTCGATACTTCCATATTTCGCTAAATATTTCGAGAAAATAGTTTACGACAGACTCAGTAACTATATCAACAGCTTTAATCTAATTCACCACTCTCAGCATGGATTCCAATCGGGCCATTCCACTTATATGGCCCTAATCGACATGGAGGACAAAATCACCAAAGCTATTGATTCTAACGAATACTCAGTGGGTATTTTCATCGACCTAGCCAAGGCCTTCGACACGGTCGACCATTCCATATTATTAAAAAAATTAGAAAATTTCGGAATCAGAGGCCCAATTCTAAGATGGTTCTACAGTTATTTCCTGAACCGCACTCAAAAAGTTCTATGCAATGGTGTACTTTCAGAAAGTCGCTCAATCTTATATGGGGTACCACAGGGCTCCAATCTCGGGCCCTTACTATTTCTTTTATACATTAATGATCTAGCTACGATCTCAAAAACTCCTCACTTTATCCTATTTGCCGACGATACCAATATTTTTTATGCTCACCAGTCTTGGCAAACCCTAATGGATACCATAAATTCAGAATTAAAACTTGTAAACTATTGGTTCACGGCAAATAGGCTCACCCTCAACTTTGACAAAACCAACTTTATAATTTTTAAATCCCATAGGAAAATTACACCTATTGATATCACCCTGGAAATAGCGGGAACCCACTTAGCCCAAGTTGAGTCTGCCAAATTCCTGGGTGTGATTGTTGATAGGCACCTTTCTTGGAAAGAACACATTGATTTCATTGTACAAAAAATTGCGAAAAACATAGGCATCATAAAAAGGATCTCCTACCTACTTCCTGAGACTATCAGATTGAACCTTTACCTTTCCTTAGTCCTACCGTACTTAAGTTATTGTAATTTAATCTGGGCATCCACCTACGACTCCAGACTTAGTAAATTAATAATTCTTCAAAAAAGAGCAGTTAGAATGGTTGCCGGTGTCCCCACTGGCACCCATACTAGTCCAATTTTTACTAGACTTAACCTTCTGGACATAAAGCAACTTAGATCTTCACAGATAGGAAAGTTCCTCTACCTATCTGAACATAACAGTCTACCAGCTTCATTTCACAATTACTTTATAGCCGGCTCGCAGATTCACATCCACAATACTAGGAACGCTACCTCCCTCAGACCTACTAAAGCCCGCACAAACATACGAGCATTTAGCATAAAAGTTTTCGGACCTAAATTATGGGCGAAGATTCCTCCAGACATTCGCCTCTCTCCAAATATTCATTTATTTAAGACCCGTTTGAAATCGTTCCTAATGAGTTCTGTCGCAATTGAACTTTAACATTGAACGCACGGGGTGTCGTTGCGCTGTGGGGTTCACGTGTGCGCACGTGGGCCACTTCTACTCCCATTTTTTTAAACTCGCCAATGATTCTTATTCCTTTCTACTTTTCTTCACCGCTTTAGTTAGTTAGTTAAGCTTAGTAAGATAGTTAAGATTAGTTAAGCAGTTTTGATTTGCCTTACTTTCTTTCTCCTCCTTGGTTTCTCTCAAGACAGCCATACTGACCGTGCTACTTAATCCAGTAGGTGTCCCTGCCCAGCGGGAATTCTTCCCTTTGGGGCCACCTTTTGCCTCAACAGGCGTGACCTGCGAATAATTCTTGTTTTAATTGTTTTTGAAATTTTGGTTGTCATTACGTCTATTGAGATGCAATAAAATGTTTTGATTGATTTGATTTTGATTGATTGATTGATGTATGTATGTAATACTATGTATGTATGTATGTATGTATGTATGTGTGAATGTATGTAGGTCTATGCATGTATGTATTTATGTCTGTATGTATGCCTGAATGTATATATGTATTGTATGTATGTATGTATGTATGTATGTATGTATGTATGTATGTATGTATGTATGTATGTATGTATGTATGTATGTATGTATGTATGTATGTATGTATGTATGTATGTATGTATGTATGTATGTATGTATGTATGTATGTATGTATGTATGTATGTATGTATGTATGTATGTATGTATGTATGTATGTATGTATGCACTTTTGTGTGTACATGAATGTGTGCATGTCTGCATGTAGTTATGCATGTCTGCATATACGTATGTATATATATATATATAATATATATATATTATATATATATGCATGATTGCTAGAGGTGCGTGAGTTTGTTAGCGTGACTTACGCTTCTCTCTCGGAGTTCCTCGATTTCCTCGCCCATCCTTGACCTTTCGACCTTGTTCTGTTCGAGCAGCTCCAGGTCAGTCTCATCGAGTCCAATGGAATCCACCGTCACAGCCTGCTCACGACGCTTCTGCAGACACAAGACAACAGATTCACACCATTGTGCACTGATTATTCACAGTCGCAGTCGTAGGCGTAATTTGGGGGGGGGGACGAGGGGTACCCGTACCCGCACGTTTTGGACTGGGGGTACCGTGCCCCCCACTTTTTGAATAATACCAATCAATATTTTATTATCGCGCCTTCCCAGAGATAGCAGTATTCGCCTTGCTTTGTGTATGTAAGAAATTGGTCCCCCTCCACTTTTTAGACCAAAGTTAAGACCCTGGTCGCAGAATTGGTACATTTACCAGGAGTAGTGCTGAAGAAATACGTAAGTAAGTAAATATATTCTTTATTAACCAATTGCTAAGCGCATTTTGGTGTACAGACATCTAATAAACACAGATAAAAAAAACTATATAACATCATAACAATAAATGTTTTGCGCATCAGGCTGTCGGCGGGAGGATTATATGCGATCATGCATGGACACGGGGATGGAGGGAGTAGTACAGGGGTGGGCAAACTTTTTACACATTGGGCCACATTACGCGCCAAAAACAATCGGAGGGCCGGATAACAAATTTTAACTTTCAATAACGACTAACATGAAAAGAAGTTTACTTATTGAAAATACAATAATAATTAGGCCTATTAAACAGAGCCTTTTTCAGCCGGGAAGCGCCGGAACGGCGTTCCGGCACCCTTTTTCAGCTACTAAAACCATTTATTTATTTATTTATTTTAATAATGAAAAAAATTGAGTTATTTTCATTTAATTTCAGTGTTGTCAACAGTTAATGTTTTCAGTGTTCATTGAGACCCCTCCCAACCTCAATCCCGGTTTCTCAGGCTTTGCCCTCGACTTTAGGCCCTATAGTCCGTCCATAATTGTTCAGTTCCGGAACCTATTGTTTTAGTTCCGGAATCTTTTTCCAAGAAAAAGGCACTGATATTAAAAAATACCTGAACATAGTTGGCTGTTACTAGTGAGATGTATGCATTGTGAGCATGAATTAACAAAAGAATGTTATCAGGTCTGATCTTTGAGAACTATATGTCACTTTGTGGGTCAATTAAATCCAACTGAAAGAACTAATGTCAAAATTAATGTGAACGGTATAGCAAGCAAAGCAAATTCAGTCGCAATTGATTTAAGATCCGCAGATCATCTGGAGAACTCGATCTTAATTCTGTCAAATTTGACAACTGAAGGCTTTATTTTTCTATATACTCTGCTGTGTCAGTTTGCAACTGAGTGGAGGATAGATAAGTGTCCGTAGTTTTGTTCTTTCATCTGCTTTGAAAGCAACATTTATAAGTTCACTTCTGCGTACATATCGTGGGAAAAATATGTGGGGAAGTGGGGCAGGACGGCAGAGTTAAGACACAGAGTGATTTTAAAAGACGAGACCGGAATAGTAAGCAAGAGAGAGGTGTCACATGAGTAAAATAAAGAAAACTTCACGCGGTCTGAATTTTTTTTTATATCTGAGGAACTGCGGGGGCCGGATAAAAAGTGTCGGCGGGCCGGATCCGGCCCGCGGGCCGTAGTTTGCCCACCCCTGGAGTAGTAGGTGGATTTGGATGGGGGTAGTACTTGATGCAGGACGTGGGCCATGTCCATCAGGACAGTCCCAAAGATGCGGTTTTCGGCGTTGATATTCAGAGCAGAGTGGAGACTCAGACAGATGTTGCTGGACTGGATTATGACGGAGGGATACAGCAGACTTAAACAAGCTCAGCACCGAAAGGAGTGGTGTTATCGGACGGTTGAACCTATCTGAGGGCAGAGAACCCGAAGCAGAAAGAGATAATCAGGTCACCCAGAGCAAACAGTCTAACAATTGAGCTGCATTGGTTTTCCAGTTGCTTTTAGTACACTCTTGTCGATAAACCGTTAAGTTCGCGACAAGCGGTGATAATTCTGTGGGGAGGGCCAGGGGCATGAGAGTGCCTCCCTACGATAATCCTCAATGAAATCTTGGTTAGATTGGCAGCAATGGCATAATAGAAGATGTTACGAAATCTGTTTTCTGTCCTTATCAACGCAACAAGGGATAATATAGTTACATTATTCCAAAGTTATATATACATTGATACATTTTTGCTTCAAGTTCTTTCATGCATGAGAAAGTGGCTGAAGCAGAAAGTGAAATATCACAGAGTAAGGGATCATCCGGTTAAGCAACTCCAGCGGCTCAGCGAGACTATAGGTGTCGTGACGCATAGTTGCTCGCCGTAACAATCGTCATCAATTAGGCCTATATATATATATAGATGCACTGATATACTATACGAGAATCAACCAGGATGCGATTGTAGACATCGTAATCTTAAACTCCAAATTTCAAAAGCGCCACTTAACTTGAAAGTTAAGCGCAGAGCATCAGCTTATTCACGAGTGCTGCGTCGAGTCATAGGGGTTGCCCAAAGGGTAGTCAAAAGGAGATCCGAGGCAGTTGCTAAAGGATGTACAGTAGCTGCTAAGGCGGGTAGCATAGACAGTAGAATTTCGGAATTAGATAGAGGATTCTCTAACTATTCACTGCTATGTAAAGGCGTAACTTACTGGGGTACCCCTACGAGGGGTACCCTTAGCCCCACTTTTTGGACTGGAGTGTACCGTATCCCCCCATTTTTCATACCCATTCTTTTTGCCCATTATTATTTTATCTGAGGAAGCCCCCAAGATTCAAAACAATTTCCGACCATTATCATCAGTGTGATCACCATCATCATCACTCTCATTGTTATTATTATTATTATTATTGTTCTAAAAGAGGTGGAAATATTATCTGTGAAATCACAATGCAATTATTACAAGATGTTACAAGATGTTGCTATGGAAATAATAATTATACTCTGTATGAAATCAAAATGCGATTATTACAAGAGATTGCAATGACAATATATCCTGTATGAAGCCACAATGCAATTATTACAAGAGGCCGCTATTACAATACACCCTATGTGAAAATGCAGTCACAATGCAATTATTCCCAGAAGTTTAAAAGAGGCTGCTAAGGCAACATGCCCTCTATGAAATCACAGTGCAATTATTACAAGACGTTGCTACGGAAATATAGCTTACATGAAATCACAATGCAATTAGTACAAGAGGTTGCTAAGGCAATAATATCCTCTATTAAATCACAATGCAATTATTACAAGACGTTGAAATCACAATGCAAGACGTTGCTACGGAAATATAGTTTGTATGAAATCACAATGCAATTATTACAAGAGGTTGCTAAGGCAATATATCCTCTATGACATCACAATGCAATTATTACAAGACGTTGCTACGGAAATATAGCTTGTATGAAATCACAATGCAAGACGTTGCTACGGAAATATAGTTTACATGAAATCACAATGCAATTATTACAAGAGGTTGCTAAGGCAATATATCCTCTATGACATCACAATGCAATTATCACAAGACGTTGCTACGGAAATATAGTTTGTATGAAATCACAATGCAAGACGTTGCTACGGAAATATAGTTTGTATGAAATCACAATGCAATTATTACAAGAGGTTGCTAAGGCAATATCCTCTATGACATCACAATGCAATTATTACAAGAGTTTGCTACGGAAATATAGCTTGTATGAAATCACAATGCAATAATTACAAGAGGTTGCTAAGGCAATATATGATATATCCTCTATGACATCACAATGCAATTATTCCCAGGGGTTAGACAATCGTTGTCCCTCGAACATGGAAGAACGTAGCTTTTGCTTAAACGATAGTAAGTTGGGAGGTTGATAAATTAATGGTGAATTAATTATTGTCGCTATTGTTATTATTATTATTATTATTATTATTATTATTATTATTATTATTATTATTATTATTATTATTATTATTATTATTATTATTATTATTAGTAGTAGTAGTAGTAGTAGTAGTAGTAGTAGTAGTAGTAGTAGTAGTAGTAGTAGTAGTAGTAGTAGTAGTAGTAGTAGTAGTATCATCATTATTAACCCTCTTATTATTATTATGCTTGCAATACAAGCGATGGCGTTATACTTGTTCAACAGCCGCAAAGCTGAAACAATGCGAAATTTGGTAGCCCCCAGTGCACTTTCTAGACCAAAGTTACACCCCCGCTGCTATGATTATTAGCCTATTGCGTAAACCAGTGACAGAGAGATAGGCAGGCAGACAGACAGACGGACGGATAGCAGACATAGTCCAATCGAAATAGGCTTACATATTAAACAGAATGGAATCCACACAGGTAGAAACGAATAGAAAGAAAGACACGCAGTATATTAGCCTGTTGTATTTGCAGTATCAGAGAAATATAAATTTAGAGAGAAAAAAGAGAAAGAGAGACAAAGAGGCATGCAGACAGACAAAGGGACAGACAGGGAGACAGAGAGGAAGACATACAGAGAGAGAGGACGGATTTCTGACACTGTATGTCCTCTCCATTCCCGTCTGATCCACTCAGTATGAGAATTGTAGAAAAAAGACTGGGGGGGGGGTTGGACCTTGATTCATGTGGAGTTTGGGTGTGAAATGAAGACGAGACGAGAGCACACGGCTCTCACTTTATTCAAGGGCAGCCCTTAAATCGCATTGAAGAGGTTCCAAAAGGTCCTATATAAACTATACTATGTGCAATTCTTTTGCAAATACTTCATCGCAATAAGTCTGTCTGTCTGTCTGTCTGTCTGTCTGTCTGTCTCTCTCTCTCTCTCTCTCTCTCTCTCTCTCTCGCTCTCTCTTACTGTCTGTGCGTCTATCTATCTGTCTCATTCAGCCGCTGACCCAAGAGCCCAGGATTTCGTTGTACGAGACTGGATATATTTTAGCAATGAGAGCGACGGTGTGTGTGAATGTTGCTGCATGGCATGGTGGCTGATTGGTTAGAGCGATCGGCCTGTAACGCGGAGAGTACGGGTTCGAGCCTCACCCGAGGCAGTTACTGTGTAGGGACTTTGAGCAAGTCCTTCACTCACAGTTGCTCTGCTCCTCCATCGATGTTCTGTCGTATGGTCATGTGTGCACTTCTGAACTTTGGAAGGAGGCAGTATCAAAATAATGCAGTTGTATTGTAGTGTATTGTGATGTATTGTATTGTATTGTGTTGTATTGTATTGTATTGTATTGTGATGTATTGTATTGTATTGTGATGCATTGTATTGTATTGCATTGTATTGTGATGTATTGTATTGTATTGTATTGTATTATATTGTATTGTATTGTATTGTATTGTATTGTATTGTATTGTATTGTATTGTATTGTATTGTATTGTATTGTATTGTATTGTATTGTATTGTATTGTATTGTAATGTATTGTATTGTATTGTATTGTATTGTAATGTATTGTATTGTATTGTATTGTATATTGCAGGACGAGAGGAAGAGGAAGAAGGATGAGGATGAGCAGAAGAAATACTACGCCAGGCAACAGAAGCAGGCTGAGTTCGAGAAGTGGAAGAATCCTCCAAAGGCCAACTTCGTCATCTCCCGAAGGGAACACGGAGAAGAGGGAGAAGAGGTAGAGTAGGAGTTCGTCTGCTTACCAACTCGCATATATCAACTCACGCCATCACTCGTTCATTTGTTCTTTCGTTCGTTCGTTCGCTCATTCATTCATTCATTCATTCTTTTAATCATTCATTCTCATTCGACCCTGCCTAGTTATGTTTTGCACCAAATGTTTTAATTTCGTTCAGTATATTGGCAGGGCGAGTGGCCTGATCTTCGACCAGTTGGGGTCCTAAGAAAGACTAGGGGGGTTGAACCCCCCAACCCCCCCCGACAATTCTCACCCTGGATCATCCACTCATCGACAGTGTACGGCCGATGTATTCGTTTTGAATCGGAGTCCGTCAGATATATAGGATCTCAGTTAGTCTCTCCCTCTGTCTCTCTCTTTCTGTCTCTGTGTGTCTCTCTCAATCTATATTTCTCTGATACTCTGAGGCTGAGGTTTAGAGGCGATGTAGCCCCTGGGGTTGGATCATTGATTAGCTTTAAAAACAAAACAGCTCTTGCATCTGATCAATAGAAAATTAACAACTGACCTTCAGCGCCAGTTCGCCCTCAGTTACTCTGCAAACAAACAAACAACAAACATCGTACATAATATTACCAGAATTATCATAATGATGACGACTCAACGACAAAAACGACAGCGACGACTACAACGATGGCTGAGAGTAAAAGAATGCATCATTAAACAATTAGAAGCGCTATATCAATCTTTCAATTTCTGGTATCAAATTGATATCAAATGACAGACAAATCGTCGTCTAAGGATATTTGACGGTGTTGGATACGACAGATCAAGAAGAGTGAAGTCGAGCAATTGCGACATTTTAGCCGCGCGTGGTTTTGATTGTATGGGACACTGCCAGGCCATCTGGGCTACGTTGCTAACTCAGGCTCCCATCCCTCCGCAGGTCGGGAGTTAAAAGGCGTCCAATCATTGAACTGTTGTAGTTGTGTTTTCACTTCATCCTGAGTTTCCATACAAGCATGACAAGAGATTCTGTAATACCTTTACGCCCATAGGCTGACTGTACCTACTTATGGCCTCTGTATTACTTCCCAATGCCGTAATTTATGTATACATGGGCGTCCGCAGCAATGTTTCTAGGGGGCAAAAAGTGGGGAGGGGGAATAATGACGCTTTTGCATGCAAAAAATGTGCATGGAAAAAAATGATGATCAAGCACTTTACCTAAACAATTAAGTGTTTCTTCGCATTGAAAATCGTGCTGAGACTGTTGTAATAATCATAATAATCAAAAGATTTTATTTTTATAAAATATTTGTAAAATCCAGTGGGCGCAAATGCGTCCCCTTGCCCCCTCCCTCCGGACGCCCATGTATGTATAAGCATGTAGGCTATATCTACAGATGATAATAATTGTAAGCTGTGTAGTTGTGGAATTCGTAACTGTGCGGATGATCGGGTTGAACCTATGGAGCCAAAACCTTTTCCTATAATTAGGCTATTGGACGCCTACGTACATAGACCTTCGGCCGGTTAACATTGGTGCTTCTGTCTGTGTAAATCTGGAGCGATCGTTTCAGTTAATGTTCTATCCCCATCTCTCCTCTCCTTATGCTCCTCCTTCTTGTCCTCTTCCTCCTCCAATTCTTCCATTTTAACCACTGCCTTCTCCTCCTTCTCATCATCCCACCATCTCATTCTAAATCATTTCAGTATCCTTGCTGCAACAGCTGGCTCAAGTGCATCTATGCCTCCTCCGTTGCACAAACTGTTTACATCGTTCATACATCATACATGTATTTATGCGCACATATTTTTCTAAAGATAGCCTTGCGTTAACGCGATGCTATAATAGGAGCATCATAGTCATTTCAATTTCATGTCTGAAAGAGACGCCCTTAAAGTCGGCGATTGTACGTTTGCCTCAGCAACTGATAAGAAAAACGATAAACTCATCGCTCTGAGAGGTTTTTACAACTGCTCTACATAAAAACCCAGGTACATCGTTGGCTGGACCGATAGATGGAAGCCACAACATAACCAAAAGCAGGTGATCAGAGTATTCCGTCAGAATGGAGAGAACCAGCGTAGGTTGCAAATGCATTCCGAGACACAGTTGCACAACGCCATGCACTTATCCACTTAACTGCATAAGATGAAAGTTAAATGTTAGAGCTAATAGACTCCCTTACACACATCTGTAGAAATTCCTCAACCACGATAACAGTAAATCAATGACAGGACATACTTGAAACAGACTTTAAGGTTTTAAGATCTTCTATAACTAATACTGGACATATACGATCACTAGCATCTTTAAAGGTTCAGAAAACGTTTTCTGTTCATCTTTATTAAGACACATATGTTCGGCAATTGAGCTGGTTGAAAACCGGTATATGCACTTACTCATCCGCCATTTTGACCAAAACGAAGAGGTATCTGCAAGTAGGAACAAGAGCGTGACCTGTCGATCAGATGACCCTACAACAGCAAATACACAGAGCAAACGATCAGACTAAGTACAGTAATGCACACACCTATACTGTAGGATACTCATACAATAGGCCTACACATACGATACTCCTACGATATTCATTTGATACTTATGTGATACTCATGTGATACTCATATTATGCTCATTCGATACTCATACGATATTGCACATGATACTTATATGATACTCATATCATGCTCATATAATACTCAAACGGACTCTGGCCTCCTGTTGACTACCATTTGGAGGTACTGACTCGACGCAGCGCTCGTGAATATGCTGGTGCCCTGTGCTTAAATTTTGAGTCGGTACCTCGGATAGGCGCTATAAAAGAGCTCTGAATGAAGAAATGAGTAATGCATTGTCAAACGCCTAAGAACGTCTAAATTTAAAACCAAGGTGCAATCGATTCTGAAACCTACATCGTCATTCTCGACTATAAACACCGATTTCATATCGTTCATTCATTCATTCTGGAAATTTATGTAGCGCATCTTCCAGATACCTACTCAGAGGCGCTCAATCGTCATATAGTTGGCCTATATGCCTACTAAGTATATGAATCATTGACCTACTGATACATCTTTTGACCCTATTGCGTAATCGTCGGGTCAATAGACGAAACACACCAACAAACCCCACAAAACTGATACAAAATGTTTCTCAGTTGATTTTGTTGCCATTTTATTATTATTATTATATTCGTTTATTACATAATGAGGCTGACACACCGCAGACTGGTTAAATAATGGAATTTAAGGACTAAGAATATTCTAAACATTAGTAGAATTGCCTTGGATGCTATAGACTGGCATATTCCTATTCGTCATTTCTAATAGGAAAGGCATGCTTTGTCAGACCTTCTAGTGTAATTTTTAACAAGGGACCTCCAAGCTTTATATAGCTTAGGGTCTTGCCCAAGTCTAAATCCGGCACTGCATTTCGGTAGAGAGCATCCTTCGTAGTTGTAATACGTTTGTCTACAGCGACTGTACGGCTTCGACCTTGCTCGTTTTCAATGAATTTATCGGGTGAGAAAAGGTTTATAACTTAAAGTATCACTGTACAGGTACGAGTCTTATGACTTGTAGCTAATAGGCACTAATGAAGAACCAAGGACAGGTCAGGCAGATCCTGATGCATATATCACGGGGCTGGTTATGATGATTGTTACTGTTAATGCAGTGCAGTACTCTGTGAGGCAAAGTTAGCCTAGCACTGATAAGGTTTGCTCAGAAGAGATAAAAATAGGATTGAGTAGCTGAGTTGGTCAGTTCTGAGGGAACACGTATAGATTTAAGACTTCGAGACACTCATCAGAGGCATTCAATATACCAGAATCTCACTACAAGGAGCTTATACATAAGCCTAAGCACATGAGCAATAAATCGGTAAATCCATGGCCTGAGACTAGGACAAAGGCCCAAGACCCATAAACATAGGACCCCTAACCCGAAAAACACAGAATAGATCCATGGGCGTCCGGAGGGGGAAGGGGACATTTGCCCCCCTGGATTTTGCAAATATTTTATAAAAATAAAATCTTTTCATTATTATAATTATTACAACAGTCTTAACACAATTTTCAATGTAAAACACTTAATTACTTAGATAAGTCCTTGACCATTATTAATTTTAAGGTTGTCATGTGCTCTGTATTCAATCATATGCAAAACGCCACTTTACTCCCCGTACAACATTATGCCCCTATAAAAATTTTGCCGCCCCCCCCCAAATTCCATGGATCCAGTCCCATAAACATAGGAACTAGGCCCAAAAACATAGAATAGACCTTGGCTCATAAATATGAGACCTAAACCCAAACATAATAGACCTAAGTCCATCAACAGGACCTGGGCCGAAATACATAGAATAGACCTAAGCCCATCAACATAGGACCTGGGCCAAAATACACAGAATAGACCTAGGTCATCAACATAGGACCTAGGCCCAAAAACACAGAATAGACCTATGCCCATCAACATAGGTTCATACGACTTACGTACTGACGCTGACATTCACGAAACACCAAACATTTCAGCAAAAAAATGGCCTTAGCATTCCAAATGTTTTCAGTCTTATGAGGTATTGCCTTGACCCCAGGCTAGGCCGGTGAATAAGTTGGTCTTCCTGACGTGGCTTTTATGTGGCGCTGAGAAATTTCGGAGATTTAAATTTACATTACATTTACATTTGCCTCTGAAATCCTCTGAGCGGTCTCTGACTCACAATCTTCACAAAGGATCGACACCTGTGGACGAGAACATTTCTTCATGGACACAATTTGCGTCTGTTCGTATAAGGTCGTTACTATTATTATTACTACGCATTTATTAAGCACCACTATGACTAATGACCAAGCATCAATCGATGGCGCAGAGCAATTGTGAGTGAGGCGCCGACTTCTTGGGAGCCTTGTGTGCCAATGCACCCAGAAGAAGAATTGGGCCTTAAATTAAAAATTTTTACAACTAAGTAATCTCACAACTTGAGAAGTACAACTACAACACAAATACCCAACATTGCATGATCTTATAACAGTCACAGCCCGTGCATAAATAAATTATTTATTTATTTATTATTTTAAAAAATAAACAGTAAAACTGGAACGTCGTCACTTTTCTAACCTCGTAATTTTTGACAAGAAAAGAATTTTCTTTCTCCTAAAATCCGCTAAAACTCATCTACCTAAGGAGAGTGGAATGGGGAGGGGGTGGTGGGAAGGGGGAGGACCAGGCACCCAGAGACAAAAGCACAAGTCGGCGCCTATGTGAGTGATCCACTTTTGCTCAAGGTTCCTACATAGTAGTAACCGTCTCAGGTAAGGAGGCTCGAACCGGGTACTCTGGTGATACAAGACGAGCACTCTAACCATTCGGCTACCGTATCCCACTATAAATTCCTTTGAACAGGTATAAGTTTTCCAATGAAGCACTTGAGGTAGAATAACATTTCTTAACATAAATCAAAACCAATCAATTCCAAATCTATCCAAACTTTAAAAGCGCTTCCTGATTGAAAGTCAGATTACTGACGTGTTGAGAATCAAATGGAGACCCAAGACCTAACGTTTCCATAGTGGATATGCACTGCAGTAGGCATACTCATTACCATACGCCGAGAAATCGATAGGTTTTGGGGTTCGAATATCGACTTAAGTCAATTAGTTTACCCTAATCTACATCGGTAACTGACGGATCCTGGTGTTAAGAAAGGGGGGGCTTACAATTGTTAGGTATGAGGAAAAGTCAATTTGGAACCGATTTCAAGATTTCATGTCGCCAGCAAATAATGATATGATTTACTTTAGTCGACGGCATTTTAGACGATTTATTCGATCTCATTGCTTGACTTCCCGTCGCATTTGTTCGCTTTAATGATTCTATCAAACACGTGTTTTAAATACAACATTCCCCCGCGCAGTTGTTGCCGAAACCGTTAGGGGAATTGAAATCAATGGAGTAGACTTTAAACTCATTTAATGGGGTGTAGCCATAATGCTTATGATCAGTCCTTGTCTTACACGTAAAACAATATATAGCTATAATTTTACAAAGGAACCATCTGAAAACATTCTTTTAGAAAAGAAAGATGCACGCTGCACCAGTGGCGTCGCCCAGATTTGAAACATAGTACGGCAAATTAGAGAGGTCTGGAGACTAAAGTCTTTAACAAACAAAAAGTGGTACGGTACGGCAAAAGTAAGTTGTTGCCGTACCACCTTAAAAAGTGGTACGGCAAAAGCCATACCACAGATATAGGCGGCGACGCCACTGTGCTGCACCGAAATTTATATTTAAATATGAATTTGAAGTATAAACATCAGATTCGCTCATGCAATGAATTGACTCTGGTAGGCTACTAAAAGATAAGATAGGCTAATTGGCTAACTGTCTCGTGTTGAGATAGAATCATCCGGTGCCTAGAAACGCATCGGAAACGCATTCACTTACCCTTTGGTCGCCGATGTTCTGGTGTCGAAACCAAAGAAACGGAAAGCTATATCGAGATACAACACGAACCGAGATCGGGTGTGGCAGGGTTAGTTAGCGCCGACGGTTCGTACGCAGAGGACCCTCAACCGACACCGAGCTACGGTCAAATGCAATTCAAACAGAAACTAAATAGACATGTTCTAAGGATTTAGTACCCACCTGAACGAGTCCTGGTAGACAAAGCGCCCGGGAACAGAACTTCCCGTCGGATGCTAGCACCCCTTTCAAGACAGGCGCAGTGAGTCCTCCGCCGCCGCTGCCGCCCTTCGTAGGTTCGTCTCCACCTGAGCGGGTATTTTTGACTCCTAGACTTACGCTACGCCAGGACCCAAAATAATCGGTCGCTGAAGCCGCCTGCAGGCTAAGGGGCGCTGGAGCCGCGACTGAAGGGTATGCCCGGTCGGTCGGTCTTTCGGTGAGCCGCCTGCAGGCTAAGGGACGCTGGAGCCGACACTGAAGGGGGATGTCTGGTTGGTCGTCTACGTGTTTTTGCCTGTACTACCGGTGGCCATGGCGTAGCCTTTTATAGCTAGCATCTAATGCCAACCAACTCGTGGTGTAGCGCGTAACACGGACGGCGGGAAGCGAGTGATGCTGCTACCTTTGCTTGCTGCTGCTGTGGGTTTACACTGGATACATTGGAGCAGTGCCCTAGGTTCTGTATTTAGCGCATCCACGCCTCTCATCTCTCTCCGTAAAGTTGGTTTGTGTAGTATGCAGCCAGAGGCGAAAACTATCGCTCTATCGTCGTTATCAGCATCATCACTGGACTTCTAGGAAATCTGAGAGAGAGAGAGAGAGAGAGAGAGAGTGAGAGAGAGAGAGAGAGAGAGAGAGAGAGAGAGAGAGAGAGAGAGAGAGAGAGAGAGAGACAGACAGACAGAGAGAGAGACAGACAGACAGACAGACAGACAGACAGACAGACAGACAGACAGAGTCAGAGACAGAGACAGAGACAGAAACATGCAGACAGACAGACAGACAGACACAGACACAGACAGACAGGCAGACATACAGATACAGACATACAGAGAGGCAGGCAGGCAGGCAGACAGACAGACAGAGACAGACAGACAGACATACATACATACAGGCAGACACATATATAGAGAGACAGACAGAGACATACAAACAGACACAGGCGTTTTTGTTGGTCGATGTGAGATAAGCCATCTGCAAGCGGGCCATTGGGTTTTGACGAGCCTCAGAAAATATGTTTGCTTGGATGGCAGCGTTTGAAGCACGCATTCCGATATCTATCTCACCAAGTAGCAAATCCCCTTAGCAAGCGCTATGGCCAGTTCAAATACAGGGACAAATTATCTGGCAATACACGGTTAATGTGGCCCACCAGCAGAACTAGACACTTGTATATAATTATACAAAAGATTGCAGCATATCTGATATCTTAAACAGATACTACCATCAATAACTCTGTAGTGAATTTTGTTTATAATATTCATGTTATGCTTATGTCATTGACACCTGTGTAAAAATTGTCGTTCGCAGGTACGTGGGATCGTAGAATCTGTTTCTGTTTTGTTTGTTTGTTTGTCCTTACTTGCTTCTGTGATTTCCGAAGAAAAATTGATTATTTTTTTTTATCAGTCTGCGATTTAATAGCAACACACTTATGAGCCTATCTATGGGGAACTTCGGCCATTATGATATCTTCGGGATTTGAATCGGAAGGGAAGAAACATAGCGGGATCTGCTGGTCCATACAGTCGATCAGGATGCCGTGTTCATAGATGTAGGCTACAGTAGGTGCCTACAGGGCCACCGACATAAATTCCAGGCCCCCAGGCAGAGCAGTCACGGGCCCCTAAACTATCATTAGGCTTTATGAGAAAAGTTGATTGCTGGTCCCATGGGCTCCTAGAAATCGCCTGAAAATCGCCGGGCTCCTGGGCATTTGTCCCCCCTGCCCCTCCCTCCCTCTCGGCGGGCCTGTGCCTATGTACACGTTCATCAGACAAATTCCATTCACAAATGCCTGAGAAGTGTCTACTGTTAGCAGACATTAGCTGAAGAGCAGATAGTATTTTGGGCGGCATTCAGGACATACATGATGACGTCAGTTGTATCTAAATACAGAATACATTGCTTCCGTTCATGCACTCATGTATCCTATCCGACCTCGCAACAGTTTCTTCTGCGTCCTGTTGTGCTCTTGGATTGGTAGGTGGCGCTAGGGTAGAAGTGAACTCTTCCATATAAACTCTCTTAATCACGTCGTTTCGTATTGCTCACTCAGCGAAGTTTGTATTGGGAAGAATGCTGGACTGTCAATCGAGAGGTCGAGGGTTCAAATCCCCGCCTGGACAGAAATTTGGTTTGAGATTTCTGCTCCATCTGCACCCTTAAGTTCCTTAACCAATTCAGCTTTAATGGGTACACTGACTGTACACTGTCGGTGGGAAGGTGAGACGGCGAGGGAGAGGACTGGCGAACCCCTTAGGCCTATATAATATATATAACCATATATGTGTGTGTGTGTATATTATACACACACACATATATGGTTATATATATATATATATATATATACACCGTCATTATAAAGCTAAACTAATTGAATGCCTGACCTTATAGTCACAACTGTTTGTGCTTTATTACCAGAACAAATTTCGTATACATTATATTCTAAGAATAGAGCATGGCCAAAACACTCAGACGATAGAGTTTGGTCATTGTAGATCCGTTGTCTACAATAATCCTCTCAAATTATTAGTTACTATTATACAGGCCTACTAGGTCTTCGGTAAAACGAGAATAATAATAATAATAATAACAATAATAATAATAACATCGACAATTTCTAAGGCGCCGTAACACAACCATACCGTTACAAGGGCGCCGAGCACAACAAAACAAGATAGAGAGAAATAAGAGAAAGACTACAAGGCCACATGCTTACGGGTTTCAACGAATGTTCTTAATTTAGCCATGATTTACGGATAGTTATGTCAGAATTCTTCCCGTGAGCCGTTCCAAGATGTTGGATATTCAGGAGGTTGAGCAGGTAAACAAAACGCTGTTGGTTGTGAAGATGTAGAAACCCCATAGGCCTATAACTACGTACATGAAAGATAAGTGATATAGATCGTGAACGTAACATGATGACTACGTGCATTTTCTGATATAGATGACTACGTACTGATTGGCACGCATTACAAAAACAACTACGGCCAGAACGAAAAATCTGCTAAACAAAGACACAGACAGCAAAAGAACAGAAGCCAGAGACAGGGAGACAGACAGATAGACAGACAGAGGAATCCAAGTTACAGTTCGATCTTTGGTTCTCTCATCAGCTTCTCATCGGTCGTCTAAACAAGAAAAAACCAGTGATATCTTATCTTATCTTATCTTATATGATTATTTATAAAGAGCCTCTCACAGCATAGACTATTCAGAGGCGCTCCCAGCGTGTCAGCCCCGAGGGAAAAGAAAGGTCTTTAGGCAGCGGAGAGAAGAGGGCGAGATCCCAAGCAATATCTTGCTACGGAGAGAGGGGGCAGGTCATTCCATAGGGAAGGGCCAAGGATGGCAAAAGCACGATGCTGAGCCATCAAAGTCCTTGCGCAAGGGACAAGTAGATCAAGGCGGTCAGCAGACCGAAGAGGGCGGGAAAAGAGAGCAGATAGAGGTTTACGCATTAGGTCACAGAGGTATTTAGGAGCTTTTCCCAGTTGAGTCCTAGAGACCAGGAGAAGAACCTTGTATTGGATGCGGGAAGCAACAGGAAGCCAGTGAAGTACATCAGTCATAAAGGTAGTTATGTGAGAGAAGCGATGAAAACGGGCGATGAGCCTGGCAGCCGCATTCAGAACAGACTGCAGAGATGAAAGGCGCGCTTTAGGGAGCCCAGCAAACAATGAATTGCAATAGTCAATGCGGCAGCAAATGAAGATATGACATGGTAGTAATGGTAGTAGTAGTAGTAGTAGTAGTAGTAGTAGTAGTAGTAGTAGTAGTAGTAGTAGTGGTAGTAGAGTAGTGATAGTAGTGGTGGTGGTGGTGGTGGTGGTGGTGGTGGTGGTGGTGGTGGTGGTGGTGGTGGTGGTGGTGGTGGTGGTGGTGGTGGTGGTGGTGGTGGTGGTGGTGGTGGTGGTGGTGGTGGTGGTGGTGGTGGTGGTGGTGGTGGTGGTGGTGGTGGTGGTGGTGGTGGTGGTGGTGGTGGTGGTGGTGGTGGTGGTGGTGGTGGTAGTGGTAGTATAGTCGTTGTAGTAATGGTAGTAGGGCTTAGTGGTAATGGTGGTAGTGGAAGTGATAGTAGTAAGTACTAGTAACAGTAGAAGTTTCTGTTTAACGACGCTGTGGCATGATAAAGATGATTAGTGTCGCACTTCTTTTATATGCAGGCTTGTTTTATTGTGTATTTCATTAATTCTCTCTGTCTCTCTCTCTGTCTCTCTCTGCCTGCTTCACTCCTTCGTTTGTTCCTTCGTCCTTTCCTTCCTTCTTTCCTTCCTTCCTTCCTTCCTTCCTTCCTTCCTTCCTTCCTTCCTTCCTTCCTTCCTTCCTTCCTTCCTTCCTTCCTTCCTTCCTTCCTTCCTTCCTTCCTTCCTTCCTTGCTTCCTTGCTTCCTTGCTTCCTTGCTTCCTTGCTTCCTTGCTTCCTTGCTTCCTTCCTTCCTTCCTTCCTTCCTTCCTTCCAACCTTTCTTTCTTTCTATCTTCCTTCCCTCCTTCGTTTCCTTCCTTCCTTCCTTCCTTCCTTCCTTCCTTCCTTCCTTCCTTCCTTCCTTCCTTCCTTCCTTCCTTCCTTCCTTCCAACCTTTCTTTCTTTCTATCTTCCTTCCCTCCTTCCTTTCCTTCCTTCCTTTGCTTCCTTGCTTTCTTCCCTCCATCCTTGCTTCCTTGCTTCTTTCCTTGCTTCCTTGCTTCCTTCCTTTCCTTGCTTCCTTGCTTTCTTCCCTCCATCCTTGCTTGCTTGCTTGCTTCCATCCTTCCTACCTTGTTCCTTTCATTTCCTTGCTTCCTTGCTTCCTTGCTTCTTTCCTTCCTTCCTTCCTTCCTTGATTCCTTCCTTCCTTCCTTCCTTCCTTCCTTCCTTCCTTCCTTCCTTCCTTCCTTCCTTCCTTCCTTCCTTCCTTCCTTCCTTCCTTCCTTCCTTCCTTCCTTCCTTCCTTCCTTCCTTCCTTCCTTCCTTCCTTCCTTCCTTGCTTCCTTCCTTCCTTCCTTCCTTCCTTCCTTCCTTCCTTCCTTCCTTCCTTCCTTCCTTCCTTCCTTCCTTCCTTCCTTCCTTTCCATTACATGTGCATTTTCAAATTTTCTGTCCTGAGCGATTTTGTCTTAGCTTGGATCTATTGAGAAGACTTGTTCTGTTGCTGAAAAGCGACAATAGTTAACGACAACGATTCTTCGTTTACCTGATCTTTGTTGTCGAGA